>JAHLSL010000017.1:4362297-4556339 GCA_025920805.1 Petroica traversi
GGAGGTGCGCACCCGCGGCTACGTGGGCTTCGGGCTCTCGGCCAGCGGCGGCATGGCCTCGGCCGACATCGTGGTGGGGGGCGTGGAGAGGGGACAGCCCTACCTGCAGGTAAGGCCCTGCTCCTTCCCCTCGACCGCCCGCCCGGGTCCTCTTTGTCCGCCCACCTTCCCCCGCTGTCTCTCTTTCGGGGCGCCCTTCTTTCCCTGCCCCGCGTTTCTTCTGCAGCCTTCTTGCCCTACAGCCTTGTACCTCTTCTTCCTTTCACCCTTTGGGTTATCCCTATTCTTCTGTGTTCCTTTCCCCTGGGGGAGATCCCCCTTTGCGATCCGCTCCCTGCCAGCCTTCCCCCAAACTTCTACATGGATTTCGTTAAAGGTGTCAGGTTTCTTTCCTCTTTATCCAGAAAATGCAAGAGCCCTTTTCTCTCTCCTTTGGGCACTCTCTCCTGCCTGCCCGCTGAGCCTGGACCCGCGCAGGAGAGGGCTGGGAGGGCAGAGTCAGTCCCGGGGAGGTGCGGCACCTTTCCCCTCGCCCTGCCAGCAGCTGGCGGGGCTTGGCCGTCCTGGTGCCGCTTGAATTTCCTCTTTCTAATCCCTCTGGCATGAGGGCACCATCCCACCAGTTTCCAAGCCTGCTAACGTCTCCTTCTGCTGGGGCACAGCCGGTGCTGCTCCTGTTCTTGGTGTTCCTCTTCTCCTCACCTTGGAGGTGTTTTGAACCAGGTGTTGGAAAGGACTTGCGGAATAACCACTGGAACACGGTCTGGTAAAGCAGCCTCAGAGTGGCCCAGCTCCATTGGCATCACCTTCTTGGGATATTTCTGTGGCAGTTTGGATATTGCCAGGTCTGTGTCTGGGGACAGGAGTGCAGAACAGAGGCTTTGATGGTGCTTCCAGTGAATCATCCCCCTCAAGAGGCACTGGTGGCTGCTGGAGTAGGAGCCTTGAAAGGGGAGGATACCCGCACCTTTGGTTCCCTCTCATCAACCTAAGATCCTGCCGGCAGGAGCTGCTCTGGGGTCGAGGGAGCAGGGGCAGCTTGTCCCATGGATGACTGAAAGTGGAATCAGGCCTGGAATGACACGTTGTCACCCCCAGCTGCTTGAATAATAACTTAGAGATGCAGTTTAAGAGCAGAGTGGTTGTTAGAGTATGGTCTAGGAGAAGCCATCTGTCTTTCCTTGATCATGTTAGAGCTAGTTGATCTTTGAAGCTGCTGTTTAAATTTTAAGAGGTTTTTCCTTAAGAATAAGGATTTTTATTAAAAATTTGCCATAAGAAAACAAAATGCATAATATAATCTCCCTACTCTTTGTACTATTTTATAAGATTTTATAAAATCAAAACTTTTCCAGAAGAATTGAGCTTTTAGTATAAATATTTTCCTTTTAAATATTTCTTTTTCTTTTCCCCTATTAGTTTGCTGTATGAAGTTTAGGCAAATATTTATCTTCTCTAAGTTCAGACCAGTGATTTTTCAGAATATTGGTTTCTCCATATTTCAAAATCAGGATAATTTTTCTTGCAGCCTAAATAAAAGGCTAATAATAGTAAATAAACCCCACTCTAGTCTGCTCATTGAGCAGTGAGCTCTTCACTCACAGAGTGAAAGGCTTTCTGAAAGGCTTTCTGAAAGACTTTGCAATTCAGAAGACACACCTATTAACCCCCTACACCTATTTAACCCATTAAAAGAAACCCAAGCTTTTTTCCTGTTTAGTTCATAGATCCTGTTAGGGTAAAGCAAGTCTTTTAGAAAGGCATCCAAATCTAGTTTAAAGACATCCAGTGGTGAAGGATCCATCACATACCTTGACAGTTTGTGGCAATGATGAGTCTCTGCTGTTCCTGATTGCCAGGATTAGTTTGTCTTGGTTTAGCTTTCAGCTATGTATTTTCTCTACTACATTAAAACTTTACTCCCCCTGCACACCGCCTCCATAAAGTTATTTATATGCTGCAACTGAGGCAATCAAGTCACTCCTCAATTTTCTTTTTCATTAAATTATTAGATTGAGCTCTTCAGCATCACAGGACTGAGCACCCAAGGGGCTTTTGTGGCTCTTTTCAGTATCCTTCACAGGTTTTCAGTATCCTTAAATATGGCCCCTTACTAACTCTATTATTCCACAGATTTCATCCACCAACATTCTGTAACAAATAGAAAAGTACTTAGCAAATGCCTACCAATACCAAACCTACCAAAATACCAATACAAACCTACTGGTATTTTTCCTGAAACACTAATTTAGCACACAAACTATTATACTAAGTGCCGTGAGTTACTTTGTTTCACTTTTGAGTAGGTAAGACACAGAAAAAATATTTGTGTTTTGCTTGCTTGCCACTTGAAGCTTTCTCCATCCCCATTCCTTCTTCAGTTCTAGGTAGATTGGTTTCTTTCTAAACGGAACTGTGGTTTTTTTAGAAGTTGCTCAGTTGAAATATTTCTGTACTTGCACCAACAAGGAAAGGCCAGAAACAAAGATGATAAACAAAATTTGTCCAAAGGTTTTTCCTGGTCAGGCAGCAGGGATTGCTATAAAATGAACAACTTGTTCTAGGATGCTGTTTCAATAATATTCAATTCTTCCCTTTACTGGGCAAACAAATACAGTTAATATTTTAAAAATACATTCTGTGTTAAGTGTAGATCATCATAATTTATATTATTTACTACTGAAAAAGATTTTTTCATAGATAGCATCCTTGAAAGTATGTGGTTTTATGCCTAGCTGCACTCCATGAAATATGTACACCCTATAATGAATGAACTTACTTTTCTTTTTGGTTTTAGAAATATGTTTTTATTCCATGACCATCTGTTGGAAAATGTGCATCATGGTCTAAACTCTTAGAGGGGTCATTTTTTGGTTTCTTTGAAAGTTTTGAGATGCTTGTTAGTGGCCTGACATTCAGATGTTCTGAAACACCTTTATAGCCTTTCAAGTGGGCATTGAAATTGCTAGTACCTTGGGTCAATTTTGCCTTTCTCTCCACACCAAGTTCTCTCTCCTTCTTTAAAAATAGAAGGTGTTCTCAGAGGTAAGAGTTCTCTTCTGGGAATAAACATGTAAATGTAGTTAGAATAGAGCTGCCAGTAAGGATAAAAGCACATACTCCTCCGTCTGTGGAGGATCCATGTATTGGGATAGAGGAAACCTGCCAGATATTTTTCAGAGAAAAGAGAGAAAATGTTTCCTCTGGCTTTTATTCCTCATCTTCTCAGAGCAAGTAAATGCTATTCCCACCATCAGCAGGCAGTGTTTGCCATGAAAAAACCTGATGATTCAAAATCCTGGATATCCAGGGCTGGGTTTTACTTTCTCAGTTTTCAGTGCATCCTGAACTTGGGTGGAAAGAGCTGTTTGTTTTGCTTTTCTTTTCTGTGTTTGAGCTGTATTTAATCTGAAAGGGTGTCTGACATAAGGAAAGGCTAAAACAACTGTGCCACAGCCTTAGAAGTCTGTGTCGCAGTTTTGTCTAAATATATCAAGATGAAAAGTGTTACAATGCCATGAGAGAAGAAGAACAAACCTTCATGGTGTACCAAAGCACTTTTTTGAAGAGCATTGGAATGATCAGAGAGTTATACATTTACAGTCCTAACATTTTAGAAGTTTGATATCTGAAATGGGAACCTAAACATATTTTGGGAGGATGCTGAGGACATAGCATGGATGTGTATATTACATGTATGTATGACCTTAGTGTTTTGTCATGAGGGAGGCACATCCACTGAGCAGGAGGAGGAAAAGGAGATCGGTGAACAAACTATTCTCACACATTACTGAGAGCCTTTGGTGTCAGAGCAGCAGATTGTGTGGCGTTTGGCTGAGCCTGTTTGAGAACAAGAAGATACCAATGGGGGTTGGTATTGGAAAGCTGGAAGCTGCTTTTGTCTCTACAGGGAGGAGTTGGACTTACGAGACTTCATACTTAGCAAAATGTTACATTGAAATATTGCCATGGTCATTTGCAGCATGTGTTACTCTTCATACAAGGTCTTGGGGATGCCTTAGATTTTGCATCTAGCTTTTTAAATTATTTTCCTTTTTTCCTTTTTTATTTTCTTTTTTTTCTCTCTCTTTTTTTTTTCTTCTTCTTAATGCATCTCTTTTGTGCTTATGAATTGACACAGCATGCATTTTCTTGCTAGACCCATGCCTTTTCCTTGGTCTCCACCCCTGTCTGGAATTGTGCATCCCCACCCACAGCACGTAGCTGCTGAGAGCCCCATTTTGGGGAGAGTAATCCTCCTTGATGAATGCCTATTTTGTGCAAGTTATACAAGAGGGTTGCATTGTTAGAATCTTCTGTTGAACTTGCACAAAAATAGTCCCTACTCAGGGTGAATAGCGACTGTGTGTCACTAAAAAGTACTTTATTATTCATTAGAGCCTTGCTTGTTAACTGTCACCCAAACTAAAGAATATCTGTTATCAAATGTATCCCATAGAGTTAGCTTAATTGCTCACAGGGAAGTACTTGGAAGAGATTTTAAAGGACAGAAAACAGTGAGCATTTTCAGTACTTAACGATATGCTGCTTTTAAGTGCACTCATGCCAACAGCAACAAAAGAAGTGTTTAGAAAACAACTTGAAAGGCACCAAGAGAGAGATGCAAAGCGAGTGCCACACTGACATATCTCAGTCGGTGTAGTGTTGGAGGTATTTCATGCCTTTGGGCATTGGGGCAAAATCTCCAGATGACTAATGTCTCCCTCTTGGCTTCAGTGTGGGGCATAAAGAGACACTCCAGTGTACATCTCCACTGGCTGGGTGCTTTGTAGTTCCCTTTCAGAGGTACAATAGTTAGGACAAGGAAGCAACAGTTGGTGAACAAAAGATGAGAAGAATTCTGAAGCTTGTAAATTGCAGGCCTTTCCGGGGACTGTTTTCATGAGTTTGGTTGGGATTGTTTTTCTTTTTGGTTTTTTCTTTGTCGTATTTTTTGTTCTCCTTTGGATTTTGGAAACATCAAGAAAATGAAATTTTCTCACATCTCCCCAAAATTATGGAATTGTTGCCACCGTGAGTGATGCAAAGGCTTAAAATAATGGGGGAATGATTTAATGCCGAATATAAACAAGTATCACAGCAGTAGGAGAGGGGAGATTTTCTAAGTCAAATCCAGAAATTTTGGGAACAAGTATCCCTAATTGTTGTGCTTAAAAATCCCCTAAGTGTTTTTAATCTTCCTCATGATTGAAGTAATTAAAGTAATTAAACCCAGAAAACTTATACTGGATACGTGTGGCTCCTGTGTAAGGAATGTTCCCTGTGATAAAGCGCAGTTGTAAGATGGTATCGAGCAATATCTCCTCACTGCTTTTCTTTCCCTTAAAACACTTTGCTACATGTTTTGTCTAGTCTCCTTGTGTTAGGACAGCCTTTAATCTAGTTTTATATCTTCTGATATAACTGGAATATAAACTCTTCCATTAACATTCATTCTTGATATAAAGACTTGTATAGACCCTTGGGACTCCACTGCAGTGTCAAATTATCCATGCCAATATGTGATGTCCTATTTCAGCCTCTAGCCACTAGTGCCTCTTTTACCTTCTTGTGCTGAGTTAGACAGGTCTCCACACTTAATTTGTGTGCAGAGAAAGTGATACGTTTTACTTCTCAGGAATGTCACTAACAAAAGGATGTCACTGCCAGCTGTAGGCTGCAGGGAAGTCCATCCCTAGGCAGCATTCAACAAGAAATACACCCAAGTGTATTCAAGTGACCCAGGCTGAAAGAGGAAAGGCATATTTCTAAGTAAATAATTGAAGAAAGTACATGAACATGTACACACATATACAGGCATTCTCTGTTTCTGATAATGCGCACAAAAGGAAATGTGTGTATTTGAGTATATGTGTATGTCTGCATTTAAAGTACAGACACACAACTATTTGTTAGAGACAAAATTTTCTGTCCTTGTCAGAGTTAGCAGTGTACCTGAAGTAAATAATTCACACTCTAGTGTATGTCAGCGTGTTTAATTGGAATCGTACCAGGAATTGTGTACAGCTTCTCAGAACTGCCTGCATGAGCAAGATCCAGGCTTCCTAGCAAGGACTGAAACACTTCATGCTAATCTGCAGTGTAGGTAAAAAAGCAAAGAAAAACAAACCAACACCCGTCCCCCCGTCCCCCCCCAAACCCCCAAAACCCATTCACTCAAACAACCAGAAGAAAACAAAAAAACCACCCAAACAAAAAAATAACACACCATTACCCCCCCCCCCCCCCCCATCAAACTAGTAAATTAATGACAGACTGCTCATAGGACAGTGGCTGTGAACTTACTGATGCCAGGCACTTTAGGAACTTATTGCAACTACTTGATGGCTGTTGCTGTACCCTTTGTATGGTTATTTTTTCATTTACAGCCAATCTCAAGATTGGTTCAGTCAACTGGAATGCTCTCAAGGTGTTCTTATAGAGCACAGCGATGCTTTCTGGCTCCTGCTTCGTGTTAGGTTGCTGTGGGTGGGCTCTGCTTTTTCCCAGCATAAGAGCATAGTAAGATCTTTGCCTGGAACACAGCTGAAATTTATTTGAGGTTGCAAAACAGTTTGGTTTGCTTATTTGTAAACTCATGCTCTGTTTGGTTCATGCCAAATACAGTGTAAAACCAGCTTTTAGGTGGTAACATCTAGCGTGTACTGGAACCTTGAGCAGCAGGATTCCATTTAAATTGAATGCAACAATAAAAAAAGAGAAATGTTAACCACAGTTATTTTTTTGGAAACCCAGAAAGGCATAACTTGGTGCTTATTTCAAACAAATGTTTCGTTCAGTTGTTTTCCTTACCATAGAAGTTTATCCACCCTATTTATACTATGATAGATCCTCTGCTTTGCCAACTTTCATCTTTGTTACAGCTTCATGATCTTTTTTGCCAAGTTTCTCTTTGGTCCTGGCCATTGGCATCAGCTTGGTAATTTGGGGATGTATGAAACTCCATGGGCTGGCTACAGAACATCATTGAGGACAAGTTGAAACACAGCTTGTTTTTCTGTCATTTCCCATTCCTGGCTTGTCCCTTTTTTTCACTTTTAAGTGCTTGATTGCTGCTGGAACAGCAGTGATGGCCCAGTTAGAGAAGTGCAGCACACATAAATTGGGGTGGCTGAGTTTCTCAAAAGCTGAGCCCACAAGGTGATTGCTGGATGGGGCCACAGTCTGCGAATTATTTTATGCTCCTTGAGGTTGAAAGGTGATATATATATATAATTTAGGACGGGAAATGGATATCATAAACAAAACAATCTTGTACATTGTAAAGATGTGGGGAGGGAGTCCCATAAACACCTGTTTCAGTCTGTGATGACAGCTGGTAGGGCTTTTGGGGTCAGGCTTCCCTCTGCAGCTGTGCTTCAATTCCTGAAGGAGAAACCAGCATCTTTTCCCATCCTTAAGAAACTACCCTCCCTGACTGCTTGTGGAACGGAAATCAGAAACCATATATACCACAAATATATTTTTTTAAGAAGGAGAGAGGCTAATGGTGTCTGAAAAACAGTATAACATGATCCATCTCACATCTGGAAAAGAGCATAAAATATCCTGTAATGTCAGGAAGATTTTTCATTTTCCATATGTTGTTTCAACTTTTAGGTAATGTGAGGAAGGAGATACTTAATTATTTGATGGATTGCACAACTTTGTCCAGAGTTGAAAATGCCATTTTATGCAATATTATTAATGTTTCACACACAAACAATTTACCTAAGTAAAACCTGAAACAGACATCTTTGTTATTTAGCATGACCAGTAACACTTCGGAATTTTTTTAAACACTTAGTCTTTAAATAACCAAGAATATTTATACTAGAAAAATATAGTCACTTCACCCTTCTTTTTCACTAATTCTTATACTTCTGTAAAGCTGATGCGTAGTTTGAAGAATTACTTGTCATTAAACATATGATGTATATTTTTTGAGTATAAGAAACTAAGAATCTGGATGCAAGTACATAAATCAATACATAAATCCATATTGTGGATTTATTCACATACTCGAGCACTTCAGAAATGCAGTTTTAAGGACTTGACAATCTGTTGCGACTTCATGAAATTCAGGAGACTTGTATCAGTAAAATGTACCCTAAAAAATACACAGGTTTTCTAGTTAACTGTGTGGGTTAGCAAAACCAGATCTGTGTAAAAAAAGATTGTACCATGTAGACTATTATACCATAGTGCCTTTTCCTGCCTGTTGGGAAGAATAAACTGTTCCAGTATGAAGCCCATTTTGGAACTATCTGTGATGGATATCAAAGCACTGCAATGCTGTGGATTAAACATCCCACTCCTTTCTCTACAGAATTAAATGAGTGAAACTTGTGCATTTGGATGAGTTCTGTGTCACAGTAATCTGGACCTGAGAAAGCTTCAAATTAAATTTATATTTGTGGCTGAAAAAGATGTGGCAGATTGTCACTGTGTCATCATTTTAAAAATGTTTTGTTGACTGTGTTTTGTACACAAACATGTCTTAAATGCTTTTAAGCACCGATGAGTAAATTGAGTAAAGTCTGCATAGTTTGACTTAAAATCTTCTCTGTGAACAGAAAGAGATTCATATGGTTCCTGGACAACGTGGCATTATTGTTTTTAAAACTGGAAGACAAACCATTTTATTGTGAGAGGTTGAGCAATCAAATTTCAAGTTGTTAGGTTTTTGAGGTTTTTAGTTACATTATTCGATTTTATTTTTATGATGGACATCTGCATAATTTTCAACAAAGGAACTAAAGATATTAATAACCATACATAGCCAGAACATAATTTCATTTGAAATCACTAAAATCAGCAAGGTTCTTTTCATTTTTTTACAGCAGGGGTAGGCTGCCAGTGCCTGAGCAGGCAGCAGTGAGTTCCCAACACAGCTCTCATCCCACAGGGAGCAGCCTGGTCCTCTCTGGGGGCCTGGGCTTTGGGACCACTTTCCCCAAAGGATTCTCCAGCAGCCACAAAATGAGCCCCTCGTGGTGAGCCAGAGCTGTGACCTGTCTTTGTCATCAGGCGAGTGAGATAATTACACTGACAACCACGTTATCAAAGCATATCTGAGCTTTTACCTTAATTACAGAACTTCTTTGCATTATTTTTGCATTCTCGCCTCAGGCTCATGGGAATCAGGACTATATCACAGAGGGTTTTTTTTTCTGGTCGGGGCAGTGTCCTCTAGACTTGTGATGAAATGGTGAAGTTCGCCACAAAGCATTTGAGTGTGCATACCTTTTCTTCACATTTCTCAGCTTCCCTTCGCACTGGTTTCAGGCAGAGACTTTGAGTCTGTTCTCATGAGTAAAAGCTGCTCTTGAGTTTGCATTCCTCAATTTTTCCTCTGTGGGAGCTTTTACTAAGAATGTCTTCCTCCAATTTAATGTAACATTTCAGCAAAGATATCACACTTCAGTAAAAAACTGATATTCACAAAGTTACATTTCTCATCCAGACAAACTCTTGCTCATTTAAAGATGGAAGCAGAGGTTCCACAGAAGAGTGGTTTCGGAGCAGGAATGGTATTTTGCATAGACAATTTACTGCCTCTTTCCAAGTTCTAATGCAGGGCTAAAGTGGAGTGTTTTGATCCCATAAAGTAGCTTCAAAAGACCATCCCCAAACAAGTCTTATTATTTCTGTCTTGAAAACAGCAAATCCAAGTTATTTCTCTAAACAAATACAACTCATCAGTTCACTTTCTTTCAGGTCCCAAGCCCCTATTTTGCTCTTTTTAGTGATTATTTTTCCATGTGCCTATTCTCTCATGTATGTACTTAATCATTTGTATTTGTAAGAAGTGGTGACAGGAGAAGAAGAACTCTCTGGTGTCTTGCCCACACACAGATTTCTAGGGTGGAATTAAGTTTAAGATTACAGCTCCTAAATGACCCTTAAGTAAATTAATGAAGTTTCAGTTACTTTTTACTGAGATCAAAATACTTGGGCATCACATTTTACAGTTTTTCAGATTGGTCACCTCAACCTTAGCAAAAGGTTAGAAATCTCTCCAGAAGTAAACAGGGGTCGAAACAGCTACAAAAGTAAATGCCTGCTGGGACCAGCCTGTGCTGCATTATTTAGCAAAGACACTACACAATTCATGGTGTTGCCAGTAGCCTGTTTGGCATGAGAAATACATTGGTTACTTAAAAGATCCTTCCCCACCTCAAACCAAGCAGAATCAGCCTAAAACTCCCAGGAGGTGACCAGAGGAGGTGCATGTGAGGCAGTGGCTAGCCCTTCCCAGGTGCCGGGGTGGGAGGGGAGGAGAGGGAAGGCCAGGTCCCAGCTGCAGGGGCTGCAGGAATCCGGGGTGAGGAGGTCAATGACTTGACACTGCTGCCCTGCTACTCCTTTGTGCCGCGCCTCTGCAGAGCCCTGGATGGGGAGCAACTTTCTAACAAACAGCTCCCTTGCCTCTTGCAAAACCTCAGCCTAATCCCAGCAGCTTTTGTGTGAAATGAGCACTTTTCCGTGCTAGTTAAACCGTAGGATTTCTGGTTCCAGTCAATGTTCACTCAAGAGATTTGTTTTTTGTGGGAAAGAAAAAAACATACAAGAAGTTGTGGGGAAAAAAATGGAGCGACACTATTGTTGATACCGATATTAAGTGAATTTCATTCTCTCTGTAATTTCTCCTGGAGTTCATGACATCCCAGTCATGATAAATAAAGTGTCTTGTTTGCTGGGTCCAGCCTTTATTTCTTTAAATACAGGAAGCATGTTGCTAAAATTAAAGTTTAGTGCCACCTAAAGCTTATTGTTTTATTCAAACCTGACACTGCAGAATTTTGCATGTTTTAAAAGGCTACAGTGCTGGACATAGAGTTTCATTTTTAATATTCGATTTTAATGATGGGTCACCTTTATTTTATAACAGGATTATTTTACAGATGAAAACAGAGTACTAAAAAAGGACCCTCAACAGGATTACCATCTGGAATATGCCATGGAAAACAGTACACATACAATACTGGCTTTTAGCAGAGAGCTGCACACTTGTGACACAAATGACAAAAGCATAACGGTAAGAGTCTTTGATTATATGTAGACAGATGAAGTAATTAATACAGGATAAATGTATATGTGGTTATTAAGCTGATAATTAAAATCTCTTCTTACCAAAAGGACAGAATGGGAGAAATTCACTTTCCAAAATATATGTTTGCTAAAATTAATCTGGTAAAATACTTGTGCTAATTTTATTAAACTATTATGTTTAAATTACAGCTTTCTTTTTCCTTTTACTTTAAAACTTTTTGTTGTGGAATTTCTAACAAGTGTACACAGGATTGAAACAGGTACCTCTGGGCCATCAAGTCCTATATGCCATTGTTAAAATAATTCAAGAGAGGCCAAACTGTGAAATTGTTTTATGATTCTGCACTAACTTGTAAGTAAACTTAGAAATATATATATATTTTTAAGTTCGGAGAAGATGTATTTAAAGTATCTGTTTGATTTATTTCTTTCTTCAAAATTTGAAGTTTAAATACGTTATGGTAAAACTTCCCATGGTTAAATAATTTTCATGGTAAATTCTTTTGTTGCCCTAGGGATTGCTGTGCTAATCATAATTTTAAATTACATGAAGCTGATGATTTTGGTATTGGAAATGACAGATAGGTTAGAGAGACTTGCAAGGCATTCTATCCTTTGTCTTGTATACTACTTCTTTTGGAAGTATTACTGTAGGAGAAAACACTATATTCATTATCTGTGTTTTTAAAATGTGTGCAATTACATCAATATGAGAGGCTGAAAATGCAGGAAACAAACCCCAGCTGTATAAACCACCAGTTTTCCAGGCAGTCAATGAATCTCTGGTTTGCACACCTGCTCCAAATTCTCAGTAAAATTTAGCATTTTGGGACACTTCAGGATTTATTATAGCACTTTGTCTCAAGGGTCATGATTGCAATCTGAAAATGATTTGCAGAGAACTGATCTGTACAGTGGCTGTAGATTGATTTTTAAGATGTAAATCTGTTTTTTAATTGAATGTTAATTTTCCATAGTATCTAAGGACAGCATTTCACTGAAAGTATTCACATCTTCACAGACCTGAACCTGGAAAATGTTTGGAGGAGAAACATTCTGGTTGCTGATCAATAAGTAACATCTCTAGGGAAATGTTTGTAATGCGTTTAGTTTGTTACTTCTTTTTGAATCTGTTCTGCCATTTGAAGATATTATTTCAATTCACAGCATTAGGGGAGGAATCTATCAAAGAACAATTTAATTTCTGTGTATTTCCAGTTAAACCAATGAGTGTAAAACATTATTTATTTCAAAGGCCAAATTGTGTAATTATATGACTGCTCCTCTGGAATACATTGCCATTGTTTAAATACGCCTATGACACAGCCATTGTAGGAATTATGGGAGCTGTGTGAGGAAGAAGCTGCTCCTATCCCTTGTGGACATTTTGCTTTGTTTTTTCAGGAGAGCACAGTGCGGGTAATATGGGCATACCACCACAAAGACATGGGAGAAGCAGGTCAGAATTACCATGGAGCCAATCGTGGCACGAAGAGTCTGCGTTTGCTGAACCCCGAGAGAGAGGAAGTCTCATCTGCCTCTTTGCCATACTTTGACCTGACAAACAAAGGCGTAAGTTACTCCATGTTGTGGCTTTCTGTGGAGATGGGAACAAGGTGGTAGCCAGAGCATTGGGCTTACACATGCTTAGTACGACTTTTATGTCTAGGTTAAGTATAAGGCAGAAAGTCTTCACAATGAAGTAATGAGAACATTGCCCAGAGAAGCTGGGGGAATGCCTCATCCCTGGAAGTTTTCAAGGGATGGGGTTTTGAGCAATCTGGTCTTGTGAAGGTGTCCCTGCCCAAGGCAAGGGGATTGGAACTGGATGATCTCTAAGGTCTCTTACAACCCAAACCATTCTGTGATTCTCTGATAATACTCTGCTCTTGTCCTTTTTATTAAGACAGGTGCCTGTACCAGACAAGGACACAACATATTGGTGCCAAATGTTTAAGATTCCTGTACAGCATGAAAAGCATCATGTGACAAAGGTGAGTGATTCAGACTGAGGAAATTTAGAGGAATTTAGATAATAATTACACTTCAAATTAGTTCTTGCACCTTTGAAGTTGGTTTTTGGTTTGTTTTTTTTTTCACTGCTTACTGGAGGGAAAACAAGACCTCTTGTCTGTATTCCCAAACATGAGTGTTTGTGAATGTGTGCCCAGGACCTGGCTCAGGTGTGCCCTGACAACTGGCATGCACAGCGACAGACCCTATTTCTTGCAGTTTTTTTTACTTCATCCTCTCTCCTTTACGAAAATGAGGTGGAAAATGATTTCTGTCTGTAAGTATTTCTGGCAAGGACTAAGTAAAATTGTCTAAAAGCATGTTACATCAAGTTTCTACTTCATATAGGAATTTAATGAATTTATTTTAACAAATAGTAATTTTAAATTTAAAAGTGGTGTTGTTTGTACAAATAAAGGGCCAGGTTCTTATTTGATTCCTGTCACCTTTTTTGTGATGACCAATGTGGAGCCAGGTTACGTCACATAAGAACACGCTCCAGTATTTTCAGCAGTGTAAAACCCAAATATTATTGTAAAAAGAGATTAAAATTGTAGTTTATTTTAAAAAATAATGAAAATGTGTGAGTAAACATTCACAAAGGCTCAGCAGGATCCTAGGTGATTTGAAAACCCACATGCATAAATATGTTTTCCTATAACACATTTTCTAACTTTTCTTTTTTTCTTTTTTTTTTTTAATTGAAAGCTTAAGAGTGCTGAGGGAAAGGTGGTTTTCACATTCTTCCCAAAAGCAATATATTGAAGACCTTATAAAACAACAAATTCTTATTTTTCTAATATGCTGAAGGTAGCATATTAGTGAGATAGTTCTGGACTTCATTTTTATCTTTCTTTGAACTCACAAACGCTTTAAGTGTAGAATTCTATTTCTGTTTTACTACAATTGTCTGTCATATTTCTTCAGTGCATTCAGTAAGACTGAAATTTTAAATTAATTCAGAGAACTTTAACATGTGATTTCCAGTGTCTGTATGATAAATACCTATAATTACTCTGAAATATGGGGTGTTTCTGCACGCTTTATCAGAATGAACAATTGCAAGGCCTAAATTTCTGCCTTCAGGTACTCAGTCTTTAATCACATTTGAATTTGTGACAACTACTGTATGAAATGGAAAATTTGTTAGTGTTATAATATGCATGTTTTCTACTTTTAAGAGAGAGACCTTCAAATTGGAACTATCAGAATCAAGCTTTCCATGTTAAATTTGGTGGAAGTAGTAGATACTTACTGTTACGCTAAAAAGTTCCCTAGAAGTATTGGTTATTTATATTTTCTGAATTTATTTTCTAAATGCTTTGTATGACTGCACATACAGTTGCTCAGTCTTATAAAACATTGTGGTTGGTTGCAGCTAAAACAGGATTTAGCTCAGAAGTACTTTAACTGTTTTTTCAGAATAGTTTTATATTCTTGTTTTTTACAATAATGTCTAAAGAATATTAAAATTTTAGAAATCGTATTTTCAAATCAGCATTTTTTTTGTAAAGTTAAAAATTAGAGTAGAATCTGCAGTGATTTTCCATCTTCAGAAAAGCAAGAAAATGTCAAATTGTTTCTTAAAAATATTTAGAGAGAGAAAAATGAATACAGAAACAGAGTAGATTTCAGTAGGAACACTTTCTTAGCCTTTCTTTTCAGGGGACAACTTATATTTTCCTGTAAGTGACCTTTTGAGATGCCACATAGAGGGTTGTTGTGGAATTGTATCTATGTCCTCTTGCAAACTGATTAAACATTTCCTAAAGCCTACTGATACACAAAGGATGGGGCTTATGGCTACTGGGGAAGATATTAGCTGTGCAAACAGAGATTGAATTTCACAAAGGGGAGGGCAGATGAGCTCTTTGGCCTGATCAAACTGTCTGTGTTAGTTAAATACTTACAAAGATGTTGATTCTGGATTCCTTCTGTAGCATGGTTTTCACACAAACCTACACATCTCGTTTTTACAGGCAGAAAAAAAAAAGGTGTAGGCACAGTACAAATTTGTCAGTGGCATCATTTAGTGTACTTCAGTAGTGTGGGTGTGAGCTGGCTTTGGCTATTTCTTGCTCCTGTATGATTTTGTGGAGCACTGAACTGCTCAGTTCAGCACTTTCTGGACAATGTGTGCCATCAGCAGTGTGTGCTTAGCTGTGCTGATGTGTAAATCTGCTGGTGAGCTGGGGTTTCAAGTAGATGCAACAGCCACAGCTGGCTTTTTTTTCCTGCATTCCACTGTTCTCTGTCCTTTCTTCCATCTTGACAATTGCTCTGAGCAATTTACAATAAGGTGCTTTTTAAAATATCAGTTTCATCATGCATGTTTTAATGAAGGAAACTGAAAAAAAATTAGACCTATCATTAAAGGTACAGGGCAAGACTTTCAATTTTCTCTGGTTAACAAACACCAGATTCTGAATTCAGATTCTGAATTTAAAAGGGTTTTAAAATTTCTATTGAAGAGGGATTATTTTAAAATATTATGCTTTAAGCCAGAAGATATATATTAGGTATTTACAAATATATTTTGTAAGTGCAAGCTAATGGTGCAACAGCTGGCTAACTGATAACACTTGAGTCTCAGGGTTCCCCTGCAGCAGTAGTGTAGTTTCTTCTGCTAGTACAAGACAAAGAAATAACTAGCACAAGAGATCTCAATATTAGTCAAAGATAAATTATGTAAGACCTTAGTATGTAAGTATTTTCTTTCTCTTTATATAATATTCATGTTCATAATGGGAAACAGCATATTTTTGTTGATCGAGCTGCCCTGCGTGATATGTAAATTGTGCAAGAGATAAGATTGTAATCTTGTGTTCATCTCATTGGTAGAATAAGGACATGGATAGGTAATTTCTCCTTAAGCTGCATTTACCAATGGAGAACAGATCTTCACTGCACTAAGGGGGCACCCAGCCAGGTTTAGGACTTCTCCGTTAAATCTTTTGTTTCACATTTCTTGCAACATTCTCCTCAGGGAAGAGGTTGTGTCTTCCTACATGTCCCTACAAGGCCTTCTGTTTCTAATGCCTCCAGGAACTTCTGGAGAGACATCCATAATAATATGCCTGTTAAGAAATAAAACATAGTAAGGCAATTTCTCAATAGCTGGGCATAATAGTGACAATAATTATCCAGACCACAACCAAAAACCAGGCACTGAGCTTGTTTTGTGGCTCTAATGATTTACATCCCTCCTCAGCTTTAAGCTGCCTACCTGACTGAATCACGGCTCCTTGAAAATTTGTTAAACTTCTACAGATCTTCCCCCCAGTGCATTTTCTATTAGCAGAACCAATTAGAAGTGTAATAAGTAAATTTTGAAAATAACAAATGCAGAACAGATGAAAGGGATCGCACGGAGGTGATAGCAGGCAACCAAATCAGCCATTTGCAGGAGATGGTCATGCAGTGCTCCCAGAGTGGTGGACCTTGGCTGCTCTTCATGTGGGAGAGCTCATGGCTCTGTGTGCAAACTCCTCCTGCAGCTACATGAGCACTGACCTGTTCTGCTGCTCTGAGTTCCAGGCACTGGTGTGTGCCTCAGGCTCACTACCCAAGGGATTTTCACTTTTCTCACATGCAGAAGTTAGCCAGGAGCTTTCTCAAAAGTAGGTTTCTTAGAAAAAAACGTTCCACTTATTAGCCCAGACTTTCTGGAAATGGGTTTAAGACTATGCCTTGCTAGGATTTTTGCAGTTCTCTGTAAATGTCATTATTGTGTCTGGTCCTGAACGTGCCTTTTAATCCCATTCCTGAAGAAAACTCTATGGTTTCACGAACTGCACCTCAGGAAGGACCTCCACTCCAGCAGGACCTCTCAGAAAGGAGGCAAAGCAGGATCCACTGGTAGAGCAGACACACAGGCAGGTCCACACACCTAACTTTGCATGAAAATGTTTCTGTCTCCCTGCTGAAGCCATGCTGAGGGCAGGTCTTTGGGTGTGGAGAGCCCACCCAGGCAGAGACACCCCTGCACCAGGACTGGGAGCAGGGCTGACAGAGGCACAGGTGATCATCTCAGGGAGCACAGCCTGAAAAGGGGTCTCTGCAGCATCCTCCCCCTTCTAAATTACCTGGTTTGTCTCTTTCTTTTTGTTCATTAAAAAAAACCCCAAAAAACCCAAAAAAACAACACAGTGGCAGCAGATCAGATCTTTTGAGAGCTTGTCATTTCTTTACTGTTGAGATGTCATGATTTTCATGATGGTCACTGTGTGTGGATATGTTCCTGTGACACATGTCTCTCTATTTTGAAAATGTAAGACTATTTGCTGATAATTAGTATTTCACTGCCTATTTGCTGAATTTATTTTTTCCTCACTGTGAGCAGGCATCATACAGATGTTTATTAGCAGCAAGAAAGTGAAAATTTGTTTCACATTCATGGGAAATACTTCCCAGTGTTTCTTGCTTTATATTCAAAGCTTGTTCTTACCTGCTATTTCTACTTGTGGTTCTACAAATGCAGCTCTTTTTTATTACTATCTTTAGTCTAGGTTTCAATACTACATGTCTTCTGTCACTTCAATTTAACTGTATTACTTATTCAAATAACTGTATCTGCCAGGGATTCATTACTCTCTTTTCACATTTACCTCAGGTCTCCCACGTGCTTGACTGTTTTTAATGCTGCAGTTAAAAGACCTCAAGATACAGAGTTTCTTCTACTGTCTTTAGATTTTCAGTGAATCCTCTAGACCTGTGGTCTCTCTCTCCACCTGACAAATTGCTTAATACTGTGTGGAAACTGCAAATTTACAGTATATACTGGTGAAAGGCTGGTATGTATATCCTACATGCCAGATGAGCCATAATCTATTTGTGTGAAGCTTTTCAGCTTCAGTGTATAGCATGCCTGTGCTAGTTCAAACACTGTAAATTTTCCCTCTATGTTTTCTTAATTTCTTTTAAATACACTGTGTTTTCCTCAGGAAAAGTAGTTCTCCAGGCTTCATTAGTAATAATCCCCTAGCCAAAAACATGTAAAATATTGAATTTTATTTCAAGAGTAGGAAAAACATTTTATGTAAAGTAGACCTCAAAACTGGGTAGTAATGTCACTTAGCTGTATCTGCATGTCTTTTCTCTAAGAGTAACTAATTTTTCTTCAGTTCTAAACTTAATAGGTTGTTTCAAAACCAGTATAGTCAGAGAAATGCCAGCAGAAACACTGTGATGTGGCTGTGCCCAAGAATATGAAATACTTCTGATTCTGTAAGAGGACTTTTTAAACAGGACATCCAGTTTTTGAGGACATTTAGCATTGGAAAGGAGGATAGTAGTTGCATTTTGTAAGCTCTTAGAAGTTTTGCTTTTGTACACAGCAGTCTTTCCATGTGCATTATTTGAACCTACTTATGAGAATGGAGTGAGCAAGTTTAGCTCTACTGAAATAGGGAAGAAGCCCCATGCTGGGGATTAAACTGTGGTCAAAATTCAGTATATCTTCAGTATAACTCATAAATACTCAGGCAACATATTAAAGACAGTAAATTTGCAGCCACAGAGATGGGCTTCCTCTCATGTAACTTGACTTATCTTTGGGTCTGAGCCAGCTGCTTAATTGACCTTGCAGTGGCAAAACTAGCTGCTTGTATTATCCTAGAGGAGTTGTTAGAAATGTATGAGCTCAAGCATCCCACGTATGGTTCAATCTCTCTCTCTGTGATGGGTGAGAGAACCCAGACCACCAGCCTGTATCAGATAAGTAACTCTCAGATGAATGAGTCAGGGGAAACATATCCCAACCAAAAAGGTCAGGGGAGAGAAGAGATTGTGATAGAAGCAAAAACTGCATCATAATTTTTATTTTTTTTTTTAATTTGCCTGTAGGAAAAATGATCTTTTCTCAAGTACAGCCCTGTGTAATTTTTTGGCACTAAGCTTACGATGTGACTAGTAAGGTTAGATAGGCTAACCATATAACCAGAAAAAAATTTAATTATTTAGCATTAGCTGACAAGTGTTACATTAGGCATATTTTTATAACAGTACTAAAGTTTTCCACTGCTGATCTCCTTAGAAGAGGGAGCCTCTTTTCAATTAAAGAAAGGCCTGTATTAGAAAATACCAGCAGCTGCCAGTTAATCTTCATGTTCTGTTTTGGGGCAAACTGATAAGGAAGTAAAAACTCCAAAAAACTTGTTGCCAAGGGTAACTCTGCTTTTTGACAGTGGAATGCTTTAGTAATACCAAAGACCCCAGTGTGAAAATACAAAGGGACTCCAGTTTAAGAGACTGATTGATTGGAAGCCAGAAGGGCAGCTTGTAGCCTGCAGGTCCTAAATGAGGGCACTGATTTTTAACTTGAGTGATACCAGACAGTAACTGCTTGTTACTCTCTGGCCTGAACTTTTACATTTTGCTAAATGTGATAACTCTAGAATATTGCATCATGCAGCCTGACATAAACAAATGTTCTATATTTTCCCATGCATTCACCTACAAAGCAATTTCAGCCTCAGTAAATTAGCTTGGCAACCAAACAATCATCTCACGCTGCAGAGCTTGTAAGCTATCTGCCCTTTGATCTTCAGGGCTGGCTCTTCAGTGCAAGCCTGAATTGGCCCATTAGGCTTTGCAGTGCTAAAGATTCATGTAACTGAACAGGCTGAAAATTAAAAGTTTCCCTAGCACTGTCTGAGGAAATTACAGAAATACATAATTCTCTCATATTCTGCTAAGTTATTTCATATGCAATTTTTTTACAATACTATTCCATTCTGTGATCATAGATTAAATTATATATGACCACAGATTTTACTGTCTTACCAAACTTTATATTTCTTACATATTTTTATTTTGCAGTAATCTTCTTGTTTGACTTGTGTATCTTAACAATAAGAATTCTTAAATTATATGGTTATTGCTGCATTATTCATTCCATACCAATAACCTACTTAATTTCTGTCATCGTTAAAGTTGAATGTCTAGTTCAAGTTAATCAATTTTCTTCAATTTTTGCTTTCTAAATAAAAGCAACATCCATCCATTATGACAGTGTATTGACCATGCCAGCATGTGGTAGGAAAATAAGTGTGCTGTGTGATTTTCTGGTTAAATAAAAGTCAGATGACACCAACCTCAACTTAAAATGTGACCGAAAGTAAGCATGGAAAAAGGGGAGAGTACAATTTTCGTGAAAATCTCTGAGTTTTACCTCCCAGTTCTGAGAGGATTTGTGGGGTGATCTTCAGGAGACCATTGTTATTGATTAACCCCATTTTGTCTTGTACCATGTCTTTATTTTTTCTTCCTCATCCTTAGCTTTCGTTATGATTTTAAAGTAAATCTGTGATGAGGTGATGCAGTGAAAAGATAAGAAAATTTTCCTCAGCTAAACATCCAGCACTTCTTATCATAACAGGCAACAAAACACTTCAGAGCAGCCCTGGGCCTTAGAGGAGCACTTGCAAAGCATCTTTTGTGCAAATACCAGAACAGTAGGCTTGAAGGTAGCAAAATCTCTCTTGATGGGGATTGTGTGGATGGACCACAGCACAAACCTAGCTTGGTCCTGCTAGCATCTTGACATTATTTCTGAAGACCAACCTTCTAATTCAGACAAATCACATTGTAACAGCATCTTAAGCAAATTTTCAATAGGGCAAATTAAATTGTTCCAATGGCATTTAAATGGAGCAGAACTTTAATTCTGATCTAATAGAAGTATTTCTCTTCAGTACCAATTTTTTAATCTGCAACCCCAGCTACTGATGGTAGTTTTCAGAAAAGGATGTTAAGACTCTCTCCATCTTTGTTTCCACTTATGGAATGCACCGTAGTCACAGCTATGAAAAGAGCATAGATTCATCAACTCCACATTAATTACAGTGGAAAAATAGACAGAGAATGGTCAGACAAGTCCTCTCCACCATGTCCACACATAGTAGACTCTACTGGCTTTGCATGGCTGTGTTTTGGTGGCAGGGGGTCTACAGGGTTGCTTCTATGAGAAGCTGCCAGAAGCTTCCTCATGTCCAGCAGAGCCAATCCCAGGTGGCTGCAGGATGGATGTGCCACTGGCCAAGGCCAGGCCAATCAGAAATGGTGGCAATGCCTCTGTGATAACAGATTTAAGAAGAAGAAAGAGGTATTGCGCAGATGTAATTGTGGCCAGTGAAGAGCAGGGTGAGAGCATGCAAGAGGAACAACTATTCAGACCCTAAAGTCAATGAAGAAGGAGGTGGGGAAGGAGCTGCTCCAGGTGCTGGAGCTGAGATTCCCCTGCAGCCCATGGAGGATCACAGGGATGCAGAGATCCCATGCTGGAGCAGGTGGATGCCTGAGAGGAGGCTGTGAACCCATGGGAAGCCTGTGCTGGGGCAGGGTCCTGGCAGGGTCTTGCACAGAGAGAGGAGCCCCCTCTGGAGCAGGTTTCCTGGTAGGACTTACCACCCTGTGGAGGTCCTGTGTTGGAGCAGGCTGTGCCTGTGGAAGAGGCACCCTGTGAAAGAGCAGCCCACATTGGAGCAATTTGTGGAGAACTGTTGCCCATGGAATGGACTCACGTTGGAGAAGCTCATGGAGGATTGTCACCCATGGCAGAGACCCCACGCTGGAGCAGGGCAGAGACTCCTCTCCCTGAGCAGGGGAAGAACAGGGTGTGATGAACTGACCATAACCCCCTTTCCCCATCTTCCAGCACTGCAGTGACCTTTCCATTGCTGTGTCTTGAGTTGCTGGGCCTGAAACTGTGTATTTCTCTTTTATGAAGTGCCAGTCACAGTTTTGGTTTCTAGATAATTGCTATAGTATCATTTTAACACAGACTTTAAAGGAACCATGTAATCTGAAAATAGTTCTTTTTGTGTGACTTCCTGCATGTGTTGACGGGTGTTGAAGGGTACCAGAATCTGACTTGGGGTGAGAAAATGTGGAAATAGTACTGCATTTATTTTGTAAGCCTTCTCATATTTGTATATTAACCCTGTAAATATAAATGTTTAGAGGGTTATGAGCAATAGTTCCTGAGAGTTGTTCCGGAGACTTGTCATGTCAAAATCATGAGCCTTGTGTTTATTTTATCCCTTTCTTCCCTTCAAAATGAAGGTGCCAGGGTATGCAGGTTGGTAGCTCCTCTAGCAGCTCAGTATCCAAATGCTGCTTGAGGACTTTCTCACATGAGGTCCCTTTTGGGAGCCCTTCACAGAAGTGGGCATGTCATTTTCAGAAAAAGTGGTTTCTAGTAGGGTAATTCTGTGTGTGCAAAACAAGAAAGGGACAGACACACTGTCAGTTCTGTCTCTGGGAAAAACTGCATACTCACTTCCAAGCAGGAGGAGAAAAAGTTGAATGTTATTTAGCTGCATGATCAAGGAGATTGTTTTGCAGTTCTACAACAGAATTAAAACCTCTTCCATTGCTGCCTCAAAGAAATAAACATTGCTGTGCAAGAAAGCTGATTCCATGAACAAATGGGAGTACCTTCACTGACTTTATTATTTACACTATTCAAATTATATGTTCCTCTTGAATATAAATATAAATACAAATACAAATATAAATACAAATATATATAAACTCTTTATTGGCTACCCATTTTGGCCTTAGACCTGAAACACATTTGGTTACCTATTACTTTATTATGCTATTGTTTTCACAAGGAAGTAATGGTGTTAATCATTATGCTCATGATTAATTGCAAATTAATTCTGCTTGAAGTGTGTCATAGAGAGACTGTGGCCATCCTGAAGACCGCAACCACTGCCAGTGGCTCTGCTGCTTAGGAGTGCAATGAGTGTACTGCCAGGATGCATAACCAAATCAAACATGTTTTTGCTTGACCTGAGCTTTTTATGAGACTGCTCCTCAGAGCTATACTTTACAACTGTTACTAATGCTTTATCTTAAATCTTCAGGCATACTTCAGGCAGAAACAATGTTTTATTGGTATTTCTTTGAGGTGGGCTTCTTTTGGATTTAGTCTAAATTACTATAAGTCCTTAAAAGCTGAAACTTCTTATGAGTGGCAGAGTTCCAGGTAATTAATTAGGAATAAGAACTTAAGAATGGGCTTGATGGCAGAGAAAACACGAAGTCCTAAACCCATTTCTTATTCTAGTTTTTAGATGTTTGGGTTTACTGTTTATTATGGTTTTTGATTCCTCTTTCTTAATTAAAATATTTGAATTGTTGGACAGAGAGACCTGCAGAAATTCTGGATGTACAGTGAAATTATTAGTAGCACTATATAGGGATAGAAGGACTTATGTAAATTTAGATATATAGCCTTCTCTCCAAGCTAAAAGCACAGCAACAGTTAAATTTTACCTTAAAGTACATATTCTTTTCCAATAAAAATTCTACAGCTTAAAACAGAGGTATGGTAATTACTTCTTAATGCTGTATCCTGATAAAACCTAAATAAGAGTCTTCCTTGAACAAAAAAATCACAGAGTAAAAAAATCCTTTTTTTACACCAAGAACAGGAAATATCTTGCTTTGAATAAGATTTTCCATTCACTGGTGATAAGGACCTTTCCTCCTCAGTGATATTAGAATTTTTGTTCTCTATTTAAAAATAGACCCAAAACCAGTTAAGCCCAAACAGCACCAATACAGCTTCAATCAATCAATCAATCAGAAAACATTTTTACTTCAAATTAAAATTGTGTCCAGTGTTTCACTCTCAATTTGAAAAAAAAAAAAGAAACAAAAAGAAAAAGCTCCACACATATTAAGTACAAATCACACAAATTTCAATCCCTTAAATTACATGAAAGTTTCAGTCTGGAAAATTTCCATCCTCCAAAGAAACCTTACCTAATCACATTATGAGATTAGGGCTGGGGATGGTTTCTGTTGCCTGGCCCTTTTCTCTTGTCTACATCACTTTTTTACTTAAATACAAAAATCAAGAGCTGTGACTAAATGCTCAGGTTATATTTTTCTCCAGCTGGAAGATATGAAAACTGTGCATAAGAATAATTTGGGTTAACATTTTTACCTTTGAAGGGCAATTCAAGATAAGCAGTAATGCTCAGAAGTAATGCTCATCCTTGATGACCACGAGGGAACCAGGAGCAGTGGCTGTACTTTGCTTCCTGCAATTAGCTCACCAAAATGTACACCTATCTAAGTGGCACAGTGTAAACTCAAAAGCACTTGGAATAGAGAGTGATTGAAAGGGATTTGTTAGAGGTGATGACTGAATTTAGTATACGGATTGAGCAGTGAGGAAAACAGTGAGCGCTAAGCTGTGTACGTGCGAATGATCCCAGGAAAGATTAGGGCAGCTATTCCATGCTAGACTGCAGCCAGTTGAGCACTGGAAGTATCTCTTTCAGCTCTAACTGTTCTGTGGCATTAATTTAATGCTTTCTGACAGACAGGGGAGGGTGGAGGCAAGGGGAGGGTGGTCCCTGCCTGACCCCGGAATGCCTTAACTCTGGGCTGAAAGTCTGCAGTAGATGACTGTCCCAGATGTGACACTGGTGTAGGCAGGCTCTTCTGCTAACGTGAGATGGGGGTTAGGTTGTTAAAATCCTGGTCTGTCATGGACTTCAACTTCTACCACAGCTTAGAGGTGTGTTTCCAGCCCTTGAATTTTTGCTCAGCACACCTATGGATTTTGTGCAAGAAGCAGTGTCAGGCAGAAAATGACTGGTGGTTTTCTTTCAGAATATCTTAAAGAAAATAAAGCCATATTACTCAGATATTTTTATGAAATACATGGATTTTTTTTTTTTTCTGAAAAAGACCCAAATTTATAAAGCCAAGTATTTTAAGTATTTGTTTTTCTGAAGAGAAATCTAAAAGCCTGAAAGTGATGTCTCAGGTAAATATTTGATCATTTCACAACAACTCTTTAAAAAACTCAGAAAAAATCTTCATGAATTCTATTGAGAAGAAATCATGTCAACCTTTGAAAAAGTTTTCTAATTAAGATAATTTTTTAATATGTGTGCATGGTACACATTTTCAAAAGAAGTACAAAGGCCAAAGTAATCTGTATAAATGTAATGGTTCTTCCTGATGAGGAGTAAAGAAAGCAGAGACCCTCTAACTTGGTCTTCTGCTGTGAAAATTCTCAGGTAAACTCAGCCAGTACTCAGTTTCACAGCCATCACTTTTTGCTCAGAGTTAATCAGAGACATGGAAAGCTCATATAAATGAATTAACCAACTGCAGGAAGAAACTCTTAGATGCAGCAGTGCTAGTATAAAAATACATTTTTTAGTCTCCATTTTGAGACTTAGGAATTACATTTTCTTCCCTGTGTCACCACTGTCTACCTACATGACGTATTGTGTAAGGTTGTGGTCTTATTCAGAATTGTTTACATGGCAATATACCATGCCATTGTGTCTTTAAAATGTAAGATTAATTTGGAACTACCTGTTTCAGCCAGAAAAAAAAAATATTTTCTTTTGAGATTTTAGTGTAGAAGCATTGCTGCGAACAGATGAGAAACCTGTTGCCATTTCCATATATAAAAGTAAAGCCAAGTTTTTGTTAATGTCAAAGAAATCAAGGCAAATAAAAAGGTAGAAAAACAAGAACAAACAAGAAAGTCTTGCAGATTCCTGGAGATGTTTTTAACTTCTTGGACCACTAGAGCTGTTTGCATTTTCATCCTGTTTAATACATCACACATTAGGATCTTGACCCTGCTTATCATCAGCTTGAGGTGCAAGGCACTGTTATGTTAAAATTTTGGTTTGTTTTTTTAAGGAAAAAAACCCCAAAACATTCAAAAATGTTCAGACTGTGCAAGAGATAAAGTGATAATAGGAAACAGAGAAGAGAGGAAGAAAAATGGAAGATGAGTAAGCTGGCCCTGGCATATATAAACATTTTCTTTGTTCATGTGATAGCAGCCTGTTGGCTAAAATAGGGGCTTCTGTTGAAATGAGAGGTGAACAGCACACATCTTATCTGGTTTAACATTATAATGACTGGAAATATTTTTATTTTATATTTTTTGAAAGTCAGCATTTTCACAAGTCCTAAGAGAAAGGAGCTCTGTGAAACCTCTCAGCCTGGCCAATGAGTACAAACCAAGTACCATTACTGTAACTCATATTTTTGATTGCAGAAGGCAGTGCCTTCACTTACATTTGAATGTGGTACATTTCAAATACCTCCTTCCTTGGGAGCCCTGATTTGAAGTGCTGGGGGTTTATAGTACATCTGTTACTTTTTACCTCTGTTAGTGGCATTCAGATAGGTTCATGTATGTCAGTGTGCTCAGTTCGAAAGACTTTTTGGTCAAGCTTTCAAGAAGGGTGGAGAGGAGGACACATCAAGCAAATGATCATGAATAATAAACCATTATCTTCTTCCTGCAGGTTTCATGAAAAACAGGAGAGGTTGTGCCTTGTTGCATGCACTTATGTTTTGCAATCCCAAACACTTTGGGCATTTTGATGTAGGGTGGATGTGGGGCTTTTGTTCTCCATGCCTCTGGCAGTTAGTAAATGTCAAGCAGAAAATGCACTTTGCCTGCAGGGGAAGAAGTCACCGAGGTGCCCGGTGGTGCAGTATCTCCGCAGGCTTATTCACAACATGGCAAAGAGATGAACCCTGACAGCTGGGTCTTCTTTGCATGTCAGCAACATTGAAATCTCCACAGATGAGCCTCAAAGAATGAGGGAAAATGGGGAAAATAGGTAGTTATGTGCATATTCCTTTTTAGTCTCCTTTCAGCTTCTTTCTTGGCTTTGGCCAACAAGAGGTTGGTACGAATTGGCACGCATAGAAGAAGGAAATACACTTCAAAGTCACAGGTTCCTTCATAATTATTGAAAATGAAAGGTGGATTCCCATTTTCACTGCAACCCATCTAAATTACTCAATTATTGCTTATCCTATTGCTTGGCTCAAAGTGTTATTTTAGTCTCCGTTTGTAGTAAGAAACCAGAGCAAACAAGGCTGTGTATAAATAAGAATCCAAATAAAAATTAGCAGTTCATTTAAATCTGCAGAGTTTAATGACTATTATGTACCACACCTGTTTTTATCACTTTTTTGGGTGCATTTCAGTCCTTTGCTCTAGTATGCCACTTCAAATTATTTTCTTTCCATAAATATCCTAAAAGTTGCACAAATTAGGAAAATGGTCATAGTAACTCTTCAGGGCTGGTCCACTATCATTGTGACTGGAGACCAGGAAAAGAAGTGCTCTGAAAATTGTGTTATCATTCATTGAGGCTGTAAGTACTCTGGCAATCAGGCTACCCTGATCTAGATACTTAATTACAGATACCTACTTAAGCAACTAATTTTACACCTAGGACTACTTATGTGGACTTCTAAATGCATTAACGATTTCTTGAATTTGGCCCTTTTGAGAAACTTGGTTGTTGTTCATCATTACTTGGAAGTCTGGCCAGAAAATAAGAATTTTGTTTATTTGAGAAGAAAAACCACCAGGTTTGAGGATTTCTTCTTGGCTTGGAGCAAAGTAATCTGTATAGATGCTCTTTGTGGAAAGTGAGAGAGGAAGTGTAAGGCAGCCTAAATAATCAATCTATTCCATAAGCTAAAATAACCAATAGCTGGGTAAATAAGGCAGCACTCACCTGGATGTAGACTGGCTCATTTAAACCCCTGCTCCAGTTAA
This sequence comes from Petroica traversi, assembly GCA_025920805.1. Taxonomy (NCBI): domain Eukaryota; kingdom Metazoa; phylum Chordata; class Aves; order Passeriformes; family Petroicidae; genus Petroica; species Petroica traversi. Next base: position 4,389,944 of record JAHLSL010000017.1, read on the forward strand.
TTACTACATCAGAGTGTTGGACCATATTTTTAAATTTTCTTTTATGCTGAAGTAATTCTAGGAAGTAAATACAGATAGTTAATTATTCTTCAGATCAGAGAAGTGCCTAAGGGCTCTGGTCCTCTACTTTCTCTTGTTTCATTTAGAAATAATGCTATGAGCATTAGGGAGCTGGCCATCAAATATTTCCATACTTTTATGAACAATTTGGGATTAATGAGATTTTCCTAAGATTTTTTTTAAACAGAATTTTGACCACTCTAATATTTTCATTCTTTTTTTTTTTTTATTTATATGCTTTTTAAAAGGGGAAAGTGAAATCTCTCTAACCAAGTTGTAGTAAAAATATATGAAAAGCATAACTTCACTGCTGCTCTTCATTATTTATTTCTGCATCTGAAGAATGTAAGTTTTGGAAAGATGTGTAAAGATTTGTTCTAGTTTTTGTTTTTCTTCAGTTAAGAAAGCCTAACAAAACTGCTTTCTGAAGTGCTGTAATTGTTTAGGTAACTGACACCAAAAATCAATGACAGGATGTGAGTTTCTAATTTTGGTGATGTCCCATTGTTTTGAGGGGAAGCTGGTTTTGAAGTAGTGATTGTAAGCGCAGCAGGTGCTGGGATCTTGTAGCAGCAGGCAGAGCTATCACATGTTAGAACAAAGTTCTCTTTTTCTTGGTAAATTTGGGGATAATATTCCCATAACCATTTCCTTGACTAACCTATACAGAATGTAGAGCTTCAAAATTCTTAAGGTACATCCTGTATTTAATGTATAAGCTGCCATGTAATGGGCATGTTTGAGTTCTGCAGTACTTGGATAAATATGCAGGTGTATGATGAAGCAGAGGGAACAAGCAACATCAAGCTGAAATGGATTTCTGAATCTTTGTTATTCGGTCTCATACATTTAGGAATAAATTCTTAATTGATGGGAAAACTGACTCATCTTCTTCAAAAAGACCTTTTACTTCCATAGAGCAATAATTCGCAACGATGGTAACGCTAACTGAAACAGGGATTGCTGAGAACAGTACAGAGGATCCCCTGTGGAGTATTTCAGTCTTGCCTCCAAAACAAAACTTTGGTGGATCTGATTCAATTGGCATCCTTCCATTGTTTTCTAAGTGCAGTGAAGTGGGTTGTGCACTCCTTGGTTGGACATGAAGGTGCTCAGTAGCATCTGGACTCCCTGAGAGCCCAGCTTCAATGTACTTTGCAGACTCATGTCTGCAAGCACACAGGCTCTGGCTGCTTCCTCCTGCCCTTCCTCTTCTGTAAGGGATCTAGTGGTTTGAACAAAATGCAGAGAGAGAAATTGTGTTGGCAAAGTTTTAAAAATGTAATAAACTGCTCTTGCTTACCCTGTTCTGATCCCCTGGTAGCACAAGAACCTGCTTGCAAAATAAAATGGATGCAAATTTAGGATGCATATATATTCTTTTCCTGTTTAATGTTACCTTCTCTTTCCTAATACTGAAGGGCACCCTGCATCTTCAGAGGTGCATTGCCAAAGCTTTACTTTTCTTGTGAAAATATTAATCTTTATCTTCTTGAACTTGAAGGTAGATATGATAGAATAGGATGAAATCTTTCAAAGCAAAAGCAAGGGAAAATCTCTTTTCATTTTCATACTCTCTTCTGTATGCTGATATTTTGTGGAATATGATCTTTCTGAAATGCACAATAATTCTTTTCAGATGTATTCATATTTGCCCCAGGGACATAATCTCTGACAGAGATGATTTAACATCATCCATCCAAACAGAGAGTGAACAATTACATGGAAATTAAATAATTCTAACCTACGCAAAAGTTCTGTGGTCTAATTATACTGGGGGCACCAGAGCACCACAGAGAGCCCTGCAGCTTATCACTGCCATAAAACAGGCTGGAGCACCCAACCTCTCAAGAATGCCTTCATGTTAATAAAGTCTTTACAACCAAGAGGATTAAAGAAAATAATTCTAATTTCTTGTATATGTCAAAAGAATTTGAAAGTCCATTTTGAGCCTCTGAGGAATGTGGGGTATACCTCTAGGCTCACCCTAGATATACAGAATTTATGGGCAGCTATAATTTAAAATAGTACTAAAAAGGCAGAAACAGAGATGAAAACCTCTGAGTATTTCAGACACCAGGCTGGTTCAGCAGAATGCACTTTCAGCTGGTGTATATCCCCACTCCTGCTGGAATGTGGCTAAACAAGATTGGGCAGGGAGAAAGACAAGTGACAGTGCAAGACTAGGGTGGGAGAAGAGAGAAAAAGTAAGATTATAACAGAGGTTTTGTCCAGACACAGAATTTTTTTCCTGCCCCTCACTAATACACTTCAGCAAAATGATAATTTTGGAAACTTCATTCCTTGAGTTTGCAGAGTGCGGGGCTTACATCTGAAGTGAAGTACTCAAGTATTGAGTCTCTTTTGAAAGAAAAGTGCCATATAATTTTTAGTCCTGTCTTCATACCTGCATTGAAGTAGTCACATTGACATGTTTTCTTTTCCTTTTTCTTTTCCTTTTACCATTAATAGGTTGAGCCATTGATCCAGAAAGGCCATGAGAACCTGGTGCACCATATCCTGCTCTACCAGTGCAGCAGCAATTTGAATGACAGTGTGCTGGACTATGGGCATGAGTGTTACCACCCCAACATGCCAGACTCTTTTCTCACATGTGAGACAGTCATTTTTGCTTGGGCCATTGGAGGAGAGGTAGGATGAATATCTGTCTAGTATGCTTCATCAATGGGGCTTTGTGTGCATATCATCATGAAAATTCTTCCTAGTGTTAGTGATCACTTAACCTCCCTGTCTTTAAGGGTATGGGATCACAATCCCTGAATGCCTCACCAGTAAGTCCTCCACCTCCTACTGGCTTTTTAAGTATGTAATGCACTGGTCATCCTGAGTGACAAGCCAAAAGTAATGAAAATACTCGAGAGAGTTGATGCCTTAGGGGAGAAAGATAGCTTTGGAGCACAGAAATCTGTTGCTGTACCAGCTTGTCCCACCTGATGTGGAAATACAGTGCCTCCAGCAACAACCAATATCTGCTGCTTGTGGGGAACAATAGAAAGAAAAGCAGTGTTTGTAGGTGACTTCATAAAAGACACAGAGGCATAACTCTCCAAATGAAGTTATACATAAATTTAATTAATTTTGTGCCTCATCAGGACCTGGTTTCACTGTTGCCCCATTCAGGCATATCATTGTGAAATTTCCTACCCTGTCCAAAGAAACATAATTTCAGTGTAGGAGGGATCCTGTGTTAGGGCAGAGCCAGCATAAGGCCCACTTTACTTATGGTGGTGGGGCATAGCTACAGAGAATTGAAGCTGTCATGCCATGCTCACCCCAGGCTGTGTTTGCAGCTTATTTCATGTTAATTTAGGCTGCAGGTAATGCCTTCAGCTGGCATAACACAACATGACTGCCAAGATTTCTTTACATCCTTGATTCACTGTGTGCCCACCCAAAGGATGGTGTGGGCACAGAGAGGGACTGGAGTGATGAGAGTTTCTGGAACCTTCATTTTCTATCCTGCAGTCCAAAACCATCTGCAAATGCTGCAGTGTGAGGAAGCAAGAGCTGTTACTTGGACCCACCAAAAGAAGTCTTATCTGCTACGAGCATTATCCCTGGTGTATGCTTGGTGCATTTTTGCCATCAGCTATGTTCTGACCTAGTATTTCTACTTTCAGCTGTCTTAATCTAAGTGAAATTAAAAACTTGTATAAATAAGTTATCATTTGACAAGCCCTATGGAGGCTTTTGCAAGGATGATCCTGTTGTTAAAGATCTGTAGAGAGGAATCTGACAGATCTGGGTCACATCCAGGTTTGCCCAACTACCCACTTCACTAACTTTAGTACAGCCTTATGTAGAATGAAGGTGATAATATTTTTTACTATATACTACAGTTAATTCATTAATGTCCATCAAGCATCAGAAAGTTGGAATCTCAAATTGCAAATTTCAGAAAGTTAGAATGTCAGATTGCGTGTTAAAATATTAGCTATATACTATAAAATGGTGCAGATTAATTCCAATTAATGTGAATTTGATAAATTCAAAATTGGTATTTTGATTTGAATAGGAAGAGAGCTTTTGAAGAGAATCTCCCAGTTATCCCCCTTTACAAAGCTTTATTTATCATCATAAGTAGTTTGAGAATTTGCACAGGCCTCTCTGGGTTGAAATTAAAATAAAGGTGCAGGGGTGAATCCAGCACCTTTAGCAATAAATGGAGTTCAGTGCATGGGACCTGATTAGAACTTGTCCAAAGGGGCGTCATTTGGGGGCAGTGGGTCCATCACGAGCTGTTTCAGTGTGCAAAGCTACTTCTTCTGCACTATTGGCTTGCTATTGGAAATGTAGCCATGAAAATCACCTTTATTGTTCAAATAATTCTATTTACAGCACAGTTATTTGTGCCCAAAAAGCAAGTTAATTACATGCAACCTCAGTATTCCCTGGAAATTACTGCTTTTAGAAACTGGGAACATTTAAATTGTTGATTCACTTCTTCATAAGGGTTTTATTGTCAGACTAAGTGCTTGATGATGCAATGTTTATAAGTTTAAAATGGAATTTTCCTTTTCTGCTCAAACAATAAATACAGAATAAATAATCATAAGATCACAGGATAATGCAGGTTGGAAGGACCTCAGGAAGTCTCTAATCCAGCCTCCTACTCAAAGCAGGGTCAGAGGTGAGACTAGAATGGTTTGCTCAGAGCCTTGTCCTCTGGGAAGCATGGGATCTACTATTTTAAACTGGCAAAGTTATTATGTTTATTGAGTAAAATAAGTATATTTTATCATGATGCCATGTTCAGAAAGCTGTAAAAGAATTTGAAAATTTTATCATTAGTATGATCATATCACTGCAAGAAGGAGTCAATGTACTTATAAAGAGACACTAACTCTTAGCCATGGCAAAAAATACCTTAACTCTGTATTTTTTTCTGTGTGTATTGATTTCCAGGGCTTCACCTACCCTCCTCATGTTGGCTTATCCATAGGCACAGCAGCCGACCCTCTGTTTGTCCTGATGGAGGTGCATTATGACAACCCATCATACACAGAAGGTTTGTAGCCTCACAAAGCCTTACTTTAAAACGTGCAAGACTGGAAAATGTACTACACACAAGTGCTCATCCCTGCACTGCATGGTGAACAGAGCAAATAAAAAGCTGAGAGGTTTTTTTTTCCGTGATCAATAGTTCCTGGTTCACAGTATTTTTCCCACTTCCCTTGAAATTTTTTTTGGTAGTATTTTTTTTTTAAATAGACATCTACCAGAACTGTGTGCAGTTTCTGAAGAAGAAGTATAGACTCAGGCTTTTAGACAATTTACTGGGTAAAATCAGTTTATCTTAAAAGATAAGCTTTTAATTTATAATGGTATTTTAAAATTGTTCTTCCTGAATTTAATTTATATTTACAAGAAGTAAAAGAAATAAACCAAGATCCCAGGAAAATCAGGGGAACTTCGAAGATGCCTTTGGGAAAGATTCTTTTTCGTTCTGAAACAGTTTATTAAGCTACTGTACCTGAGAATATTGTGGTGGTTGCTATATATGAACAGAGTAAAATGCCATGCAGCATAATATACTGACCTTTCTTTACACCCTCATATGTTAAAATAAAATTTGCTCTGTGGGCTCTGCTGTTTTGTCTTACTGTCATTTCCCAAATTTATCTTTTAAATTAATTATATTAATTTCTTTTTTATTTAGTGACAGACTCTGTCCTTTCAGCATGTGGGATACAATGAACTTCATTTGCACCCTTGATATTGTATGCTTTTTCGTCATATATTTCATGAAAGCCCAAGAAGGCACATGCTGAAAACTGTGTCTGATTTGCTTGAGTCACTAAATCCATAATTTTGTTTTAATTGACTGTGTTGTATGGTAGTGTTGGTTTAGCTGAAGTAACACATATAAAAAACTGAAAATCTGTACTATTTTGTTTCCTTTTAAGGAAGAGAAATAATTTTGCCTTGCTTTGACAGTCCCAAAAGACCTGGGGAAACTCAGACAGCATAGGCAGAGCAGGGTGTTTGTAATCCAGGTCATCTTCTCCTCCTCCTTGGCAAAATACACAGTATAAGATTGTGTCAGGAGTGAGAGTACATCTGGTGCTCCATCTGCTTCAGGTGGGGACAAATGAGTTCTCTTGACATAACAGCAAACCTGACACTGGGTCACCTTCATTTGTGTATTTTGGCGCTTGCATTTTCCCAGTTTGGGTTTTGTGTTGAAAGGCTACACTGTTTGCCTCACATCGTGACCTGGGGTAATGTTTTCCTAAGTGACTCAGATTGGTATTGAGCCTCAGCTCCCAGTTAGGAGGAGTTTAAACATTTTTTAGTTTAATGTGGATGGTTTTCACCATTTCTGGTTTTGTAGTCCTTAGCATTCACTTCTCATTTGAAAGGTTGCCACTTTTGAGATTGTTTATCAGAAACTCTGACATACCATAGGAGTGTCTGACATTTAAATGTTAACAACAAGCCTGAAGCAGAAATACCCTAAAGGAAAAATTAAAGTTGATGAGGTTGTACAAATATCCCCAGAAAGAGAGTATGGGTTCCCAAATGCTAAAGTTGGGATGTTTGGGACAGGATATATCACTTTAAATGTGATTCATATGTTGCAGAATGTCTTATGGCTGATTACCATTCTTAATTGAGTATGCACAGTTCATATCCTTTGTTCCTTAATAATTATACACACTACTCCATCTTAAGTATTTTAGTGACTGGGTAAAGTCCCTGCTCTCTCCCTCTTCTGTTTGCTTATCTTAAAATAGACTGCTGATATCATATTGATGAAAAATTTGGCTTCAGGCACTGCTATGTCTGTTAGGTTTTTCAGAAGACTAATATAGGTCACTAGGAGGTATCTTACCTTCTCTGAGGTATTCAATATATTTTTTGCATTTTCAATTTTCAAATTTGAATTTTTTTCAGTTAGTATTCAAAAATACAAAGAAATGAACAGATGAACTTACAGAATGTGCAGACACAAATTTATCCTTTCTTTGTGTATATCTTGACTAGTAAAAATGACTAATAGAAGACAAATAATTCTAAGCATTTGGATGATAAAGACAACATAAATTATTAATAGATACACAAACAAACGCATATGGCTAAACATATGTGGGTGAAAAAAATAGATTTGTATCATTTTGCCTCTTAAAAACACAGCCTCTGAACAACAGGCTCTGGTTCTTTGATTTTTGAAATCCAGAGAAGTCCTTGAGTCAGAGCAACATTAAAATACTCTGTAATTCTCTTGTCTACTTCATTCAAGGTGGGGGTATTGTCTACAAGTCTGGGATTTAGTGAGGTAATTTTCATGTTTAATTGATGCTCTCTTAATTGGACAGATAGTAAAAGGGATGTATTTTGTCATCTCAGATAGGCTGTAATGTAACATGCAATCCAACCCAAAGGAAAAATATAATTAATGGTAGGACTCAAGATGAAGAAATAGATAAAATTCTCAACTAGAAGACAGCACATGGCTTGAAAATTTTAAAGAGAAAAACCACTTCCTACATATGTTATGACTCATTTCCAGGTTATTGAGGTTGATTCCTTGATTTTCCTTCCGAAAACTTAGGACATAACATGAAAAATATGAAAAAATTATGTTTTTTTTCCGTTAAATCACTAATTTTTGGCCCTGGCTGACCGAGTTCTTTTGTTTCAGGCTTGATAGATAACTCTGGTTTGAGGCTAATTTACACTCCAGTTTTAAGGAAATACGATGCTGGGGTTATTGAAGCCGGTCTTTGGGTCAGCCTCTTCCACAATATCCCACCGGGCATGCCTGAATTTGTGTCAGAGGGTCACTGCACACTGGAATGCCTGGAAGAGGTAGGTCCCTTGCCTGAATCCATTGCTTTCATTCATAGAAATAATTGGGAGGGTCACTTGAACTTCTTGGAAAGATTGATAGTTACAGTTCAAAGACGTGAGCAAAGCCGTCTGGTGGTACATGGTGTCTTCCAGAATGTTTTCGTTTTGAACTGGGTATTTGGCACACTCACTACTCAGGCTGCTTTACTTATTTGAGTAATAATATGAAAGCATACACTGCTTCCTGTGGCAAAGCTATTAATAACTTGGAATAGCTAGCCCAGAAAAAAAAGTTGAGACTAATTCAGACATGGGTATGTGCAAAAGTCTCCTAATTATGAAGTGAAAACCTGAAAGGTATTCTTAGACCAACCACAGAAAATGAAGACCTGAACAGGTTTTGTTGAATGGCCCAAGGTGCAAAATTATGCATTTATTAAGTACTTGGTTTCATTAAGATAACTTAAATATCTCTGCAGGTAATGGAAGCAATATCTAAAATCAGTGGTTACTGTATCGTGGGAGATTCTCACATACTTTGCCATTTATAAAGAAAAGTTGAATTAATAACATGGTTTACAGTGAAGGCCAAATTAGATACAGAATTTAGATTTGTTCTTGGTGGTGTTAAATGTCGTGTATTGTCCTGGCATTTTTTAGCCTTAAAACACTTTAGTAGTCAATTACCATGAGGTTTCTGACCTAGGGCTGTTTTCAAAAGTTGTTGTGATAGCACTATTTCTACCTTGAGCTCTGAACAAGAACTGAGCACACTGAAAGTTTAGATCAGTAGATCTTGGCTAGAATGGGAGCAATGTCAGATTTGTGACAGTTTGGAAAAGTTAATTGGCAAATGTTTTTGACCTGGAAAAAAATATTAGATGTAAATTACAATATTTCACTACCAGTTCACCTAAAGATGGAAAGTGGAGGATGTTACAATTACAGCCTCTCAATTTTAAGTGTATTTCTTGGCATATTGATGATGACATCAGTCATAACTGCATAGAAATTCCTTTTCAAAAGAAACATTCACATTTATTAGTATCAACCATTGCCACTAAATTAATGTGCAGGTTTTAGTATGATTCCCTTGAAAATCTTAAAATTATTGAGAATTATATGGAGTCCAGTTGATTTTCATTTTAGAAAAATGTGTTCATTGAGGGCAAAACCATGCCTTTATTATAAAAAATAATCATAGGAAAAACCCCAAAAAACTTAGCCTTTTTTGTACGTAAACCCTGAATTTCACTTACAGTTTTGGTTTCGCTGCAATTTTCAGTAAATCGAGTGAATGTAAAATGCATTAATGAACGTATTTTCACTCTGTTTGAGCATGGCATTCCATTCCATTACTCTGCATTAGGGAGCACTGATGGTGCTGGTTTCTCTTGGCCAGGCTCTGGGTGCTGAGAGACCTGCTGGGATTCAGGTGTTTGCCGTACTTCTCCATGCTCACCTTGCTGGCAGAGCCATCAGGATGCGCCACTTCCACAACGGCCAGGAGCAGAAGCTGCTTGCTTATGATGACGAGTTTGACTTCAACTTCCAGGAGTTTCAGTACCTGAAAGAAGAAAGAACCATCTTGCCAGTATGATACTCTTAATTCTTTCCCTGAAAGTGTTTAAGAGATCACGTGCCTTGCATTTTTTCTCACCTTTAGGATTAAATTTGCTACAGAATTTCTTAGCTTAGCATCATGGAATTCTTGGGTGATCTGTTCATTTTTCCTCTTACCACAGAATTACTGATGCATTAAAGTCTGAGTGTCTCAGGAGTGCCCACATGAGTCACCACAGAACTGGCTTGGTTCATCAGATCAAGCTATTTTTTGGGTATGTTTGATATCCATAATAACTTGATTTGAATTTAGCTATCACAAATATTTGAAAAAAGGTTAGAAAATCCCTTGTATGCCTGGATGTACCATCTCCATGCATCCAGCAAGATGAATAATGGAAATGTCACCCTGTGGCTTTACAGAGCTGTGGGACCAAGTAGCATATCTTCAGTATTTGCACACAGCAAGTATCCAGCCTTACAAACATGTTTAAAACTCAGCCAAGTCTTCGGTTTTTTTCACACTTTTGTTGTTGGGAGTAAAACTCCATGCTCGTGTTCAACCTGATGTTTCACTAATAGACAAAACCCTTTCAAAGAAGAAATCATACAACTCTAATGTATTCCTGAAAATAATATAACATAACTTGTAGAAATATTCCAACTATGTAGGTATTGCTTTAAAAGAGTCTGTATTTTTTTTTGTGTTGGTCACTTATTTGAAAATTATTCAGTCTTCTTTTGTTAGTCCACCCAGTATATTTTTTTTTAAGTTTTGGCATGACAGAAATTTTAGTGCTAAAAAGTGTGGGTGCTCCAGATCTGGCCAGCCGAGCAGCTTGTCCTGGTGCATGTGAACAAGCATGTCATTTAATTGCCAGATGCAAAATGTCAAAAAGCAAAATTTGTTTATGACTGGAACCACTAAGGGAGACATATCTGAAAAGACCTTTGAAATGACTGAACTTAAGTTTCGTCAGGAGCTCCATGATTTCCACTTCAGGGGCTTCTCTTCAAGCCCCTTTCTCTCTAAGGTCTCTTCTCCTACACTGTGAGACTTTGATATTTGTACTTTAAAGACAAGAAGCTTAAATGCTAACTTTATAGTTTAATTTCTACAGCAAAACCTGGTTGTCCATGTGCAGAATTTACTCTTTGAAGTCAAATTGCTTGAAGTCTAGGGGCTTCAAAGACAAACCAGTGTTACCTCCTTCAGGGAAGATGGTTGAAGGGTTTAGGAAGAGGGCTGGCAGAAGATGACAGGTTTGCAGACAAAGCATGTAATACTTTTAGGAAAATCCTTGTAGATTATAGCAAAAGGCCTCTTAAAATTCAAGAACATGAGGGAATAGACAACAGAAAAAGTGTAAAGGGTATTTGATAGTAACAGCAGGTTGAAAAAAAAGCCAGCTCAAGTAGAAGATGTAATTCTTTCTCTGAAGAGAACCATTTTTAATGCCTTTTGTTATTTTCATCTTATGCAAAGCTACCAGTGCAGCTTTACATACATCATCTGGTGTAATTCAGAGAACAATTTAATCAATTTAACTAATAGTATGATTTTTCATGTAAGTTCTTGTTATTGTCTCTTTGTATAAGTTCTCCCAAGGGTGTAACGTTCTTTCAACTTGTGGAGTCCAGATTATTTGCTTTTTTCACAGAGCAGGACTCTCTTCTCCACTTGGAAGGAGCAGATCCAGTCTCACAGAAGGAACAATTTTAGTGAATGTTATCCAGTCTGTAAGATACGAGAGCCAGAGGCCTCACTGGTGGGAGCAGCATATTCCCACTGGAAGCAGTGACAGTGTGCCAGTTCATACTGCTTCAGAAACCTCTGTCTCCATTTGGCTGACATGAGGCTGACGCACCTTCTTCCAGCAGTCGGGAGTACAGATTGTGCTGGCCTTGATCTGGAGGAACAGCTGGTAGGAAAGGAGAAATTCACAGCCTTTGAAGGGTGATCTGGGTTTTTTTAGGGAAGTACAGTGGTTGATAGGGGAAGATGATGATACAGAAAAAAATGCACTCTATTATCATGGTGATTTTCAGATTTGTACTTGATTAGGTACAGGGAGTGAAAGTGTTACCAAACAGTAGATCAGTTTGTCAAGACACCAAAAGGTAATTGTATGTACTTGAGAAGGCAAGTATTCAGCCTTTCCCATACATATCTGTCAATGTAGAGATGTCTTTGCTTGCCACTCCTCTACTCCCAGGCTTGGCAGAGAAATAGTTGTTTTTGTAATGTGGAAAGCCTTCTTTTCCTCATTTGCCAAATATTTCTATTGAAGTTGGCAGTGTAAATTAGCCTGGGTAAAGTAGCACTGGATAAGTTTAGGAGCAAGAATAATTTGTATACATTGTCTACTATAAAATTTTCCAGAAAATTGGATAGTAACTTGGTACCTTCATTGCTATTTTAAAAGAAATCCAGACAACACTTATAATAAGACTTTGTTTAAATCCATGGGGGATCCCCGAGGATCTGGGATAATTTGAATGCTAAGTGCCTTAAGCTAAGTGCTAAGGCCTTAACATATGGCAATTACCTAATCCTTCACTCTTTCAAAAACTCATATCCACTGCTCCAATATTTATTTCTTACTGCTTGCTGTCATCTGTGGTTACCTGAAGCTGGTGTTGATAAACTTCAGAATTGTGAACTTCCTAAATTTCATATTTCAGGGGGATAATTTAATCACAGAATGCCACTACAACACTGTGGACCGAATTCACATGACGTGGGTAAGCAATATTTTGGTGGATCAAAATAAGTTCACAGATGATATTCGGGACTAAAACCTTTTTTATAGAACACTATTTAAAAAGAGTGAATTTACTTGCTAATGCCTGTGTCACGTAATTATTTATTGTCTTTCTTCTCATAAATTCTTAGGTTTTAAAGTAATTTGAAATATCGCGATCTTAGTCTGATCTCTTGCATAAGGCATTCATATGACTAGTTTATAAAAATAAACAGGGCAGCTCATAAAAAATTCATAAAAGTCAAATTTTTCTATTGTAAGGAGTGCTTTCTCCAGAACATGTATTAACATGCAAATTCTGTGTACACTAATTAATTATTTTTATGAACTTTTTACGTATTTTTCCCTGAAGTTCTTACATATTGATATTTAGATAAGCTATGACCAGGATGTCTCTCAACTATTTATTTTTGTGCCTAGCATAGAATCCAGGCAGAATGAAGGTCCTTTGGGTTGGAAGGAGGAGTTGGGAACCACCCCTCCCCATCAAGAGTGTCCGGCTCTGGTTTGGCACGTGGCAGGGCACAGTGTCCCAGGAGCAGCTTGATAGGCTAACAGAGGCCAGGCACTGGCCTTTGCACTGCAGCCACTGGGTTTTGGAGGCAAAGTAAATTTGGTTACTTGGACATGAGCTGGACTGTGCCTGTTGGCTAGGAAAACATGGAGTGATGCCAGACCCGTGTGTCTGTAGGGGGGATACAGCTGCCTGTGCCAGGGTCTGATCACGCTTCCTAGGGAGTGGCTGGATCCAGAGCTCTGTAAAGTGAGACCTGAGGGGTTCCTGGTTTGCAGTGAGGAACTGTTCCTGGCATCCAGAGAATACAGGGATACCTTTCCCTGAATCATGGCATGCATGCAGGCACATGCAGTAATTATTTAATGAAAAGCAAAAGAGCAAGAGTGAAGGCTTTTGAGTTTTTGTCCTGTTTTCCTGTGTGGTGACCACACTAGCTCTTGGCTCATGTTTTGTTTTCTCCATTCCTATGCCTGTGGTTCTGTGAGATTCACGGAACTGTTCCCACACAGTATTTAGGAACATGCAGTTATAGTCTTGTCCATGTTTACCAAGATTAAGTTAGTCGTTTGCCCCATGGTTCTCAATGAAAGACTGTTTAAGAGTCAGTTTCTTCTGCTAGCTAGAAATGTTATTCTAATTAGTGATTTTGTAATGCATGCTCATTTTTTTCTTGAGTCAACATTTTGTTAATGTAATAATTCTTTTCCTTCTTTCTCTTTATCTGCACGTGTACTTACAAGCAGAGTCCAGATAGATTCATATTCCATCCCAGACTCCATTTTACTAGGCAAAGCTCTCCTGTTTTTTTCATAAACAGATTAATTATCCTACAAGATATTTTTCTTTATTTGTTCCACTTAAAAGCCCTTTTCTGAAACATGGTAGATCTAAGTACCTTGGGGACAGCTGAAAGCAAATATGAACTTCTCACATAGTACACTTCAATATAATATGAGTCTTATTTTATTCACAGTTGTTCTTTCTGATGTCTTGAAGCTATTTCTTGAGCTTCCAGAGTATTTTGTAATTAATTATGTAATAACCTCTTGCTACTTGATAACCTCATGAACAAGATAAACTTGTTGAATTGGGCCTCCTGATACACCTTTCATTAGCATATAAATGCTAATCAGTGATTTAATCTGTGGTATTCCAGTGCTACCGTGATTAAAGGAAAATCCCATTTTCAGGGTGGTCTGAGCACCAGGAATGAAATGTGCCTGTCATATCTGCTCTATTACCCGAGAATCAACCTCACCCGGTGTGCAAGTATTCCAGATATAATGGAACAGCTCCAGTTCATTGGTGTCAAGGAAATCTATAGACCAGTCAGGTATGTAAAATGTTTATAAATATTGGCAGCACCTCTGTTCCCGTCTGTGGGATTATTGGATCATTTTTATACAACTTCCCTTTCTTTCTGGTAGTGTAACATGGTCGCTTATGTCACTTTTTCTGGTCAATATGCTGTGCTTCTGTATTTCTCCTGCCAAATTATTTTGCATATTTTTTTTTCTTCTGCTAGAAAAGTAGTTTCTTCTTTTAAGGAAATACTGTTGTTCATATGAGGGGTGTTTTTCACCACAGTCATATATAAAAAGGCTATGGATTGCTATTCTGAATCTATCAATTTATTAGACCATATCAGTGTTTCATATATAAAGAGATAGTTTTGAAAAGGAGTTTGTAAGCATGGTTATTGAATTTTCCTGGGTAGATTTGTTGTCAGCAATTCTGTTGACAAAAATATGTTCCTTATAGTGCTTAAAATTAAAGCATGTCAACAGCAGATTGTGAACAGTGAGAACAGTCAAAAGGGCAAAGTTCCCAAATGAATAAAATGCAGTAAAATAATGAAACAGTAAAAAGTAGGAGGCAGTTTTTGTGGTAAAATACATGTGTATTGTTTGTTACACTAAAATAAAGTAATAGTATGATTTTAAAATCAAATGGATAGACCAGTAGCGTGTCATCACAATTTCTAAAAGTTGTCTTTGCTTATACAGTTTATCTTAACAAACCATATAAAGCTATTATTGCAAAATGATTTTACGTACAGGCTTACTGGTTTTAGTTCTGAAATTTATATTCAAGGAAGAGTTTGAAGGAAGTCACAGTGCAATCAATGTCTACATAATTCTCCACACTATTTCCATTTACAACCTCGTTACAGGGAGAACAGAGTTTCTAAATTAGTCCTATCTAAAAGAGTCTTTCTGAGCTTAGAAAGAAAATATTCTAACAAATATATGCTCTCTTGAGTGTTCATTCATGATAACTGTACTTAAGGAAAAAATGCACATTTGGCCTGGGGTAATAAAGATGTTCTGAATAGAGTAAGTATGCAGACTGTCTGCCACAAATGGAATAGTAATTAGGAGAGGAGATTAATAATGCCTCTAGTATTTATGACCTAATCCACAATTCTTGTTTCATTAAACTCTGTCAGCCTAAGGATATGTGACCTGATCCTCATCTCTCTTGTGTCAGTCTAACACTAGAATTGCTTCACTGAGTCTTCCAAAGTCTCTCTTCACTTACACATGAAGGCAAACTGGGAGCAGGGTCAAGGCATTGTGGCTCACTTTAAAATATTTTTCCTCTGTCTGGTGGCACAGGCAATGGTTTAAATCACGAGAAGCAGAGATTAAAGTGCCCCAAATGCCAAAATAGGTACTTGATTAAAATTATGGCCTCTATGCCTAGACGTTGAGTGGAGCAGAACTCTGGCATAGGCAATTTACCCAAATAAGTGGGAGACAGCCCAAGAAAACACAGATCTGTCTAAAGTGTTTTGAAAAGATAACTCATGGTCCAATCACAATATTAATTAGGTCACTTGATAAAGTTTTAGATACTTTTGTTCTTCTGCTAGCTGCATTGACTTCGTGTTTGTAGAAGCTTGATCTCCCTCCACCATGTTGTTTCTGTTCATCCCAGCAAAGTCAAACAAGGAGAACGCAGAAACAATGGAAAGGGTTTTGGGGTTTTTTTGATTTTCCTTTGTTACTTTTTGTTAGTTTTCTTTGCTAAATGAAAGACATGGCATTTCATTCCTTCCCTTTCCACATTTTTGGCTGGTGGGAAATGAGATTGTCCCTATTTGTTCATGCTGCTTCCAGAGCAGTGCACCCGGTCTCAAAACCACCCCTGGCCAAAAATGCCCTTGCAGCCAGCTTCTAGGAACATGCCAAAGGCAGTATCCATCACATCACTTCTTATCTGCTGCCAGCCAGTGCATATCAGAGCAACTCCTGTGCTAGGCTCAGTTTTGACATGAGCTTACCAGAACCATCTGGAAGCAGCTTTCTAATGGCAAAGGTTTCTTGGCAACCTGCTCTGCTTAACTTAGGAGAGGGTGTGGCTCTCTTTTGGTTTTGTTTTTTTTGAGGAGTTACAGCAGAACATCTGCTTTGTATTGCCTGTGCATTCAGTTTGTAGATCAGAGAATAGCAATGTAACTCTTGAAGTACTTCATTTTTAAAAGCATCTGACAGCAAGTACTAACCTGCTGACAGCCTTTCATAAGTCTGTCAAAATTAATAAAACTGCATCAATATCCAGTAGAAAAGAACTTAGCTGAGAATGTGAATTAGGCATAATATACATAGTAGTAGTGCATTTATTTTTCTGAGTAGAGCCTCCAAAAAACTTTTCCTTGTCCGCTTCAGCTTGATAATATTTATCTAATTTTTTAAAAATTTAACTGTTTCTTTTTCTTTAGGACTTGGCCTTTCATTATCAAGAGTCCTAAGCAATATAAAAACCTGTCTTTTATGGATGCAATGAACAAATTCAAATGGTCCAGATCAGAGGGTCTCTCCTATAATCAACTTGTGCTTAAACTACCAGTGAATGTGAGATGTTCAAAAACAGATAATGCAGAATGGTCGGTAAGTCTGGGCACTGAAAAGGAAGCAACCATGCCACAATATTAACCTGAATTGCAGTGTTTCATTGCATATGAATAAATATCTGGTTATATGTCTTCAGGATATTTAAACAGCTAATATTGCATTTACTTACAATAACAAATGATGAGAATGTTTTATCAGTGCTTTCACCTAACATGAGTTCTAGAAGCATTTAAAAAGAATAGAAAAATTGGAGCTTTAATCAGCACTTGGGATCAATAATAGGAGGATGAAATCTTTCAGTGGATCTGGGACTAATCAGAGAGCAAACGTGTGTCCAGGTCAAGTGGCCAAGTCAGGAAGCTGATCTACCTTGGCTGCCTCCATGGCCAGGGACTTAGGTTAGGGTCCTGCAATGGATGATTCAAAATCCCTAAATCAGGTTTCCTCTCTGAGACACCTTCTAGGGGAAGGTTCTTGACTACATAATGAAGCCTCAAGAATCTACTTTCTCAACTTGGTAGATCTAGACAACCTGAAGTTGCATGAATACTCTTCCAGTAACTCTTGCTTTTTTAATGGTCCTAGAATTGTCTATAGTACTGGGCCAGAAAAATAAAGCTGGATAGTCTGATCGCTTTTTGCAATTTAATAAGATTTTATCTTCCATGGTTTTATTTTTCCTATTGACTTGATAAAAAAACCTGTAAGATAAAAAATATTTGCCCAGTAAATTATTTATTCTAAATATCTATTGGAATTTTACCAGGACTGCTGAGCTATGTTGCCATCTTTAATGGTGATGTGTTTTTATAAAGAATGGCTAGAGCATGTAATATCCCTGAAAGGGTTGGTTAAAAATATGTATTGCTCTTTGAATTCCTTTACAGACTCCAAATTCAGGGCTTTTACTTGTTAGAGATGTACTGCTCGGAAGGAAAGACAGTCTCGTTGTACCAGCTCGTTTCCTGTTGTGATTTCAGTCCAGAATAGCAGAGCTGCTATGAGATACTACTGATGAAGTACTTCCTAGGAAAGGACTTTTGCCTCATTCTCCTCACACAGCCTGTGTTTCCTCATACCATGTAACACAGTCCCTTCAGGTGGTGAAGAAATTGCCCCTCCTGCAGCTATGATCTTGGGTTTTTCCAACACAGGGCAGACTGTTCTGCCCATTGGATGTCAAAGAAATACTGTGTGTTATAAAAAATCGAAGAGGTTCTGTTTTTTTCTAGTATTTGTCCCATTGTAGACTTTCTGTAGAAAGTAGTTGTAGGCAGACAATGCATCTGACTATTCACTAGTTTTGGTTAAACTTCTTGACATTTGCAGCTGCTGGCCAGTAGCAGTTGCATAGCCACTCTTTCACTGATTATTTGTCGGAGGACAAGTTAAGATGATGAAAAACACACAGAAATTTTATCAAGAGGGGATAGGCTGAGGTTTTTTTAATGGTATACTTTCTGGAAAATGCTGTTCCTCTTTATCTTACAGGATGAAGGAACAATAATTACAACTTGAAGAATGTAGTTGAAGAACGTTGTCAAAGAATGAGCTCACTGGAACTGGGAGCTCTTAGCTCTTCCCGAATCATAGTTTCCTTTTTCAAATGTCATGGGCATAGTCTTCAAAGCTAAGATTAGGACCTCTTTCCATTCCTTTCCCTTATTAATGATATTACTCTAAATCACCATCCTCATCAAAATCATGAGCAGATTTAACCTGAATGATCCCTGAGTTGTAACAGGACTGAAAAAATTTGAAGCAGAGGAACTGAGTTGAAAATACCTTCATCCTTCTATAGAATTGGTTGCTATTTCAGTTTTAGTGTTGTGTTGCTTTTGCTAAGATTAAGTCAATATTCAGTTGGGGTTCCTTTCTACAGTACAGAATAATAGTAACATAGATGAAATTCCCAAAGCAAGCATATGCTGTACAGGTGGGCATTCAAATGAAAGTTTGAAACATACCAAAATGTGCTCAGGAGCTTACTTTCTGCAGAGCTTATTTTCTTTAATATGCTGGGAGTAAATTTAGGAAAAGCATGCTGTGCAGTGTACACAAATGTCTCCAATTTCATGTCAAAACCATAACAAACATGTAGTTACATCCAATCCCATAAAACTGCACTGAGTTCTACAGGAAGTGTGAAAATGCTCAGTGTATAGCAATATGACACTGCTGTATGTGACCTTGCTTCAGTGGGGACATGGGACCAGATGGCCTCCAGAGCTCCTTTCCAACCACAGCCATTCTGTGGTTCTGTGGAATAATGAGTGCACAGTTTTGCTGCTTTGTACGTGTAAGTGTGAGCCTTGCGTGCAGAATGAGTGCATTCAAATATCATCCTGTATCCCTATAGCAGAGTGACACTGCCAACTTTCATTTCTGTTTGACAGAAGGGTGAAAACAACAACCAAACCAGCCAAACAATCCCACAAAGCAAAATAAGATCATTCAAATCAACCAACCAAAGCCTAACCTTGCTTTGCTGGAGAGGATGCCAGTGTGTACTGCTGCTCCTGAGCTGAGAACATTGAATATGCACACTGTCTGATCATTTGGCATGCAATATATTCGTATTTTTACTGAGCTTGATGTTTCCAAAGTGAGAGTCACAACCCAAATACAAAACTATCAATAGACTCTCAGCCAAGCTGCCAATTATCTTGAGAGAAAAAAGAATTTTCTAATCGTATGTGAAAAAACTCTGATAATTTTCTGTTATTTTAATTTCAGATTCAAGGCATGACAGCTTTACCTCCTGAAATACAGAGACCATACAAGACAGAGCCAGTAATATGCAGTTCATCTTCTTGTTTAAGTTGCAATTTATTCCTCACCTTGTTTGTTGTACACATCACAGCCAGCACCATAGGAAATACTGGACCCTTTGTATAATAATTTTTTTCATCTGTGTTCTGTATGCCATGCAAGTTCTGATGTGTTTGCACTGTTGCTATTGTAGATTTATTTTTTTACTTATTAATAAACTAAATTTGCCAGATTAAACCAAAATGTGTACATCCTCTGGAAACAGTGGGGTTTTTGGTTTTCAGTGTAAAATATGTATGAAACACAGTAGGTACACTGACACATTGCATATTGAAATCTTTTCCTGTACCATTTTCTTATATTTTTTCCTGTCTCCTTCACATGGTGCTTTCAAAGTCATCTATGTATATGGGAAAATTAATAAACTAAAAGCAACTTAGTTAACCACATTCAGCCTGGTCTGTGCTGTATTATTTTGCCTTTGTTCTTGACATCTGCAAGTAATGAAATTGCTGCTGTATGAACAGGCCTTGCAAACATATATTTGGGCATGTCTGACTGACACATGCCATTAAGTTATGAGAAGGATTCATTCAGG
The DNA here is from genome assembly GCA_025920805.1 of Petroica traversi. Classification (NCBI taxonomy): domain Eukaryota; kingdom Metazoa; phylum Chordata; class Aves; order Passeriformes; family Petroicidae; genus Petroica; species Petroica traversi. The sequence goes on from JAHLSL010000017.1 coordinate 4,409,891, forward strand.
GGGAATGTTTCTGGGAGCAACACACTGCAAAACCAACTCAGCTCCTGAGACATGGGAGCTATCAGTGTTAATAGGATGAAAACACAGGCAGAACACCAGTTCTCCCCATGGTAAATCCTGTACAAGTCCTTTGGCTTGGCTGGCATTTCTTTTTCCTGATTCCAGGTAATTTAGGATGTTCCTTCTGTCTTAAGATATTTGCACAGTGAGTAAATCTCTGGTGAGAAGTAGACACTCCTTTTCTAGATTCGATCTGGACAGCAGTAGCAATAAAGATCTATCTCACATTTAGGCTCTGGCATGTACAGGGAGCCAAGCCTGCCAGCAGCTATTGTTAGCAGATGCTGAGCATTGCAATAAGCCAAACTGCTGATTAAGAGGTTGTTTTTCTGCCTCATATGTGCAATGTTTTACTTCTATTTGGAAATCATCAACTTTTTGACTCAGATGGTGTTTGGTACATAAGATTTCTAAAAGAGACACCATTTATTGCTCCCCAGTGAAATTAAGCCACACAGCAGAAAAAGACTTTGAACATTTAAAAAAAAGTTCATTTTTGTAGCCACACTACAGTTACAGTAAACTATATTTTTTTCAGTATTGCATAAACATTTCTGGAGTGTGTTAGTCTGGATGCTGAGTGCTTCCCTGATTGCTGCAACACATGCTCTACAGCTAACCTCTGTAGAGTTAGTTACACACAGGCTTTGTTATGTACATCTTATGTCATTGAGCACTCCTGTACAGTGTGGTGGGTTCAGAGCAGATCAAGAACCTGACCTGAGATTAAATGGTTTTATGCCCATTTTTGTTCATTAACTATTAATGACTGATAGGATACCAGCCCTCCATGCTGTTGCTCCTCTTAAGGAGGGCAGGCTGTTTCAAGCAAAGAAATATCACATAAGAAGGCAGACGAGGAGAGGATTTGGGAACTGTCTTCTCTGAATTTGAGAAGTGAAAAGGAAAACATCACAGAGCTGGTAGGGCTCCTCAGTATGTAGCCAAAATTACAATGCATGTGATAGCTGACAGGAGAGAGGTACTGAAGCAGCTAATGCCTCAAGTAGAGATGAGAGAACTAATCAAGGATAGATTAATTTTCTAGGAGCTATAACAATCTCATTACAGAACTTAGGTATAAAGGGAGTTTAAAATGAGCCATGAAGGTAAAAGTTCACAGGGCCTGCTTTATCCTTCTGATGCTGTATCCATACTTGGCTAGGAAAAACTCCTACATGGGAAAATTCTTTACCATTGTTGGGCAGCTGCTTGCTCTAAATATACCTGGACAGTGATATATTCTGTCATTCTTTCCTTTGATCCTGAATAAGGTAAGTAAAAGGTGCATGCCAAACAACATACAGATTTTTTGGGATTAAACTCCTGAAGTTTCAAAAGAGAAATGTAACTATGTAGGTGTCTTCTTCCTGCTAGCAGAAGAACTCTGCTCTTCTGTTTTGTGTTTCCAAATAGAACTGGTTGGAAAACAAAAAGAAAAGAGTAGTCATGGTGAATTGCAGGCAGAAGAGTCTTCTGAATCATTTGAACATATCTGTTCTGAATGTGAAAAGCTGTCTTATGTATCTTATGTAAAAGCAATCACAGGAACCTTGGCCTTTCTTATGCCTAAACCCATTCATAAGGTGGGCATGTTTGAACAGCTTTTCTTCAGGGAGCGAGGGAAAAAATAACAGGGAAAAAAATGAGAAAAGAGCTTTTGTGTTGGACAGGGGAGCCCTTTCACATGCAGTGTTATGTCTCATTTGCTACTACTGGCATCCATCCTCGTTGACTTGGTTTGCCATAAATATAAAGCAAATCTAGGGTAATTTTCCATTCTGTCTGTTCTCTGATTTGATGCAGTTTCTTATCTAGAGGGATTTCCTTTCTGTGGGCACCCATCCTAAGAACACGTGAACAGATGGGTGTTTGTTTTTGCCATCCAGTATGCCACAAAGATGATGTAAAGCAAAGCCAGCTCAGAAAGGATGTCTGTGAGAGATAGCTGCCAGCATATCAGGAAGACCTGTCATATACACTAAACACTCATTTTTGTTTAACCCACAAGTGTTTTATGACTTCTGGAGGAATGGAAAGGAAAATTTTGCTTCACGATAAATAAAGAGCGAAGCTGGTGATAGAGTTCTGGGATATTTCCAAATGCAAGGATCCAAGACAGATGTGGGTACATTATTAAAGAAATTTAAAACCAGAAAAAAAAAAAAAGAACAGTCTGAAATTGTTGAAAATTCAAACAAGGATAAAAGAGAGAAATACCACGAGCTAACTCTGTGTCACTGAAGAAAAAACATATGTAGCAAACACATACCTAGTCACACACTGCACATGAAAAAGCTCTCAGAGCTCTTTGGTTTTCTGTCATTATTGTTCTTGCTTTGTGTTTCTACCCAAAGCATTCATAATAGTTGGTTAAAAACATATACAGTAAATACCATGATCAAGAAAACCATGGTGGAGGAGAAGATGTGTATACATGGAAAATTATTACTTGTAGATGATAAGCATAAAAATGACTAAGCATAATACCTTATTTTTAACATTTATGGAATTCATACTTTGTGTGAAGAAATGTGTTAAAAGTTTCTAGTGAGAAGCTAAATACATCAATGTTTTAGTGGGATTAAATATTTAGTGGGTTGTGTTCTTGAGTTGGTGCTGAAAATCCCATTCTGCTTTAAGCATTTTCCCCACAACATGGTCCAGCCACCTGTCCCCTGCAGACTCTCTATAGATGCACTATTTATAGTATTTAATCCCTTTTGGGTTCATTATTTATCCATTACAGAACTTCCATTTAATTAACATGTCGCTCTCCTCTTATCTAAATCGACAGCCATTTGGGATTTTGCCTGCGTGTAGTAAAAACAGGACACAGGACGTCTGCAACGGGACCACTGGAGTTTATGTAGCTCTGATATTTGTCTCTGAAGAGAAGAATGTCATTCTCTGATCTCATATCCCATCCTGGAGGCCCATCAGACAATCCCATGTCAGCCCAGCCTTGGCTGCATGCAGTGACATCTAGGCTGAGTGCAAGTGTGCACCAGAGCAAGGTTGAGAGGCAGAGCCCCAGCTGATGGAAGTGCAACTGTACTGGGCTTAATTCCTTCCTCTGGGGAGGTCTGGCTTGTTTAAAAGTGGCCTGTTTGGCCATATTATCCCGCATAATATAGGGCACAAATTTAATAAATAAAATCCAGTAGACACACTGGCTTAATTCTGCTCTTTCCTCCCATCAAGCAGAAAGTTACTATTTTTAGACCAATTATTACCAGTTGAATGTTAAAAATTTTCATTCCTTCTGCCCTTTGCCTCTTATTTCTGATTTTTGGTACATCTGTGTTTTCCATAAGGGTGAGAGAGGGAGAGAGAGAGTAAACTTGACCTTTTAGCAGAGGGGGAAGCTGGGAGGAGAAAACGACAGCTGTGATACAGAGCCTCCAGCCTGCTTCCTCCACCCCCAGAGAGGTTTCCCTGGGTCATAGGTGCCCCCAGGAGCATTTTTCATTCCCATGCAAAGTGGTGCAGGTGAAGTTGCCCCATCTACCAAAATCTGAGGCTTGGTGCTTAGGGTACTCACCTAGGAAAAAAGTACAAACACGATTTATGTTTGTACATCAAAACAAGCAAAGTAGACTATTTACCTAGACTGAATTTTTAGTTTTGTGGTGTCTCTATTTTACAGGAAAACTTTAAGGTGTGAGGCAAACATAAGAAAATTTAAGATGACTAAAAATATGACTTACAGTCTGCTTTTGGGCATACTAGAAAAATATTTACTTTGAGCAAATGTCTTTTTGCTCTGCATGCAACAGACTCGTGTAACAGGAAACCTGGGGCTTCACATCTGCACTAGGACAACTTATTGCAATTTCACTACCAATGGCAACCAACACCGTGGTGTGGAGGTGAGCTCTGAGAAAGAGAAAGCTCTTCTTGTGAAACACAAACAGATTGTGTAAATACTCCTGGAGACTCAGAGAGCTTTTGGCAAAGTAAATTGCCTTTTGTGAGGCTGCTATCTCCTTTCCTCCCATGGGTTGCATATACATCACCCTATAAATGCTTCCAAGCTTCTTGCATCCTAGCAAGCACGAAACCATCTGGGAGCTGAATTTGCTTCTCTCACTAGAGACACCAGACCAGATCAGTTGAAGTTTACAACCCTGTTACAAAGTAATGGGAAAAAAACCAAAAAACAAACAAACAAAACAAACAACAACAACAAAAAAAACACCAAAATAAAATTACTCTTTTAATTTTAGAGGTTTGAGAAACTGTTTCCTGAGCACATAGCCATTATTTAATCATGATTTAAACTTCCCTCTTTGCAGTGATTTTTAAGAAACATAACTGTATTTTTTCACTAAAATATTCTAATCTCTTGAGAGAAAACTTGGCAAAATCCAAGTTGCTAACTCCTTCCCCTGCTCTAACCTGTGAACTAGAGAATAAAAGGCTCTTGCAGCTTGACACAATACTGTGAAACATTTTCCATTATGAAGGAAGAAAAGTAATGTGACAGTCTCAAATGCCTATAAGCACATATTCTCAGTACAAGAGAAAATGCCTACTTTGTCAAGACAAATAATTTCTGTGGGTCTTGTGTTGGTTTCATGGAGATTTTATGCCCTTAGGTCTAAAACAGGGTGTTGTGCAGTACAGTTTTATTTCTCACAGGCTAAGATTGTATGACTAGTTTGCATTTAGAAGATATTTTAAGGTATTTAGGGGGTTGAAGTTTGAAAACTTCATAACCTGTGCAAAACCTTGCAAAGCATTTCTGAGCAATACAGTAAACATATATACACACACACACACACACACACATATGTCATTTAGACATCAAATAACAAGTCTGCACTATTCTGTGCAAACCATAGAAGCTGCTCAAGTGTTGGCATTATTTGTAGCATCATGTAATAAATGTTGGAGAAAGTATTCCCAGATTGTGCCTCTCTGGGAGACTGAAAGTGAAATACTGAACCTGGACACATTTTTAGATTTCACAGGTTGGGTTTGCTGCTGATGTAAGGTGACACAAATCCATTATAGAGCTCTACTGCTCCTTCAACAGTAGAGGAATTAGTCTTCTAAGGGTGGAAGGACAGAGAAAAGCAGGTCAGAAAGTTGAGAAAGGCATCTCAGGAGCCGGACCATGGGGAAAAAATTAAAGATAGATGTGTCCAACTGAACACACCCCCAAAGGTTAGTGCTTTTTAGCTAGGGCATGGAAGAACTGGGCTATAGAGAGAAGAGAGAGGATCCCTGCATATGAAATTTGTAGGTATTTTTGAAAAGCATGATGGATGGAAAGAGCAATCGAGTTCATAGCTAATGTGTTGAACAGAGCTTAGGAGTCCCAAGTTCAGTAGTCTATCCATGCCATCACCAGAAATATGTCTCCAAACCACTCAAGACAGGGTGATGATGGATAAATCTATGAAAATAGATACCATAGGGACACAGAGGACTGCCAGAAATGTACAGAGAATGTATTGGTGCAGAAGTGAAAAAATTGTTTAAGGAATTTTTTTGGCAGACAGTTAGGCAAACCAAAGTTATGGAAGTTTGGAAAAGACGAGAGTTTCAGATAATGAAATCTGTCCATCTTGTTGTTCATCTCTTATTTGAGGTCCTAGCAATTTTTTGTCTGGGACAAGTAATCTCAGATTTAGCAAAAACTCTCCACTTTGAGGAGCATTGCTGTCTTGGCAGAAGAGAGTCAGGTAACCAGATAAGATCTTTCCTTTGCAAATGGGAAGATAAAACACACTTTTTCCAAGGACCTCTTTTTTTCTGTAACTATCTGTGTTGAAGGTCTAATATCTGTATGCCAAAATTAATTTGTACAAACAATTCTTTTTTGGGTTTTTTTGTTTTTTGTTTTGGTTTTTTGTTGTTGTTGTTGTTGTTATTGTTTTTTATTGTTTGGTATGTTTTTTTTAAACCAGACTGGGGTTTTTAAGAGTGTACCTCTATATTTTTGCAAAAAGTGTTGGTGTGACATTGCAACAGCTTAAAAATTTTGGAAATTACAAGGGGAGGAAAAGATTCCATATTAGAAAAATATACTTTCTCTAGTCAGCCTTAACCCCATTAGGGAGAGTAAAACAGATCCATCTATACAGGTTTCTCTTCAAAGTTTAATTTTCAGTGAAAACTCTCAGCTTTCAAATATTGTTCTTCTCCTTCCATTAGTAGTTGCTGGACTAAGGGTTACCCTCATCTCTTTGGATTTAGTTCCCAGCTGGTTTACCACTATAATTTCCTTTCTCTGGCTTCCCTCCTATTATTCTTATTCCAACCCTAGCTAGAATTTTGCTATTTCTCTGCTATTTTAAAACATGTTCCACAAGATCCCAGCTAATCATGGCGTTACTGCCAAGGTTTCCATTTTTCTTTAGTCTTAAAAAAGTCTTACTTTACTCTGTCTGGCACAAAGTAATTGTTATTTTCCTTATTTGGCCCTGATGAATACTCGAAATATTCTCTGCTGCTCCTGCCTGCAGAGTAGGATAATAGCAGAGGAGGAATTTTTAAGTGTTGACTTCTGGAATGGTAGCAGGTAAGTGCCAGTTTCCCCCCAATATGTTGTGGACCTACCCCCCTGCCCTCCCACTAGCCATGAAGAAATGGACAGCTGAGATACCCAGGCAGTAGAAATGGACTTGCCAAACTTGTGAGGCTCTTCATGTCTTTTTTTATCACCTCCAGCTTGTATTTAGTACACAACTTAATTTGCAGAGGAGGGAGGGCTTTTTCCTATAAACAGAAGGAGTTAAATACTTCTTCCTCCCCTCCCACACCTTTCATGGTTTCCTCTTTGATTTTCCTCTAAAACTTGAAAAAAGACCCAGCTGAAAAAATAACTGCTTATTGAATAGCACTCTCTGCTGCCCTCTGAGAGATCTGCACATGGTATCAGCTCTAAGCTTTCCAATAAAAGGGACTTCATACCATGGAAGGAACAGAGAGCTGGTGTTAAACAGTCTTTTATGCCAGCCCTGAACCCTCATGTTTGCCCTCTCAGGCAAGGGGAAGAGCTCACTGTCAGTGAAGGAAAGGAAGGAGGGAAGTGCCAAAGTGCACTCAGGCATTAGAATCCCATCCTCAGCCCCATCTGGTTTATTGCCTGCTGATGTAGCCTCATGTGCAGGTGCAGAGGTCAGAGGGGAAGAGCTGAATCCAGGCAGCATTAGAGCACTTAAGAAAATACCTTTACAAAAGTAGAAAACCCCCCAACAACAGCTAAGCATCTGCCTTCTTCAAATAAGCCACTTTGCTAAGGTTAGTCCAGGGGCAAAAGCTGGAGCACTTTATGTGCAAACTGTTTACATCCGTAATTTGTACCAGTATAAAGATAGTTGCAGTGGCTGGCCTACTCCCAGAAAGAAAAGGAAAAAAGAGGTTCAAAAACAGAACCAGAAAGGTGCACTGACCTATGCCAAGCTATACTTATAAAGAAGTATTATTTTTTTAATTGTTTATTCTCCTCCAGAGCTAAAGGAAAGCTACTATGCTTTTAGTGATGATGAAACTTCATCACTAAAAAAGCATAATTTATACTCAGTTGATAAGTTTAACAAAGTAAATAGCAGTATCTGAGAGTTTCAGGGAACCGAAAAATGATAGGAAATTAAAAAAAAAAAAAGGCAGAACGTGTAAGGCAGAAATAGAAAAGATTTAATACTGAGGTCCTGCCATCTTGTGGTACGAAGGGAGAATTACTCGACTTCTGCAGCCGTCCTGGTTTTGCTTCCCTGGCAGCCAGCAGCGCCTCAAGCACCTATCACTGTTTAAAAAGGGAGATGGAGGGGTTAAAACACTGTAACATTTCAATTGTCACCTAATAGGAATTATTAAAATACTTCTATCAGTTTTATCTGCCTATTTTATTTTCCCATTTCACCTTCCCATTACAATAGGGTGCTTACTCTCTTTTTAGAAATGCCGTTATCTATTTGGGTTTGCTGAATCTGGCATCCCAAGAGGGGTGAACCTCCTGCTGCTGCTGCTGCTGCATGTCCCCAGATCTAGCCAGTGGCAAGACTGAGCGTGTATCCCAACAAACATGAGGCATGCATTACATGCAATTGCACAGACTGACCCGAAAAAGCAACACCAACACTTGCACATGACAGACAGCACAAACAGCCTAACCCTGTTCCCTCCTTCAGCAGCTCATGATGAAGACCCATCAAGGGGAAATATTTGCATATACATAATGTGAATCCGTCTGACAGCTCTTCCCTGGACTGACAAGTCCCCAAGTCCCACTGCCCTCCTTCATTTGCTGGTGCTCAAAACCACACAGAGACACCCTACTCAACTCCCAAGCCCCTTGTCCTGCTCACCAGCTAAATCAGGGTGGTGCAGGCTGATAGTTGCACACTGACACACACTCCCTCTGGGTGCTGGTACCTGGGCACATGATGCACAGTCCTGCTCCAGCTCCTGACACTTACACCCCCTTCCTACACACATGCAAAAGAAAATAATTACAAGTGGAGCTGAGTGAGAAGCCAGGACAGGATGGGCTGATGCAGTGCAGGGAATGGCTACACAAGCACCCAGACCAGCAGTCTCCCAGAAGTGCCCCATTCCTTGGATGGATTAGTTGGATTCCTCACCAGCACCACACCTCTGTTCTCCCTCTGTGCAAAGAGATGAGACACATAACAGTGCACCTTTTCCTATGCTGAACAAGCATCTGCTGAACTGCTTAAAACCTGCCAGCCAATTCTTAGCACTCTTCATATTTCGTTATGTTTATTCTCTACAACTGGTAATGTAGACATCTTGCACAAAACACAGATGAAAAGGCCTGACTTTGAAACCTGGGAGCTGCCCTTAATTTCTTTTCTTCTGCAATATCATACTTAAAAATAGCAAGACAAGAAAATCAGACAGAAGCTGCTAGGTGCTACTCATGGAAATGCCAGCTGCTTTTCCCAGGTATTGACAAATTCAGCAGCCAAATGCCCACAATTCAGTTTCTCCTGGACAAGGAGAGAGAAGCATCTGCAATTTTTGGTCAGCCAAGGAGCATTCCAAGCACACAGTCCAAAGCTCCCTGGTTCTTGCAGACAGTTGCACAGCACTCACACGGGAGTGATAGATGGGGAAGAGGGGAAAAGGAGGGATGACCCAACAACAGAGTTGTCAGACATCTGCTGGCAGAACCCAAGTGAGGAGGCACTACTGGGCTTGCTGATTTAGTACCCATACATTAAAGTATGTACTAGGCCCACCTGTACTACCTGAGTACCCCTCTCCTTTTAGCCCTCTTGCCAAGCCCAGTCCCAGGTTTCAAATGAGAGGGATACTTCAGTGCCTTCAGGGAAAAGGGATCAGAACATTTTTACTGTGTGAAAAACAATGTATTTTTAACTAACCTCTTACTTGGAAACCGATGAATCATTTTGGCTGAATTTTTCCACAAACAAAGCAGCCTAAAGCAGACACTAGACACGGAAAATTTTGTCCAAATGAAGCATTCAGAAACATTATGCACTACTGAAAATAGGACCTGGAAATTGGAAATGATGGGGAAACCTTAGTAGTAACTGATTCTGTTCAGAAGTTTTAGAATAATCCTGCTGGAATGATGAGTAATTCAACAAAGATTTTTTTTATTCTTTTGCACCTTTTTCATCAATGTTGATATTTACCTCTCTTCTAACTCATCTTCTATGGAGATATGTAGCAGTAGCTGAAACAAATTAATGGACTTTTTAGAATTAAGTATAAAATATTACCACTCATTGTTATCATCTTGTTTTTCAACATTTCGATCACATGGGGAAGAATTGGCAAGAATTTTCTGAATTGTGATTCTTAGAAGTGAGAACTACTAAAAACTTGAAATTCAGTATTTTTGTTGAGTTTCTTGCAGGCTAATCCAGACTCTATCACAAACTGTTTATTCTTAATTCAATTGAGAATTTTAACAAATTCTGTGCTGCTTTTGTGCAATCAAATACAATTCACCTGGAAAATGACATATATCAAAATCAATTGGTTTGCCTCCCTTCCTTTTCTACTCTATCCTCAAGTAACTTTCAGTAGTACAGTGCATATGCCAAAGATAGATTATCAATTTCTTTTTTAAAATAGTAGGTTAGGGAAGAGTTACTTGGAAAATATTACATATTATTTCTACGGTATCTTCCCTTCCTTGGAAAGATTCATGCCTGCCCAAACAACAAAAAAGTAGTGGAAAGAAGACTTATTGAGGTTTGCACAATATGCTTAAATCTATTTCCCCATCGACTGTCCTGGAGCGAGCACTCCCCAGCTCCCCTGCCAGCACGGGGCAAGGGCCTCTGGCCGCCAGCCTTCTCCCACAAACCAGAGGCTGGACCCAAAAACAAAGCCAGCTTGTTATTCCCTCCAGAGCTGAGGCAGCAGGTCTGAAGGTAAGAGGGACCATTTTATCCAGTTCTGTAACTTTATTCAGCTCTTTTGGACTGGGTTTTGGACTATTTTCTCTTCATCTTCCTTTTCTGTTTTCAGCCCTGTGCCCTGGTGGGTAGGTGACTGGACACGTGGGCTCCCTCATCCTTCTGTGCCTGTTTCTGTGCTGCTGGCAGACAGGGAAAAAGCAAGTGGGCATTGCATCAAGAGTAAAATTGAGCTCATGACACCAGAGGATCTGAGGAACAAAATCCCTATTCAGGGTGAAAAACAGGGGCAATGTGAAGCCTTGACTTCTACCCAGAGCCCAGCTGAGAACTATTTTAACCAAATACAATACAACTAATAGAGATTTATGCTACAGCTGTCAGTGGTGAAAACACTCCTTTCTCCTTACCACAACAGACCTCTGGCAATATCTGGAGCTCACCAATCAAGACCTGTCAAACTAACTCTCTGCTTCCAGGACTTGTTTAGGAGAGCTTTAATACTCTTGCTAAGAGCATTAGAAAGAAAAAAATCCTACCAGAAGATACAAGACAAGTAACTTAGTGCAGTGGCAGAGGGTTGGACAGGAGACAGACCAGACCACAACAGGCAATCATTTTGCTCACTGTTTGGCTCTCTGATTCTCAAGATTTTCTTTTTGGTAAATGTGGGCTATCCAGAGACACTGCAAGTGAAGTGTCATTAGAGCAGGAAGGGGCTGCCAGGATGCTCTATTCCCTGCAGCAACTCTCCCAGGTATCCATATCAGTCACTGACACTCATCTTCTCTGCAACTGTGGCCACAATGCAAGGCATCCTTGCATCTTTAAGGCAAAAGCAAAACTGACAAGTGTGGAAAAAGTTACGTTCAAGGGAACTTGTTATGACCTGGTTTTGGGTGCTTACTAAACATTCGTACGTGAGCTCTCAGACCATGTATTTCTCAGGCAATTAATCACCAGCCCCGAAGATAACTATGCCCTTTTAGCTGTAATACTTTCCCTTCTTTAAACTCACATTCTTTCCTTTCTTTGGGCAAGCCAAGAAATGTCATTTTCCATTGGAAGCAGTGAATTAATTAAGCTCATGTCTGTTAATTCACGCTTTCGTCAGTCAACCTGGAAAAGGTTGTTTCCTAGGAGTTGTAGAGGCTCACAAGACTTGTTTTGGAGCCTCATGTTTTAACTCTTCACTTTTTCTAGCTGTATCCTTCTCTAGAGTCCAGAGAAGGTGGTCACCCTCCAAATCAATAACTCAATGCTCCTTATGACTACAGTTTGTCAGGAAAAGTAGCTGAGTAAGGGACATTGGCTGCTGCTGATCAGCTGTATTTATCTAGGGCAAGTTAACAAATATGACCTAGTCAAGATGGTGAATCTACTGTCTGTGGCAGCTGGCCAGGAGTTCCCGGGCAAAGAGAGGAGCTCAGTGACACAGGAAGGCAACAGGCAAATGTTTGCTGTTGGTACACAACTGTTAAAACAACTTACGCAGATTGCAGTGGGCTGAACAATCAGCAAGGTTGATATGATGACCTAGGAAAAAGGCTGGCATCCTGGTATGATATCTGGAAAAATGGATAGTTTCTTTCTTCCTGTTTTCTTCCGGCTACAGTTTGAGAAAAAAAAACCCAAAGCAGTCTGATAGCGAAAATATTTTCTCTGAACTCAGGCCATCCTCACAGCAGTATTAATCAATAGAAAATGCTCTCTTTCCTCTTTGCTTCTCTTTGTCTTTTTCTCTCTTTTCCTATCACCTACACTCTATTTTTCTCTATGTACACACACATACACATGTTGTTGAAGAACCAATAACCTTCATTATCTGCAGGATGCTGTTTCTCTCACCACACATCACTATTTATTACTGGATGACTGGCTCAATGTAAGAAAGACAGCAGCACACGAGTTGAGTTGCCAGCTAAGGCTCTGGGCTGGAAGCTGAGAGATGGAGAAAAGAGAGGACTGGATATCTGACAGCCTCTGACTAGCAGTCAGCTTGAATCTCTCATTACCTCTTTGAATTTTCTTGGCCCTGTGCACCTGAATGCAGGCTGAGTCAAGATGTTCTCTCTCCATCTGAGCTTACCCAATGGTCTGTGATCTTCAAGCTGGTTTATACCTATTTTAAATTAGAGCTTTAGCCACTCTCTTCATCTAAATGAGTTTCTCTTTTATCACAAGTGTTGAAGAAAATGTTTTTTTTTCAGCCTGTGAAATTGCACTTCATTTAACCTTACTTTAATTAATTTATGACCACATCTGTAGAAGTCATAGAAGTCTTGAAAAGAACAATATTCAAGCAATACAAGAAACATTTATATCATCTTAACCTGTATCTCAGGGGGATATTTTAAAAGTGAATTTTGACCATCTTCAAGACAGGTGCTGGATCCAAAATTAACAACAGCATCAAAAAGAGCAATTAAAAACAGCCAGGAAGTCAATTCAAGACTTTTGCCTTCTGAAGTTCACAAGACAGTTTGAGGTGATCTTCCTACTGATTGTTTAATGAAATGAGTAAATGATTATCAATTTCATTTCTTTGAAGGGAAATTTGGTGTTCTGGGCTTCTGACAGGCACCCAAACTGGCTGTTCAAAAGCACTGGTAATGAAAACCTATAATAATTTTTGAAAATTTCCGCATACCTTCCTATATATTCAGAAGCAACAATTCTGATTCAGTCTTATGATGTCTACAAACTCATGCAACCTTTAAAATCAGCCTACAGACTGTAAATATAATTTCTTATTCAAATCTATTGCACTGATCATGATTTCTAAATTTCTAGCCTTCTCTCACTCCACCTCTCTAAGGACTGACACATATTTTTAAGATACTATTGGTGATTATTTAAAGTCAGTAGGGAGTAACTCCTGGGCTGAGCCACAGCTGTATACTTAAATTTAGTTTCTCTACAGGTCCTAAAGTATTATAACACCAAGAGAGCTGTGCCAGCATTTCACAACAGAAGGTGTCATCCATTGTGTTCTGCAAACATATGTGTCAGCATCCCCAGAAGTGCTGTAGTAAGTGGCTGGGATGCAAAGTGCCAGAATTTTCCAATAATAAAATTATTTAAGGTGGTGAAGTTGAGAGTGAACACTGAAGGGCTACAGAAGCTTATCAGGTTACCTCTATAGTCAAAGGAAAAAGGGTATACAAAAGGGTACTGAAATCTCAGATAATGTTGGATATTTTCATAAGCTTACTACTTATCTTAACCATTGAGAGACTTAAGGAGCCAGTTCCTGACTCATCCTTATATTAATGGGCATTAATCCAAGTTGTAGTACTGATTCCTCATAGAAGATTGCATAGGATTTTTTTTATTCTCTTAATCTGCAGGGTCCTAGGGGCATAAGAAATCAGTAGTAGTTTCATTAATTTCTTCTTTGTGCTTTCGGTGCAATCAGGGGAGTAGAGGGCCAGGTTCTGGTCCTCAGTGAAGTCAATGCCTGTCAGCATAAACACCAACAGTCTTCAATTTCCCCCAAATATTACGTTGGGGGTTTTCTCACATGCATTATAAAGTTAGCACAATTGGTCTTTTAGTGCCTTATTCTACCTCTCCTGAGCTCCATGGCATGCAAGTGAGAAAGGGAGGTTTGTTCCTGGCCAATTCTAGGTAACAGAACGGTCTAGTATCATGGATGGGAGACGAGACTGCACATTAGAGCAGCTCATAAATTTGCCCTGATTTGTGCTGTGGGTACCACAACTGCAGCCAAGGGTTAAAATGGCTGACAAATAGGACTGAGCCAGAGATAGTGATCTGGTGACCATGAAAAACTGCTGCAATTATTCATGTTTGGCTCAGAAAAGGTGAGAGGAACTTGGTCTGTAGAAAACAAAATCACAAACAGTTCCCCTGTAGTGTTGTATCATAACACAGAGATTTGGAGCTATTGTTGTGCAATAATTTTTTTTAAATAATTGCACATTTTTTGAGTCAGTTTATGAAATTCATGCTATACATTTATTAAGAGTTCAATGCACATGTGGCTTTAAAGTCAGTTGGAGAACATTTTTCTATTACTAAGGGATATTTTGTTTCAACTCATAAAACAGACACTTCTTGTGGTCAGAATGAATATTTTTCAGTTATCTGATATTGCAGAGGGCTGGTTCAAAGTGTGTCTTGTGGGTGGAAAAGCATTGCCTCTAATTATTCTATTATTCTAATTACTGGGGAAATGAAGAAGAGTAAATTAATTGGCAGTAGCTTGGCATTAGATGTGATTCCCTTCAATGAATCTCAAATGTTTTTTAAAATCACACTTGACATTCTCCCCCAGTGTGGAAATATCTCTAGATAAATGTGAGACAAAAGATCCTTCATGGCTGCCAGCTGAGACCTCTGCATGGGATCTCAGATATCAGACTTCTCAGAGGAGAAATGAATGATTCCTACCAAAGTTTCTGTCCTTTCTTCTATGAAAAGTCTGTGTGTACCTCTCTTCCTCCTCTGACAGCTTACTCCTGACCAGGAGTTACCTCTTCCCAGCAGCAGAACCCTGTCCAAATCCCCTCCATTCATGAGTACCCACTTGAGCCTTTCCTGTCCCAGCTGTGGAAAAACACCCTCTCCTTGGCCAAGAACACCCAGCTCCTTTGGAGCATCCAGCCAGAGCAGGCTCCAGGGCTGGCTGTGAATGTGAGGAAAGGACCATGCACAGCACAATACCCATGGCTTGGCCCCCTGACAAGGCACTCAGGGCTCTCCAGCACACTCCTGTGGGATACACCTATACTTACATCAGGATAATCATTGCAATACAGAGCCTTGTTATTCCTTGCCTACCCTGGATGTCAGTACAAAGTGCACTCTAGGTGATTGATTTCTGAGAAATGTAACATTGGATCCGTGATAATAAGCTACAGGCAACATACAAAATGTTTATGTTCCACCGCAGAGTCCAAATTTGTGAAATAAATATTTGTGCTCTCGTATGTCTGTGGGATCCTGCCATAGAGAACATTATGTGCTATAATGTGTTTCAGAGCCGCCCATGGCAGCACTTGGGCAGACCTTTCCCTGGTTGTTTAGCGCAGGATTTTCTTCACTCTCTTCTCATTTTCTCTGCTTCTTTGGAATAAAGCCCTTTAGAATGCATTTCTGTCAATGTGTCATCTATTACATAAACTATAATTGGTATATTGAATAAGGTATAATGTATTTCTTTGAAAGGTTGGAATCTTACTGCATTGAAGTGTACTCAGACTCATCAAACATAATTGCAGCCCACAAAAAATAAAATTCAGCAATATTTAGGAACTGAGGGGGCTGAGAAAAAAGGTATTAGATTACAGATAGGAAATTACCACATCAAGTGAGCACCTGACCATATAGCAAGTTTTGCATATTTAAGAAAATTTATCATTCGTATTTGGTTACCTATGCAATCCCTACAGTGTTTCATTAAAAGTTCTCAAAGAAGTAAATGTCCCCAAATTACCCCATGTCAAATGATCAGGCAAGTTCACTGACAGCATTTTACAAGTAAGAGAGCAAGCATTCTTTCCAACAATTCGTTGTGTTCTTGTTTAAGAATAACATATTTTATTTTTAAGTTCCTTAGTGTGATTTTTTGCTACAGGAACCTATTAAGAAGCAATTCTGATCATAAGAAATGTACAGAGAGGAAAATCATAACATTAGGAAATATTGGTCCCACCTTGAATTTTGTATGTGCCTCCTCCCTTGAAAATGGCATTTTCCCTTTTGACCTTTAGACAGCTTTACCTTTTCTTTGTGCAATGTATGAAATTATCCTAGTAAAAATTTTTTACTTAGCACAAATATTTTATCACACAATTCTTCAGACTGTTAACATAAATCTAGGGTTTCCAATTATCATTTGTTTAAAATTTATTGTTTATCATTTGGAATGGTATGCAATAAGTAAAAACAATTTTTTTAGGAGTGAGCAAGATATTATGGTTCGATGATTAATTAATGTTTCATTCTTTTTTTTTTTCTTTTTTCATTTTAATTTAATGGCTTGTTTCTGAATTCAGTCTATGTATCTTCAAAATAATGTCATTTTGGTATGTTAAGCCTTTTGAATGGTATGACTCTACAGTGAAAGACTAGTAGACAGATTCTTCAGATCATAAAAAGTTTAAATATGTTTAAATAAGTTTAGATTTGGCTTATTTCTCTTTCTAGGACTTTGATCTACCTCAGAACGAGGCAGGAGGAAGTGTTACAGGCAATAACATCATCAGATTAAAGACACCAGAAATGAGATTGTAAGAAATCCAGCATCTAGTTTACTACATGTTTAATATTCAGCCCAGAGCCCTTGTAAGAAGGACGATTTTGTGTCCCCAGAGACATCATCTTTGATCATCTGACAAGGAATCACAGCATGGATCAATCAGAAGACAGATCTGCTCCTTTACCAAGAGGAAATAAACATTCTAGCAGGGCAAGGGAAAAGGAAGCATCTCCCAGGCTTGCACACTACTGTAGGGTAGCCCTTGCATTGAGTATGGACAAAAGCCTAAAACATGGACCATTTCAAGTGCCTCTCACCAGGCACAACTGGTTTGCTGACAGCCTTCACCAGAATCCTAACCTCCATGAGTTATGAGTACTCTGGAAGAGGGAATGAAGCTCTCAGCCATCTTCTGTCAAACAGGAGCTGAAAAGTTTGATTCCAAGGGTCTTTCAGATAACTGGATCCCCTCTCCAAAATTGCCTCATTCTTCAGTTGTTTTATACTCCACCATGGGCACCAAAATTACTTTTTTTGGCTCTGCTTGCAGTGTTTTTTTCTTTTCTCTCTCTTCTTTTGCTCATTTAGGTTTTAAGGTCAACCTTTAAGATCAAGTGTTCACGTATCTCAATGGTAACAACTCTCTGCTAGATTAACTAGAGAGTAACTGGAGTAACGCTTCAGTCTCATTGACAGTGACAATGACCAAGACTTGCAGTTCTCAGAGGTGCTTCTGAAAATTTATCTTGTCAAATCAGATTTTGTGAATAAATTACACCTCAGATTTTGTTCCATGTGTTTCTTTATGCATATATACACATAAGCTAAACACATAATTTTAATCCCTGAAATTAGCTGCAAACTCTGTGAGCATAGTCTTTGAATTTGTTTGTATAAACTGTATACATTTGAACACTTAATATTTGCTTTACTGTGTTGGTACTAAATCGCTGCAAGCCAGGAACAGAATAGAGTATCAAAACAGAAGGATGCAAGAAAATTCACAGCTATTAACAAGGATGTTTTGGAGTCCAATACCACAGCTTTTGCTACCCCATCCAGCCTGCCAGAGCTGCATGCTGAGCTGTGACAAACAGTAGCTCTGCCACACTGAGCTGTTCCACAGCTATGCTGTCAAACCTCTCTTTCAGCATCTCTGGAGTGAACTATGATGGCTTTATTATTTGTGAAAATTCTGGAAAATGCCTGTCTTCCTCAGCATGAGTTTCTGACTAAGCCAGTACAAGCAATGAAAATAGCCATCGACATACTTTCCAAATGAAATTCAGATCAGAAAAGCATGGAAATTCTTGCAACTCCTACCGGGAAACAGTGAAACCACAGCAAGACCCGACCTTGACTTGTGCGATCTGTGTTCTCAGCTGAGCTACCTTAATATTTTCCATGTTTTCAGTAAAAGACACATGCTTTGAGTGAATGTTTCTGCCTGGCCCATCCCCTCTTCACACCCTGAAAAAAAGGGCCAAGACTGCCATATGAATTCTTGTCCCTGGGGGCAGAGCCCAGGAGAAGTGACTCTGCCCTATGGCCATCAGCTAAGTACTGGCAGTTCCCTTCATCCAAATGTTGGAAAGAAAGACACATCCATTCACTCCTGAGCATGGAAGAAAGACTATGAGATTTTTCTCAGGCTTGATATTTTGTTCTATCTTTTGATGTATTTTGCCACACAGACACTGGATGGTATTTCAGCTCAGCACTTGTCTGACCATCTGTAGGTGCTGCTTTCAGCTGGGACCTTTGAGGGAAAGACGTGGACAAACTGGAGCAAGCTAAGCAGGAGCCTCTGAAGCATTGGGAAAAAATGCTTTTCCCATGCAGGGAGGCAGAGAAACAGGGCTGGTTTAGCCTGGAGAAGGAATCCATACCCATGAGCAGGTGGTTGAGAAGAGGCAGCCAGGGGCTCCACTGTGCTGCACCAAGGGACAAAGGGCCTGAGGTGAAATGAGAGGTTCAGGCTGTGTGTAAGGAAAATCTTTCTCTTGCTGAGGACAATGGAACCCCTTGGGCATTTGCCACACCAAATTGGACACAGTCCTGAGCATCGTGGTCTGAGGATATAGCTGGCCCTGCCGTGGGCAGGAGTTTGGAATAGAGATTCCTGCTCAGCCTCTGGCTCAATGCCGTGATTCTAATATATATATGCATAAATACATTATAAATGAGACTCATTCTTCAGAAGTGACTGCATATTATAAAAGGTATTTGACTTTTAAAATAATCAATCTTTTCCTCTAATAATCAGATTAGAAAAAAACTCTGAATAATGGGTACTGTAATATCTTTGCATACCTCTTTTCATTTTGCAAAAGAAATTACCAAAGTTTACCATTGGAGGGAGATAGTGATGAATCTTTTGCTCTCAGATGAAGTATAACAGTACATGCAGATGGGAAAGACATAAGAAACAAATGCTGCCAGGCCAGGTGGTATACTTCATATGTGTAAATTAATAGTAGTTGTTGGTTGCCACTGCATCTGCTATTACTGTAAATTCTATGAAGAGCTATTGCTCTGAAGTCAGATGAAATGGCTTGTCCTTGTTCTCGAGAGACTGAGGCCTAAGGCTGCAGAGTTAAACTTTTTAAAAGCACCTGGACAGAAGTGGAACAATGGTCCTGAAATTCTGCCACTCAGGATGGAATTTTCGATGTTGTAATGCAGCTTTAGTCTTTTAGATGCTCCACTGCCTGAAAGGTAAGAATTCTACCCTCCTTTCACAATATGCAGAGATGTCTAAATTGTCATGAGCTGGATAAGGGGGGGAAAAAAAAAAAAAAAAAGAAGAAGCCAGTATTATTATAATCAAACCAGAAGAAATATTATCTGAAATTCTGAAATTTTACTTCACAATATTCAAACTGAAGACAGCTGGAAGGGTTTTTTTACCAAAATTCATCATTCTCAGCTCTCTTCAACCCCTAGTTGACTGTGCTATGCTAAATTCACACCGATTATGGGCATTGTGAGCTTTCCTCAGTAATATGAGAGCTAGCAGTGACAGGACCAGTGGAGGGAAGGTGAAATTTAATTCCTTTCCTTCATATTTCTGGATAACCATTAAATCATGTGAGTATTAGATGTTCCAAGACAATCTATGGCAAAAAGCAGCATTTTACAGGGCAAAGCCTTGAAGAGCTGAGAGCCAAGAAAGAGGGGCTCTTCTCTCAGAGGTAAAACCTCCAGCAACATAGCCAAGCAGTCAAAAACTACAGCAGGTGAAATACTTTCCTGGCCATGGGAATATCAGACCCAAGAGTCTCTAAAATTATTCATTCTCATTCTCTGATGTAATAAACATGCAGTTATTCACTGTAGTTTATTACTCAAATCATCAAGGAAGATCTCAGAGCAGTCTGTTGCCTGGATTTTATGGTTTTCACCTCTAAACCTTTGGGACATTTCAGAAGAGGATGGAATTGAGACTGAACTTCTCCCATTGCAGATCAGAGCTTTTCTTGCAGTTCAGTGGGAAGAGGAGCATGGCGCTGAATATTGTCTGAGGCAAAAAGGTGGAAGCACTCCTTCATTAGTAGAAGAACATCTACCAGATCAGGTGAGAGAAGCAGACTAGTACTAGGCTGAGATACATTGCATAAAGTTTTAGAAATCTGACAGAATGGAAGTGCTTGAAATGGCTGAAAGCAAATTAGTAAATGCCAAGAGGGATTGGAAATTTGACACCTTCAAAGCAATTAGGCTGGAGTTATTTGCTGTGACCTGCAGAGACCTTGACTTGCTGCACCTGTGAACCCAGCTTAATGCTCACAGAGTCAGAAATTGAATGATAACATAAGGATGCCAAGAGTCAGCTGAGTCACTAGCCAGATGTGCATGCCTAGTTCATGCAAGTATTAAACAAAATTGGATGTTTTGTCTCACCCTTCCGATAGCAGCTTTTTGGCACATTAGGTTGGGACCTATCATGACCAATGACTGTGTCTCATCTGAGGAGATCACTTACTGAATAAAGGCCTTAGACTTCAGCCTAAAAAGTACTAAAACATGTCTTTATCTTAATTCAGGCTGAACCCAATAGTTCTTGAATCAGTTCAAATATGTATGTAAATACTTTCAGCATGGCGTTAACCCATATTATATTTTGGGTAAAATTTATCAATAACTGACTTTCTGTTCAGGACCTTAATTGTATGTTTCACTAATGCCGAATTGATTTGAGCATTTGTACTGAAAAAGAAAACAGTTTAAAGTGGGAAGGCTTTTAATTCCTCAATCTCCATCTGAACTTCAAGGATTCAGATCAACACAGTCTGAGTGTTTGATTGGCAAACACAGACAATGTCAGTAGAAAGGCCACTGTTCTCCTGTTCATGTTAGAAGACCAGCTGTCCTAGCAAGAGAGAACACTACCAAATATGTGGTCAGATTCCTCAGCTAGGAAGAGCTCACCTAATGCTGCTCCAAAAGTGGCCATTTTAAACGTGGTCTGCATGGACCTGTGCAGTATCCAGCAGAGCATTAGTGTGCAGAAACAGGGGACAGCAGTGGTCAGCCAAGGTATGAGGAAGAGATGAGGGGGAAGGCTGGCAAGGACATCGTGCTGCTCTCATATATTTGCAGTGGCAAGCAGTCCCCGAGATGACATAACCCTGGGGAGCAGACATCACTTTGGTTGAGCTATAAAGTTAGCAACTGATTGTTACTTTTATATCTGTGTTAGGTTTAACTAAGGATTGAATAAAGGTACATTGGGTTGAACACACTTACAAGGCAAGGCTTGACTGCCTGATAACACCATGTGGCA
This sequence comes from Petroica traversi, assembly GCA_025920805.1. Taxonomy (NCBI): domain Eukaryota; kingdom Metazoa; phylum Chordata; class Aves; order Passeriformes; family Petroicidae; genus Petroica; species Petroica traversi. The sequence goes on from JAHLSL010000017.1 coordinate 4,431,333, forward strand.
AGTGGAGAGGGAATAAAAGCTTTGGGCATGAGGACCAGGAGGACCTGGTCAATGTAAGGACACTGTTTCTCTGGGCAGTGCACACAACATCTGAATTTGTTCCAGATTTCAGCCAGTACGGATTCTCCCAGAAGGCTTCTCCAAGCAGCATAAAGGAGGAAAGATGAGTTACTGCTCCCTCATCTCTCCAGACACTTTGAGACACTGGCTGGTCTGGGTCCGGGGAATCGATAAAAGCAGTTCGGACCTGCTTTTCACACCTATTACATTCAGGTGCCTGATATATGAACTTTGTGTGCAGCAGATCTGATTCTTTACTATGAAATCCCTAACACAGGGGAAAGATTATGAAAGGAAGGTTGAAAAGGGAGATACAGCTGTATCTAAAACTTTGCCTGTAAAGACGAGTGTGCTGTGTTATACTGCACATAGTTTTGATGTAATGAAAAAGGCTAAGTAGGTGTAGTACATGCAGAGCGTTTATCTGGGGTTCTTTTTATATCTCCTATTACTCAGAGTTTCACTGTCCCCCTTCCCTGTCTCTTTTCCTGTTTGTTCCTTCCAAGATCCAGAGTCCCCTCTGCACTGAAGCACACTCTGGTTACACCATGGTCATTCCATGGTGCTCCACAGCTTTTGTCAGCTGCCACACCAATTGCACTTAGAGCTTGGTGACAAGGTGACTGCTAAGGCTAAACACAACGGAGTCCCCAGTACCAAGCACATTCCTGGAAACCATCAAATTAGGAGAATAATTTCTTTGCCTCACTCTCATGAAACCTCTGAGTCTAGAGCACAAAACTATTGTAAATCTTTCCATCCCTGACAGTGGAGCAGTTTCACCTCTAAACACATTGTGAAAGATACAGCAAAATCAGTGAAGAGGCAAAATGTTGTTGCTTTGTTCAGAGGTTGCAGATGGCTATTTAAGTATTTTCTTTTATGACTAAACACAGAAGCTGTGAGGTCTACTTACATGTATCTGAAAGATAACAGCTTCTGAAGTGATTGACACACCTTTTAGGTTTGGAAATTAGAGACCGATTTGTATTTGATGGGAATAAACGGTTTATGTTCTGTAGAAAAAAAAATTATGTACCTAGAAGGAATTTAATCATGATGATACTAAACTAAGATCTTACCATGGTCATCCAAAACACTATAATTGTGCTACTCTAGTCTATTTGAGAACTCTTATAGCTTTTGTAATATTTTGAAAAAAGTGAGGCATAATTTAAAGTTTGTCTTTCCAAAATGGCTTTATTTCCTTGCATTCTTTTCACAGTCTGAAAGATTAACACAAATACACTTAAAAGTAGGTTCCATGACCATATAAATGATTTTATTTTCCCAAAATTTGGGTACCTTACCGTTGCCTTTGGAATGGCTAAGTCAACAGGAGATGTCTGGATTCCCAGTGCTTATGAAATTCAATCTATTTCTTTAGGTGCAAAAGTAAGGGTTCAGGGCTCAGATGCATGATCTAATTATGTGGTTTAGCAAGTTGACACTCATGTTATGATGTGTGATAAACAGTCATTTCACTTAATGCAATTCAAGTCATCCTCAGAGCTCAGAATTATTTCTGCCACAGATGTAAAAGTCAGATCTCCTGCTGCCTGGAGTGGAATAAGTTCACTGAAAGCCCAAGATGTTTTGCTTCAAGCTGCATGCACGTTGACATGCCCATATGGCATTTCTTCTGGCTCCCTCATCTCCTCCCTTGCAGCTGGTGTTTGCGCAAGGCTATGGATGCATGCCCTGTTCCAGCTGCAGCTGTGCCAACAAAAAGTTGAGTGCCACAGCCTCCTCCCCACTCTGCTACTGGAAGTTACCAGCCCTTCTGATCTGCTGGCCAGGCTCTGCATGTGACTTCCCATAACTTGTTTCAGTCAAATAACTTGTTTCAGTCAAAATAACAGGGGGGGTCTCCTTTAAATTCCTAGCATTTTCTCTTCTCTTTTGGATGGGTATTGGATAGGGCCAGAGAGAGAACATGATGAAGGCATGGGGATGAGGTGTTGCTTCAGTGACCTCTTTAGCTGGTGCAGCCACAGCCAAAGGGGGTGCATGTCCACAGCATCATGTGCAATTGCTAATTGAGTCTACTGCTGTCAAGAATCCCTGATACCTGGCAACAAACTGCCTGAAATAAAACTCTTTATAAGGCCCAAGGAATTCCTGCAGGCAATATTAATGCAGATTGATGAATATGATTATTGTGGTTTATTTAGATTTCTAAAAATTAAGTTTAAAAAAAGACATTAAATAAATGGCTTATATTAAATCAAATAAAATTAAATTAAAGCAAGCCAGGATTCCATTCGGGATGGTGAAGCTGAACAGAACAGGAACAGAAAAAGAAAATGTTGCTGTAAAGTAAGAGGTGGCTACCAGACAAACAGATGTGTTTATCTTTGAGGTATTTCTAAATTTTTGTGCTGTTTCATTTACACTTAAACCAAGTCAGCATCTGTCATATTTCTCTTAGTTTCCAGCGACTATTATTTTTAAACTGTGTGCATTGTTGGGAAATACAAAGAGGATTTAGTGCAGACAACTTTACCAAGCCAATGACTAATTTTACTTCTGGATCATTTCTGGATGGCTTTTTGTGATGAGTTTCAATCAAACCTCAATTTATCCTATGCTAGTCAAGAAAATGTTTTTCATTTCATGTGCAGTTTCTTCCTGCCCTCCCCCTTAGCATGTGAGATGGATTTCTTGGAAATGTAAACTTGGTGAAATTCATTGTATCAATAAATCCCAGCATTTGGAAGAAAGCTGTGCTAATCTGGAATTCAGAGCAAGGTGTGAAGCAGAAAGCCAACAGGCTACTTTGCATGCCAAACCTAGGGAACAATAAAATTGAAATAAATACAGAAAGCATTATTCCAAATGAAATATCTTCCCCAGGAAGGAGGTGAGGCCCAAAACACCAGATTCTACAGAAGGAGAGGGTGGAGTTTAGTCTCTCATGGGATCAGCAGACAGAAGAGTGTCCCAGGAGTAAATCTGTTTTCTATCATTCTTTTTCACCTCATGTAATCTTCAATGGGGGCAATTTGGCAGTTCTGGTGCAAAAGATGTACAAAGAAAACTTGAAGTCAGGCAGTCTGTGTTATTGCCCTGGATTATCAAGACTGGTTGACATTACACAGCGGAGCTGAGAAATCAAAACACTGAGGCAGTTTTTGTTGTTGTTCAGACTGAGTCATAATTATGCATGGTACAGTTTCCAGTAAGAGGTTATCTTCAGACAGCTTACACATGGATTGCCATTCATCAAGGAATTTGGGGTTACTGTAAGCAAAGATAAACCAAAAGGCAATATACTGAAATAATTTATGGCATGGGTTTAGTGGGGAAAACAATGACTGACTGTTGAAGGAGTCAGTCCTGATAAATTGAAAGAAATGTATCCAAATTAATATTGGATGTAATTTCAGAGCCATAGGGTATAATCTCATTCCTGAAACTGATGTAAAAAATATGATTTCCCATTCACCAGCTAAAGCAAGGCTATTTTCCAGCACTCAAAAGCACACAGCACCTGGCTCAAGATACTGACCATTTTTGCCTAAACTGTGCAATTTTCTCAAATCCCACTGACACAACAGGACAAAGCTGTAGCTGAACTACAGTGTCTGAACACTGCCTTTGTGTCAGCAGATGGCTGACATGGTGGGAGAAAAATTTGGCACTGAGTCTTTTGGGTTTTGAGCATTTATTTTACTCTTAAAATAGCTCACAGTGCTGTCTTATTTTTCTACTCTATGACTTTTTTTTTAGTTTTATCATGGACTTACTAATTTAAATTTTCTTTATCGGCAAGAGGTTTAATCTGAAGCTAATTTAGCCTAAATGAAGCAGCCTCTTTGACCTCATTAGAGAGCGACCAGGAGGAGATGGAATCCTCCATGAATTGCTCTGCAGAAGCAAGCCATCATAAGGAGATTAACTTTCTTAGATTAACAATTTCACAAAAATACCTATTAGATTAGTGGTGCCTTAGGGAACATCCCTCCTTTCCCATTCCCAATGGTGTCTATTTTGGACCTAATTTGCTTTAAATTTTGTCTAATCCTGTTTTGAACTGGCAGGTTTGGTCTGATTCCTCAGTGTGGCTCCTGTGGCAGCATGTTTCAGAAGTGCACTGCCTCCTCAGCAAAGTGACTTTTACCTGTTTTAAACTGAGTCCTGTCCTAGTAGTGGAGAATTTGGGTGAACATCTTCTCCCTCACCTTCACTTCTTTCCTTGTTGTACAAACCTTACCCACACTGCTCTCTCCAGGTGAACCATCTCAGCCTGCTGCACCTCGTAGCCATCTCATCCCCTAAAATGACCTGCAAATATCCTCCTCCAATCCTTTAGGGGTTAAATGCATGAAGTACAAAGCCCTTATGTAGTATAAAGCTGAGTTTTTGGAGAAAGAAAGTAATGCCACATTAATATCTAGGAGACCAATTGTTACCTAAGGCCACTGTGCCTGATTTGTAACACTGAGCTAGCTGAAAGTCACCATAAAAAAAAACCAAAAAAAACTCCACAGCCTGCCACAGTAGTGTACAAACACACACCTTGTTGCCCACTGGAAGATTTGAGGTATTTTGTTTTGGAAGAACTTAGATCTGGTGGTGAAATCAGGCAGCTCAAGTCCTCGGTTCCTCATGGTATTGCTCTGTTTCCTCTTTTTCAGGAAAAAATGGGCACTCTAGCCAGCCAGCTGAAAACAACCTCCCTCTGCCCAGCTAAGTAAACCATCATTGTCAGGAATGTGGGCACACTCCGGTTTGTGCCAGGCTGTGTGTGCGCTCCCTGCGAAAGCATTTCCTTTAGCAAAACAAGCAAGTGCCACAACGACAAATGCTACAACAGTCAGTCAATTGATGGGCTGAAACACTCCTTTGACACCAAGACGTGAATCTCTGCATGAAAAACACAGGGCCTGGAGAATTGCTTTTCCTGCATCTTATATCAGCTTTTTTTTTTTTTTTTTTTTTAACATGATCCACATCCGACATGCACTGCTTCTTAGAATTCAGAGATCTGAGAGATTATTTTGGTAACTCAGTGTAATACAATACTTAGATGTGTTCTCACTCACCCTCTTTTGCATGACATGAATCAAATATACCATTGGTTTTTCTTGGTAGGAGTATGGACGTATATGAAGAAGACAACCAGCAAATGTATTTTACAGAGTAACAGCACCTCAAACAGAGCTGGTTGTCTGGGAACAAAGCAGAAATTTCAGGCCATGAACCATTGTCACATAGTTCCTATCACTTAGTTTGAATTCACACTGAAAAGTGTCACAAGCAACAAGGATATTTTGGTTCTCTTAAAAATAACACATATAGTAATAGTACTTATCCTAAGATAATTTGGAAACTGAAGAAAAAGTGCATTTTTGTCTTTTTCTCCCTCTAAACTAGCAGCAGTGGCTGTGCGGCCATTTGGCCTTCTTCTGTTTAAAAAATACAGTACATTCCTTACTCCCAGCCACCTTGACCACTCGCTGTTGTGTTTCCTACGTCAGAGGAGATGAGATCATTAATACCACCAGTAATGATGCCTGCAGAAGCTCCTCTTTTTGGCCAGCTCATAGAATGGGTCTGGATGAACTATGAAAAGGATCTACGACCCATTTAAACTCCTCACTGTTTAAATTGGCTATTAGAGATATGCCGTCACTGTCATTTCTTGGCTTCCTGATGAAAGAACAGATGACTCTGTTGAGCTATCTTGGTTGAGGAAAAATGCATGAAAGCAGAATTTTGACAAAATAATTGAAGAGGGAGGCAAGGGCAGAACTTTTAACAGAGACAGATGGGAAAAATAAAATAGAAATTTGAGGGAAGAGGAAGAAAATAGTACAGCTTCAAGAATAATCCAGTGGAACAAAGTTGTATGTCTTGTCATATCCTCAAGGTATTCAACAGAGGCCTGACTGAGTCTAAATATTGCTCTAATAAAAGGGAATGATAAGGTCATTTTGTGATTTAATGTGGAAAACTGATTTTGCAACAAAGTTGTACACCAATAAATTAGGTTTTTTCATATCTTACTGACCTTTATCCATAAGAAATAAAGAAGCCAGTGAAACAGACAAAACCACCAATTTATAGATAGCACAAGAAACACCTAGCTCATTCTACTTTGCAGTGCAAGAGTTGTTTACTTTAAAACGAGCAATGACGTGGCTGTCTTTGAAAAGCAACATTCAAGGCTGATATTACACTCTTCTCCACATGAGCATCTGAAAGAGGCAATTCAGACTGTGGAACAAGAGGACTGGCTGAACCTCAAGAGGTGTCTTCTTGGAGGTGGTCTACTGGAGGCTGTGGGCATGATTCTTCAGATGACCCAGTGTCTCCTGAAAAGAACTTCTTCATCCTTATGGGGTAAAAAATAATACAGGACACAAAGGATGAATTATTCTTTCACTTGCTGGTGCCAGAGAGAAGAACTTCACAGACAAAAAGCTCCCATAAAGAAGAGAGCATAATGGGAGATATTATGATATTTTAGTTATCCCTGAGCTCAGACTCCAGCTCAAAGAAAGATGGATGCATTTAGGAATAACTGACAAGACTTTTGTTGCTGAGTATGCCAACAAGGAAGTTGCCTGTCATTGAGGGCCTGGTCCTACCTGTGTCCAGCACACGTGAAGAGGTTTGAAGAACTTACTTGAAGCAGACTGCAATATGGATTAGTTTCTGTTCCTGTTTTTATTAAGGTGCTTCTTCGTTTCCTGGTCATTTGACACAAAGGCTGTGACATACCCAAAGAGAAAGAATGAGGCTCTGGGACTTGATACCAACACTATTGATGCAATGCCCTGTGTTTTGGAACAACACCCTACAAACATACAGGAAAAATTGGGCAACAAAAGTGTGTTTTCTGAATTTGGCCTTCCCCTGTCTACATTCACCCACACTTCAGAGGCTGGTGAAGGCTAGCTGTAATCTATCCAGAAACCAAGTGCTTTAACAGATGTAGCTCTAGAAGTTACTTACTATACAAACACATGGGTCATTTGAAATTTTATTTTCCTTGCACACTTTCTATAAAATAAAGTGTACAGAGGTAATATTTAATTGGATATTCTTATATATCTTATTCTTTTGTTGTTTCTGCAATGCATTGACTTCGGACACTAATGTGATTTTTTTAAAGCAGTGTATCACAAAACTTCCACACTTCTGAAGCACTGAGTGCTTTGAGGTCCCATTGACTGAAATCTCAAAAGCTATGAGATTGTATAATGCACAGCTTTATTTTTGTGGGTGTGTTTCCCATTCAGGGTCCAAAATATCACTCCCAATCTCATTCATAATGAAAAATGTGGGTGAGGGGTTTTTGTAACTGGGTGGCTTCTTAAATTATGCTTAACAGCTGTATCTTGTGCAGGTTTTAAAACATCAAAGTGCATTAAAACACAACTTGCTTGATCTTTTTGGGTTTTTTTGTATTTATGAATAGCATCTGACTGGGGGGTCTAGAAAAAAAGCCCAGGTGATAATAGAGTGATATTGATGAGCACAAATACGACTAATACAGGAAACCTGATACTGAACAGATGTCAGCCTAGGCACAATTAACAGTCTGACATGCAGGAACTCAGTCCTTTGTGGACTGCTTTGTCTTTTCCCAGTACAGACAAGTGAGTCACTGGGAATTATGCACCAAAGTAGTCATGTGCTCCTACCAATAATTTCCAAAATACATGAATGCAGGCAAAATTTGGTATCTGTGTGACTAGAGGTAGTAAAAGCTAAAATTTACCAAACCAGCAATGTTTCTAGAATATTTACTCTACTAATTACTTTTTGATTTGCAGAGGTTGGTGTGGGTTTTTTGTGAGATACTTACAGAGGTACCTGAGAGAGTTTGCTGGTTTCACAGAAAGCTATAAATCCCAATAGATTACCACATGGAAGTGGATCCCATTCTGTGACTGGGTTGATAGTGATAAGCAGAACTTTACTAAATAGTAAAAGCTTGTTGCTACCCAAAGCTCAGTCAAAACAATTTCTTGACAGAAAATTGTTCTTCAGACAATGGGAAACTGTATTTGATGTAATCAGCACAAAAACACACTGCTCTCTTTCTGGTAGCCATCAAATGCTTTGTTTTCTTAACTTGAAAATAAACAAGCCTCAGGGAATTTGTGGTTTTATACATCTCACATAGTCTTTTGGGTGGGCTTTTTTTTTCCAAACCTAGATGAATTTGCAAATGTTTAAAAGTTGTGAAGTAACTTTCCACTCTGGTAAAGCAGAATGAAAAGAAAATTCCATTTCTTCAAAGTCATTAAACAGTCTTTCCTCAACCCATATTAAATACTTGGATGCAAGCAACTGTCACTACTGCTTTGGAGGAACAAAGCACTTTACAAACAGAATTTGTAGCCTTCAGAATGTGAATATAGAAGTGCAATTTCAAAGACTACATAGATTGTTTAAAGTCCTTTTTTCCCCTTCTTTAATCTGACTGAGGTTAACTGGTTGCTGCTTTGTAATTTGTAATCTGTAATTCAGTGTTGCCACGCAACATTACCTAGCTTCCCTTGTATGTCTGGGGAGAGGAGCCAGCTCTCTTTTAAGAGAGGAGGTTGTGTGAGCAAATGTTTGGGTTTTTTTGTGCAGTGACAATTTTTCAGTTAAATGCAGAGTCCCCTGAATGGATTTTTTTTTTCTAAGACCAGAAAAGCCCCTTCCCTTGGCTTCTGCCACACAGGAATTACATGGAAGCCTGAAGTGCAGGTCTAATGGGACTTAATGGGGATACAGGCAGGCTGTAGATGTAGAAGATGCACTAAAGGAATATTTTAGAATGAGAGGGCTCTAAATTCCTCTTCTGTGGAGACAACTGCATGAAACCGACCATGTGGTAAGAACTGTGCTGAAACCTACAGGAACGTGCCTTGAAATGTCCGGATTATTTAGGAGATGTGTCTTACACCTTCATTAAGATTTAAAACCCAAATATAGAGATACACTTCAGCCCAATTTTAAGGGCTATTCTTCCCCTCTGCAAAGATTTTCTGAAGCTGTTTGGTAAAGGGCTGTGGGTGAGTTTTCCAGTTCACCAGCTAAACACAGTGGAACTTCTCGAAATACAAGGAAATCCCACTGAAAAACTCAACTGATATCTTAAGATGTCAATATTTGTATCTCCATCATTAGAAAAAGAAAAGTTAATCTCCCTTGGGGAGATGCTGTAAGGGTGGTCTGAGAAGCTTTGATCTAAAGGTTGGACTGACGTGCATGAGCTGCAATGGGAGATTACCAGTGTAGATCCATTAAGTAAGAGTAAAATCCAGGCCTGAATGAATGTACTATCAGATTCTAGTGGGAATTATGCACATTCTTATTATGGTCTGGTTTGTTTCCACCCTTGGCTGTATCTTTGGCTTCTTCTGTTACACTCAGAAAAATTACTTTACATATATGAGAGCTGGTATCCACACTGTAAGTTGGCAACTGTGGAGGAAATTAGCCCACAAAAGGCTCAGATCCCAACTTAATTAAAGGTTGCAGAGGAAATTTTGTTCCTCAGAGAAGAGGCTGGGGTTTATTATCCTGGTAATTATAATTTACTGTAGCTACTAGGGTCATTTTCTTCACCTAGTTTTATGCCAGTGTAAATCGTGTAACATCTATGAAACTTTTCTTCATTTTAAGAAAAGCTGTAGGGTACATATCATCCTCTAAGTGTCCTGGACAAGATGCGACTAAGGCACTTCTCAGCTTCTGAGGGGTATTTTCAGCCTAGACCAACACTAATTTTATTTCTACGCAGTTTGCACAAGCTCCTTGTGCCCTTTTAGAGTGATCTTGATAGCAATTGAGAGGAATAGCAAATATGTGGGCCTCTCAATGAACACTTATGGGGAAAAGAGGACTTGTAACTGGGAAAAGTGACATTTTTCACCATGCAGGAATGTAAGCACAGAGGAGAAAGAACATCTGTATTTTACCTTCCTGCCGGGGCTAAATATCATGTCCCCTCAGTAAAGGATATCAAAGGCAGCTGAGGGATATCTTATTAGAACTCAATTGCCAAGGAAGGTGGGCAGGAGTGACCAGAGAAAGCTGTGGGTTTGGATTCCTGCAGAATAACAAACTCCTAACTTCCTGTGCTGCTCTTTCTCTTGGGGATGTGTTGGTAACCTGCCAGCCCCAGTCTGGTAGTAGCTTAAAGGAGGGTGGCCAAGTGAATAGCCCTGGTGGTATGAATAATGATTAAAAGGTTAAAGAAACTCCATATGACTAGCTGGAATCACAGGAACTCGAGTAGACCTGGTACTCTAATAAGCAAACAGTGGCACGTTTACTTCAGTAATTGGGTATAATCACCATGTGTAGACATTTTTCCCTGTTTACTTCTTCACTGTGCTTATCCCTAGCTGCTGAGGCATTCTTTCATCTACATCAGTAAAAACATAATTTGCTTGAACTGTGTAAAATAAAATGAAACCCTATCCCAGACTAGGAAGTTTTTCTGCAGATCATTTCCACCTTTCTTTGCACCTTTGATGTGTGATCCTCGCCATCCACCACCCTCCCTTTCAGCCAGCCCTCCCTGGAATAGCCTCCAAATGAAATGATGGTCCCCAGGACCAAAGAGGAGGCTGTGGTTTCCACGGATGACTGCCCACTGCAGGCACTGCTTACTTGTGGTGTTTATTTCTGTCCTTCCTAGCTAGGGTGCCTGGAGTTGGAAGGGTCAATCCGCAGTTTGGATTGGCATATTTTTAAGGTCCTTTCTATTATGAAATATTTATGAGAGGAAACAAGGTTGGACATTCCTGCAGCCCATCCAGTGTAGGAACGCTATGTGCCTTCCTCCCCCAAACATGTAAATGCAGTCAGTTATTTCATGGAAGACTCACATACCTTGTTCCTTTACATTTCAAGTGAGCTGTCAGAGGAATGTAAACATTTATTTGGAGCAAGCCCTCAGGTAAAGGATTACCATATGCCACAGAAGGAAATTCCAGCATGCCCACCCAAATTTATGCTGTGGAGAGAGCTATGAATAGAAAGTTTGTACACTGTTATGAATATGGATAAAATACATCACTCATGGCCGGGCCATGAAAAATTGAAAAACACATATTTTGGATCACAAAATATTTTCAAAAATATATTTAAAAGAAAATAAACATGGGATCTTGCGTGTTCATTTATTGTTTGAAGTACTTTTGGGGAAGTCAGACATCAACAAATTTTCTTCCAGACCACTCACTTCTCTTGATAACAGGAGGGTCTTTGGGAGAAAGGCAATAGTCTCATTCCCAGGATCTCTTTATTTCTTTCGCCAGTGCCCATTTATTGGGAGTTTATGTCATATTCAGGTTTAGCAAAAGCAGATGCATTTAGAGGGCTTCATTCAGTCTTAAAAGTCAGAATTTCTCATTCTTGGCCATCTTATAGGGTCACCTTTTCATAAATGTTACATGACCCTTGTTCGCCTTGCAAATGAGTTTAATTAAGATATTATCATTATTATTATTATACAGCCAGACAGTCATCACTAATGTTTTGTTGTAGTCAACATCAGTTTCTTTTGAAGTGAAAGGATTTCTGCTAAATGTGTTAAAAAAACTATGTTAAAACTTTTGTCTGGGAGAAGAATAGCTCCACAAGGCAAGCCAATGGCCTCTGGACACCTCAGCAATGCTGGGTTGGGCAATGTAAAAGTCCTGACCATGTTCTAGAGCTTGCTACTATGACCCAAAACTGTATAGAGCTTCTGCACTGTAGTCCTCTATGTCAGTCCCCTCCAAGAGAAATGCTGGACACTCTCCTTGAGATGCAAGGGACTCATGAAGGATGGTCTGCCATTCCTCTGGGTTAATGTGTTTCAGCCAGCCCATGAATTTCCTCTCAGGACCCTTCTGCTGCCTTTTCCTTTCTGCTTTCTCCTTGCAGCATCTCTTTCCTTTGCAAAGGGATTTTTTCTTTTTTCTTTTTTTTTTTTTTTTGCATGGGTGGAACTGACAACAATACTATGGTTACATGAGAACAAGTAAAACAACCTTATTATTAGGGAAAGAGGAGTGTGAAAGAGAGTGAAAGAAAACAGTATTTAGAAAGCCGTATTTGATTATCTTTCTCTGTTATCCCAAAGCCAAGTTTATTTTAACTGGAAATTGCACATTAGGTTGAATAAGAACCATATGGAAAGACAAAGTTACTGATTTAAAGTCTTAAGATTTGTCCTGCCTAAGGAAGGACAGCCCAGACCTCATTTAGGTTAGGCAGTTGTGGCACCTGATATGGATATGTTCAAACCACATATCCATGAGCTCCCCAGGAACACACACACCCCTGCACCCTTTTCTCCTGGCTGTTCATACCCAGGAGAATTTGAACCATAAGTTTCCTACACTCACCTGCCCCTACTGCCTGACCTTATTGCAAGGTGTGGTACAGCACTCCCTTTGTGGGAGGTTCTGAGTGTAGACCTGTACCTAAAGTTACTGGCACTGAGGACATTTGTTTTGTGATGAAACAAGAAGGTACAGCTAAAGAGGCGCAACTTATCCCTCTCTTCTTCCTGGTGAGCAAAAATGATGGCTTATTTAGTTAATTTAACAACATTTAAAATTTGTTATTTAGAGAAAGAGTCATTGAGTAAGAGCTTTACTACAATGTAGGCTTTTTGCCTTCAGTTGTGTCTTTCAGACAGGGCTAAGGATATAAATTCTGAAATTTTGGTGATGAAGAAATTATGAAGAGTAAATATTTGGAAGTTGGAGAGTGAAAACAATTACTTTTGTGATTTTTTTTCACTAATTTATTTTTTCCTTTGAGCATCTGATGCCTTAGCAGTTAATTCTTAATCTGATGGGGCAGATATGTAGTCCCAGACTTTACAGTGAAAGGAAAAAAAAAAAGTCTTTCACTCCAGGCTACTAACCCTCTCATAAAAAAAAAATAAAATTCTGATCTTTGGGTGAAACTTGGTTCCTTAGGCAGTAGAGAGAAATGTTGGAATGAAATATAGCACCATAACAAAATAATGGCTTCAGACTACTCAGCACCATGATGTGGTGTGCATGGCACATTTGATACAGTGAATGATGAAGTTGTTATTGTCTTTTTCTAGCTAAGAAAACTTAAACAAGGAGCTTTCAATGGTGGTGGCAGAGGAAGAAATGAAACTGTAATGTGCTCACTAGCAAAATCCTTCTCGAGATGCAGATAATTTGAAACCACTTTGAACTTTTAACATCTGATGAATTTTTAAACATAAGGCACTACACAAAATATCTCAGACTGGTAAAAAGGCTACACAGTTTAATCCTAAAGTGCATCAGTCACGTCATTGTAGGTGCTAAAAGGTGCCATAAGAATCCAGCACCCACATTTGAAAGCTGAGTGTGGGAGCAGATGAGGGCAGGAAACAAAGAGACTTTTTATCCTTGTGCCCACTTGGACAAACATTGCAGATGGTCTGAACCTCTGCACTCACACTATGCGCCTCTGTGAATGCAAATCACATCAAAGAGATTCCTGGAAACACTACCTTGAAAGGCTGCAGCCTGCCATGGTTCCTGGGTGGTGGGATCCTGAGCAAGACACAACACTTCTAACTATATCCTGTTAAGATCCTCAGGGTGGACCCAAGTTGAAATAGCACAGTTTTCATGGAAAATACGCTTTGGCACACTCTCTCTCTGGACTGAGGGCTGTAGTTTGATAGGAGACTCAATTCATGGTATGACATTTGTGTCCCACTGCAGACAATCTGCTTTGCAAAAGAGAAACAGAACAGACTGTCCTGAAGTATCCCTGACCTGCTGACCAAATGATGTCCAAAAGACCTTTCAGCCCAAACTTGGCCAGAATTTGGGCCCATTTTTATTGTGAAAATTGTTTCTATGAGAAAGATGTGTCATACAGTAATTTACTGGCAAGGCTGATTCCCCCAGACCATTGTTGTTTCACCTGCAGGAACTTTTCTTGGGCACAGTCTGAACTTGGTGCTCAGTTTTATTACAAAAGTCTAGTGTTGTTAAAGTTGACTAAGAATAACAGGTGCCTGTGAGTTGCCTGTGATCCTCTGTCTTGCTGTCTGCTACTCTGTTTGTACAGGGAGTCAAGCTCCCAACAGAGAAGTAATGACAGTAAGAGACAGGCAGCACTTTGAAAGAGCCATGGTTTTAAAGGCAACTGATTCTGGGTCATTTAATTTGCTGCGGGGTTCTTGCAGATACAATGCACAAGCATCCTGTCAATTGCTCACTGATTGCACCTCTGCAGGAAGACTTTGCCTTGAAAATTGAAGCCTTCAGGGAATTTTCCATCAGTGCTGTCCAAACACTGGCCTGAGAGCAACCTTAGTTCTTTTGAGGTCCATTGGAACAACTGTTTTTGTAAGTAAATGTGTATCTGATTAGCAACAAATAACTGGCAGCTCTGACTTGCAAAGTGAAGGCTGGAAGTCGATCAGCTTCCTAGGGGAGCAGGCAAAGGTATGTGGCTGGACAAGGAGTATGCTGGGAAGAGGCTATGGATTTCTAGAGGGCACAAAACTCAGGCAAAGGACCTAAAACTCTCCCAGTGCAATACTTAAATTCCCTAAGGAGTTTCTGAAAAAAAAATATTTAGAGTATTTGACCAATTTTGTGATCTGGTGGCAGGAATTAAGTTATTCAGTAATGTTTACAATATCATATTTACTGTTATTATATGGATTTGTTTTAACCCCCTAATCTGACAGTTCTCAATGTAAAAAATTGCAGGTGTACCTGTAAATGTCATGGTGATGTTTCTTCTTGTATCCATAAGCTTAGTTATTCTTTCAAACTGAAAGAAAAGGAGCTCAGAAGCAACTTACAAAACAAATGTATGGTTATTTCCAAGATAATGGAAAGAGGTGCTAATTAGGAAGTACCATAGTTTTCATACAGAAAAAAATGTTGAAAAGAACAGTAATAGCTCGTAGGATCTACTTGTTCTGCTGCTGTTATTGATTGCTTTTAATTTTAATGTGACTCTACATAGGAGTAATGAACACATTGATTAAAGACTGGTTAGTTTCAAATTGCATCTTGTTTCAAAGAGTGAACAGCAAGAGAAAGATATCTTACAGTAAACAATTTACAAGATAACACAATCCATTTCTTCTATGTGAATATCGGTTCCTTTGTATTTCCAGACCAGCTTTGCAAATGTATGAAGGTCAGCTAGTTTTGCTACAGAGGTAGGACAAGCACCCAGATTTTACAGATTTTCATGCCATTTGATGTATTTAAATCTTGATGTTATTACTGTGAATGTCCGTGTTCATTATCACCGGATGTGTTCGAGACGAATTTAAACATATGGATCTTTCAATAGTGAATCAAAGGCTTGACATTAATTTGTGAATACTGAGATCATAAATGCCATATGCTTTTGTCAAAAAATTGAATTGTTTCCAAGTAACATTTTTATTGCAAGTATGATGCAATTATCTGTATCATTTTTATGACTACCAATTTTCTGTGTTGTGAGTATGTTCAAATGTAAGATGCTCATGTAAATGTAAAATGCATGCATTTGTTGTGGGATTTTTTCTCACAAGATAAGGAATATTTTTATTTCTTTTGCTAGTATTAGTGGCTGCACTGATTTCAAGGAAGAGCTTGAAATTTTAATCTCTATGACTGTATACTTAATTTACACGCACAAAAGTCAGTTATTACAAAGAACAAAAGACTGTTATTTAAAAATACATAAAAGTGTTTTGGTTTTATATGCTGCCATGCTGATAATGCAGGTATTTTGTGGTGAAATTCTACCAGGCTTGGTGTGTGAGCCTGATGTGCTGTAAATGGAGAAGTGGCCTTTCCTTCTTGCTTGCAGCCACTACCTTTTGAATGAACAAGTGAAAAATAGATTATAGATTGACACATGCCGAGATACAGAGAGGGTATTCCATTCCACAGGCATCTTCCTCTTCTCTGAATCTTGGTGACTTCAAAAGGAGTTGAAGATCTAAGGTGTCTTTACACCTCCCATTGACAATCTCCTTAACTGGGGGCTGATCTCTGTGTGCCAGGGAGGGATTTGTTGCTGGCTTAGGGCCCCGTTTGGTGAGCGTGGGCCTGTCCTTCATGTCCCACACACAGCACAGGCAGAGGTGCCCATAACACACCAGCTAAAAAGCAGTGCTACCCATCTCATGGGTATAGTTTCATAAAAGAGAAGAAATTTCACAGGAAACCTGACAATCTGCTCATTTTACCTCAGAGGATAAAGCCCCAATTGTTACTTAACTCAGCAGTTTCAGTTGATGAAAGAGCCAAGATAATTGCTTGTGGTTCTGCTGTTCTTTTTGATTTCCAGACTCTTCCGATTTTGATGACTGAAGTAGCCTGTTCCAAACATGAAAAGATTTATTTCCTATAAGGCACATCATAAATTTCCTGGCAGAGCTGGTCTGGAGTTGCTCAAAGTGTTTGTGGAATATGACTGCGGTCACAGAATCCAGCAGAACTTTTACAGAGGGTGGTAGTGTCAGGGGGGATCTGGAATCATCACAGATCACTTACCACCTGAAACATCAAACACAAAATATTGTCCTTCAGCAGTCCCCCCCAAGGAGAATTCCTCTCTCCTCCTGAAATCATTGAGGATATGATAGTTTCCAGGAGAAGAGCTGAAAAATTATTCCTAATTTCTGTACATGTTTCACTCAGTGGCTCTGTTCATGGACAAGAAAATTCTGACAAAACAAAAATTTTCTGGTTTTTCCAGATAGATTTCTACCTTCCCATTAGTTCAAGTTCAATTATCTGGAAATAAAGAAGAAAATGCTTAAATTTAGTTTCACAAATCTTCTTCACCTAAGAGGAAAGAACCAATGATTGAAATCCACTTTCTTCTTTGCCGTAGAGGATGTGACACTCTAGGCCTCCTAAAAAAATCTATGTAAGAGTGATCAGTATACTTAGTACAAAATTAAATTCTGCAGGAAGTCTAGCATGGTGTTATTCCTGGTCTTAGAAATCAGATAAACTTTGAAAGGTAGACTTCCAGCTTGTGGAGTATGATTTTTGTTATTGTTTCCGCTGTCGTTGGGTTTAGTCTCCCCTGTCATCACTGATGTAACGTCTCCCTGAAATGTAGCAAAATTTCTTGTCTATGAGAATGCCTGATAGGCCAAAAGTAATAACCCTATGGAAAAGACGCCTCGATAAAATGTGGTTAAAAGCAGACTGAATTTTACTCAGTTTTGCATAACTAGTAGCTTTTCTTATCACACCAGGTGGTTAATGCTGAGCTAGATAATAATTCAGTCTGCAGTTCAATCTTCATGCAGCTTCCAGAGACAGAAATTATAAACTTTGTAGCTTGGCCTGTCTTTACATAAATTTATTCTCACTTTATTCATTAGCACAGGAATTATGTACTCTATTTCCCTGTTAAATGTCTCCATGCTCCTCTTTCCTGTTAAAAGTATTCTGCAAGTCTCTGTGCCATTTCTCCTTTGTGGATCTGCTTTTACAAGGATCAGACTAGAAGGATACCAGCAAAGCAAATGTGGGCAGCTGATAAAGGTGAACGCTCTGAAAACGGTTTTTGACGTAGCCACAGATTTTCTACTACAGTTATGTTTTGAACACCATAAATCTGCTGCTCCCAAAATTTTAAACTATCATTCTGAAGCGTTGTGGCACACCAAAATTGTTTGTTACACAGAACACCTTGCAGCTTAAGTATTCTGCAAGATTAGAATTTGTTCCATTTAGTCCACATTAAATTATAACCTTGCCCATACTTGCTACACTTTTGCAAACCATGCTTGCATATACATTCCCATAGCTTCAAAAATAATTATGTCCTCTGTGTGATAAAAAATTTCCAGGGACAGCACCAGTATTATTTTTGAAAAAAACTTGGAAAGGATCAAGAATAAATTAATTGGGTCTGATTAAAAAATATTTGCTTGTATTTTTATAATCTCTGTGGACTCATAGGGAGTATGCTAGGCATGTCTGGTACAGCAGAGTGCTTTCACAGTATTATTTTTGCCACTTAGTGGCGAGAGGTGACATTCAAATGATTTAGTAAAATTTAGGACTTGCAGAATCTCAGTTAATGAGCTCTCTGTTCATTATTCTTGGCCCCAGCTCAGTTTGCTATGTGATGTGCCTCGTATCATAAGACTATGATCTAATTATTGAAGTCATTGGGCCTCAATTTCAGTTTGGCCTGATCTCTTGTTTTTTCAGGAAGATGGACTCTGAATTAATAGATCTTTGCTTAATCTCTTTTCTAGCCTAACCTCTACACATATAGCACAAGACCAGTGCTGTATCTAACCTTGTATTCTAGCGAGCATTTCCTCTGCAGTAGACCTCAGTCCTTTTTAATGTTTTGTACTAACAAATGTAACTATTAATTAATATTAATGATTACTAATTTTACTGATACTTCAGTAAGCCTTTCAAAAGCTTTTTCCTTTCCCCCTTGAAGTCATGACACAACTTCAAAGAGAGAAGAAAACAGGATTTCATGCATTTGGGATATCTAATACTGCAGCACTGGATCGGCACAGAAACTAGTGCAGATATCTGAAATATATGAAGGGAGCCTCTTTCTATGAATATGCATTAGATCACTGATCTCCTAGCTAATAATTTCTAATTATATCATCTGTATTACATCTATACTTTCTATTTTCTCTACTTTTTAAGATTATCCATCCAGTAGGCTTCTGTGATGAGAAGTGAGCAAGGATAAAAACACCCAACACCATTATGCTCTTTTTCAAAAGATGTGGAGAGGGTGCTGTACATTGCAAAACTTGTAGGTCCAGCTGTTTCATGAAAAACCAGATCCTCCCAAATGTTTTTCATTCTGTAATATTTTCACAAACTGTTTAATATATTACTGCAGGAAGGAATGTGATATTTTACCGGCATTTACTTAAAGCAGCATGATTTTTTTTATGACAGCAGCTGGAATATAGTAAGTAACAGCCTTCTATCATGCTTTTCAACAACCCACTGCTGGCTTTGCACCAAAAGGTGTTGAAAGTACAGTCTGTATATCATACTTATGTGTCTAGCTTTAGTTCTTCCATCCCTGTTATGTTGTACAGGTTCAAGGGGAGGTGAGGCATGAGAGCTGACACTGAGACCAAAGGAAGGTGAGACAGATCCCACAGAATAGTGTATGTGGTTAATTTATATCCAGCTTCTAAGAGGGACAATGGACCTCTCATTCTTACCCAAATGCAGTAAAACTACTGAACATGTAGTTCTGGGGAGTGAAAGGAACTAGGATAGTATGTTGTGACATGACATGACATGACATGACATGACATGGTCAGTACAATACAGAGTTTTGCCATTCTCTAGGGTTTAAACTCAATACAGTAAATTTTCTACAGCCTAAACTCTGTCACACATAACCAGAGCTGGGTAGTGAAGATAAATAAATAGCATCAACATGGTTCAGTAAAAATCTGCTCAAGTGAGCATAATCTAATGGTAGTTATAATTTAAATCAGCTCAAATTAATCTTCAGTTGCTACACTGAGCAGACAAAAAGTGTCTAATCAGGCAGTAAAAAGACACTGGGGGAATATTCTCTAGTACCTAATGAAAAGGAGTAGAGAACAAAGAAATGTGATTTTTCATCCTATTCTAAGGAGTTAGAAGGGGATGAGCAGAGGTTTTATTTTAGTCACCAATGCCTCACCAAAAAGCAAGACTTCTTAAAATGGGAGATCTGAAATGAATTTACAAAACAGTGAGAAATTGGGCTCCAGTGAAATTTTTTTGTTTTGTTTATGTATCCCATGACAGGAAGGTTGGTGCACCTGGCAAATTGCCACAGCAGTTCTCCATCTCTTGTGAGTCTGTACCATACAGATCTGTGTTGCACTGAGCTGCATGTGTCACTATGCTTGTGCAGGACTCTAGTGCCCTTCTGAGAAAACTATTGCTTTCAGGTAAAATAACCTAAACATCATATGCTTTTTTGCTTTATTCTCCAAAACCAGATTATTTTCAAATCTTGGATGTCTTCTTGCTTTTCTCAGGATCCCAGGAAGTTGTAAGCAGTTCCTAGCAATGATGAATATGTATGCATTCAACTGGAAAGTTCTCAAAACAGATCTCTCCCTGACAAAAAAAAACCCAAATGAAAACACTTATATAAATCTCGAGCAAACTATATCATTGATGAAATAAAACACATCAAGACCTCATTAGTATCTTGTGAGCACCATACAAACCACATCAAGCATTGGTACACAGCAGGAGAGATGTCAGAGAAGGGACAGGGTGGTTCTGAGTCACAGTTATATGGTGTCAATGTAGTCAACCCAAGCCCAGTAGTGAAACAGAGAAACTTAGTCATGCAAAGAATATACTTATGAATTCCTTTAAGACAATGTTTTAAAATGCTTCACCGTACTTACTTATCTTAATGTTTGGAAAAGCTTTTATTGACTCCTGATAAGAAGAGTATGGATTTTCTGAGCAAAACACAACAGAAAGAATGATTAATTTCTAAGCATGTTTACTACCGGGAGATAATCTAGGAAAGACCTTAAATGGATTACCCACATGCACGCTTGTTATCTGCAAGACAGAGTTATCTGTGCTTCAGCTGCTGAGGGATGTCACAGTAAGTTAAAACCATAAAACCTACAGAAAGCTTGAGACTAGAACCTAAAGCTCTTAGTAGAGAAAAAAAAAAGCAGTATTAGTGCAACATTAGGTATGATTCTCACTTTAGGAAACTAACAGTGTTTTCTGTGCTTCTAACACAAGTGCCATTAATAGTCCCTGCCCTACTGGGATCTAGTAGGGCGCCAGCAGTTGTGACACAGCAGGAATTGCCTTGGAATTTCTAACATTATATTCAGGGAAAAACATAATAACAGTTTATGTGTTGTAAACTCTGCTTCAGATTTTGCTATTTTGTTTCCTTGTATGCTATTATCTGGCCATTTCTTTAGAATATAAACAGAAGCAGGAGCACTCTTTTCATTCTGTATTTGCATTGCAATTACCACAGGGACACAGTGCTCCAGGCAAGTAAACATTCCTACTATTTCTATTTTTAATTTTTTTTTCTAGTTGGTGCTTATTAAAACAACTATTATAAAGTAGAAATGGCTGCACTTTAACTTGCAGAAAAGTTTGTCTGGAAGACAAATCTCTTATCTATTTAATTGAGAGAGCCTGTATGTAAATGCTGTGGTAGTCCTTTATCAGCTGGAGAAATGTCAGCTCTGTTCTTTAAATACTAAAAGTTTCCAGCAATAGCTGGACTTTGGAGTTTGATTGGTGGCCTAGCAGTTTTCTATTAAATCTTTTATTCATATGCTCTTAGGGTTTGGTCTTGCTATGCTCATGTGTGACTGCATTTGGTATCTTCCTCCTCCCATTTAACAAAAGTAGAAACATTTCAAGTTGTCATATCTAATATAAACATTATCCTACTTCTTGAGCAGTTGAAATTTAATGTGGGAAATAATAGTCATGTAAGTGGGCTTACATCACTCACCAAGTGGGCTTGGTGATCTTAAGCATATGCTGAGGCCCCAGAAACCACTATGCCTGAGTTTGCAAGGTGAGGAACCCTGGGGGCCGCTTGCCTGACAAACCATAGGGATGGAATAGGGCTATTTCTGTGCTCCTCAGTATCTGGGCAACATTGCTCTGACACAGCACTGTGGCATCACACAGGCATTTTGTCAGTGCTGAACAGGAGCAACAGGGAGCTGAGAGGGCAACTGAAGATCAGGTCATCTACTTTGCTGTGGGCAAGTGAAGATGGAATTCAGGGCAAGCACAGCTATAGCAGGAAGGGAAGGTGTGGGTGAGGGAAAGAATTGCTCCTTCTCACTGGGCTTAAAATTCCAGCTTGGTTTTAGCAACCACAGGGATATACTGCCCTTTCAGTTGATGGGATGAAACCCAGTTGGGTGTCCTCTGGTGACCCACTTTTGGGTCATGCCCCAATGCTTGTAAGCTGTTGGTCTGACAGATCTCAGCAATAGGAAGTTTATTCTGATGTGGTTCTTGACTGGTTTAGGAGATGTTTGGGAGAGTGGTTTGATGTAGGTCATGGAGCACTGATGTGGTCTGTCTGTATTTTTCCATCTGTTTTTGTTCAGGGAGGGACCTAGTTTGAGTTCCTTTCACCACATGGCAAGTTCCTCATTGCACAGATTTTTTCATGATCCCCCTGCATTTTAGGAATGCTTAAAAGCCAGACTTGACAAAGTGTAGGAAGTGTCTGATCCTGAAGAGCTGCTGGAAAAATCTCACTCAAGATTGCATGCCACCACTACCAGCATTAGAGGCGCACCAGAGGCTTGATTTCAGAAGGTGTTGTGTAACCGACTTTTCATTGGGTTTTCGGAAATACTTAAGCACTTGACCTGTTTCATTATGCTTGAAATCTCTATTAATTGCTTTTTGGGAGCCACAGAATTGAGATCAAAGCCAGACCCTGTGACATTATCTTGGAGAGGTCAGAGCTGGACAATTTGATGTCAGGTGCTCAGAAGAACCTACCATTTTTGTTTGGAAGTGGCAGGCATTTTCTGGAACCAGACTGGTTAGCTTAACAGGGCACATGGCGAGCACTGAAAGCCATCTGTATAGGTTCCCCTAATACCTGCAAATGCATCTGTCTCATTCCAGCAACTGAGTATAAAGAATGAGATTCACAGCCCAAATTCCCCAGATCCTTTTGAAATCTGATCTTAGTTCATTAAGGAAAAATTGAATTTTCTATTTCCTTCAGTATAAGTTTCATTGATGACTGCAAAATAAACATCTTTAAAGAATTTATTTGGTTTTTTTCTCCTAGTTTTCCTTCTTCTATTTGTGTTCCTGAGTGAAAAAAACACTGTCTATCCTAACTTCAAAAATTTCACATAAAAATCTTTGTACTGTGTAAAAATACAACCTAAAAACCATTTCAGTCAATGCCACACTGAAAGCCCTAATGACAAGAAATCCATTTTTCAGGTTCACTTTTGTAATAAAGTCTGCAAAGTTCTGTGTTCTGTACCAACAAACAGGAGACAAAAATAAAATTACAAAGTAGAGACATTAAGTCTTTCTTAACATCTTGGAGAGCAGCGGCGGTCCTCAGAGAGAGTTTGTGAAATTGGGAGAGGAGGTAGATAGGGTGTATGTGGTAGCAGAAGAAAAGGATGATGTAACTAACATAATTATGATATCCCATTTCCTTGGTGAATGACTCAAGAACTCATGACTCCTGCTTTCTATGATGAACATAGCATAAGATGACTTTTCCTGAGAAACACTGCCTACTGCTCCACAGACCACAACTGACCTATGGTTAACACTGGCTAAGGTAGATCTCCCATAGATTGCCTGGTAAAGAGCTGGAGAGGAAAGCCAACACATCTAATGACAGCTTGCTAACCAGAACAGAAATTCACATGGTAGTTCAGCCCCTTTCTTGTAGCACATAAGTGACATTTTGGTAGCAAGTAGAAGTGATTGTAAAAGAAAAAATATTAGCAGAGAAGCTAATATTTTAGAAGGGACTCTCTTTTTCTGAGGTCTGAACAGTTTAAAACCATGTTGGAGTTCTGCTATAGCTCAGTGTGTTAGGGGATGGAGGGCTGGGCAGATAACTTGATTTGTTTGATTTGTGTGGATCAAAAGCATCATGTGTTGGGACTAAATGTATCTTGGTGTAGATGGTGTAAATTTAATACTAATATTAGTGTTTCTCTATTCTGCATCTATTCTGATCTACTAGAAAAGATCATGTTAATTCAGTACAAATAAATAAATAAATAAATAAATAAATAAATAAATAAATAAATAAATTCCCAGGTACTGAGATAATGCAAGAAAATCTTGGGCATTCTGGCATGACTCTGTAGAAAGCTCTAGGCCTATTTGTGGTCTCACCAGTCTTACAGACCTCATGGACTTGGAACCAAAAGGAAAAGATTTAAGATGAGAGCATTGAGGCTTTGCAGGTAAGTGCTGTTGTAGAGCACCAAAGGGTCTAGTGGCTGCTTGCTGAGCCAGAATGAATTGTGCTAAACTATACTTATGTGGATCTTGCTGTTGTGTCCTGGCACAATGGCAGTAAATAGAAGGTGGTACTCAACAGCCTGGCTGCATAATCAGTTCAATGTATGACAGGAAAGAGCAACTTGGCAACCAGACTCAAGACTTGTTTCAAGAGTAAAACTGAGACAAACTATGTTCCCAAATGATTTCTGTATAGAGGCTCTTTTTAAAAACAAAGAATATGCATTACAAATTGTTTTCTGCTGATCCCTCTTTATGCAAGATGATGCTTAAAATGGAACTGAATAAATCAAAAAGGAAATTAAAAATAACAGGTTGAGAAAAAAAAGTGTTCTCAATTTTGTCAACCACTATTTGGACTGGTACTTGTCATGATACATGGTCTAATATCTACTATAGGTGGTAGTAGCAAGGCCAAAAATTCCACAAACTATTTTTGAGAGGGTTAGGGTACTCCATTTAACAGAACTTTTTCCTTTCGAACCCAGAAGTTTTCTGCCCTAGTCTGGGAGAAAAACCCATCAAGAGATGAATTATATACATATGTAGCCTTTTTTATTCAAGAGGTGCCTCACCACAAACTGCTATAGGAAGGCAGATTTTTCTTGGAAAATAATTCTGTGTTCTTCCTCTGTATTTATACCTCTCTCTATTTATCCACATTAACCACTCCTGGAGAAGGACACTGGTTATGGGGACTTTTGGTTGGATTCACACATGTTCTGTCCCAGACCTGGTACAGGAAGTGCAGCAGTAAGAGGCATGATGCAAAACATTGCTGCTGTAGTTTAGTGACCTCAGAGAAATGCAAAATGTCCATCACAGCCATGGAAAACAGGGTAGCTGGAAGAAATGGTCAAATGATACCTCTTCAACAATAGATATTCATTTATGGCCAGAGCAATGGGGCTCTGCATTTATAATGCTGATCAAAATGAGGTTGTTATGAGGTACCCAGTAATCTTGTGAAGCAGGTGCTATTTCTTACCAGCATCTGGCAGTAGAAGGGGCATGCACAGTCACCCTATATTTTGGATTTGGGAAGGAAGCATGTAGAAACAAAGTTCAGCATGTATAATGACAGTTTCATTTTAACCATGATGTAATCTTCATGTACAATCTTTATGGGCAGCCCACCTATGGAAGAGAAGCAAAAACATTGAAACTGTCCTTCCTTGAAAAATTATGGCAATTTTTCATAGGGTTCCCTAGAAAAAAATGAGGGAGAAATGTGGGTTTGAATCCAGGTACTACACCTGTATATGTTCAACCATTGTATGAACATGAACTTACACTGTAATAAAGTGTATAAGCCTCTTGAAATCTTGAAAAATGTGCATTTACAGTGATTGCAACTTCCCTGTTGACACTCCCTTTTCAAAAGAGTTTTTGCCAAATTTTCTTCCTTCTTAAAACCATAGCTATCTTTTCTTTTTTTCCTATATATTATTTAATAAATCTAGGGCTAGCAATATTGATAGAACATTGCAGAAAAGGTTAAAATGGGATAGGAGCAAGTGGAGTATAGGACAAAATGGGGAAAGGAGTATTGTGAACTGAGGTATAGAAAGAAAGTATTATCTGAGAACTCCAGCAAAAATTCTTTCTAGCCCTAGTGGGAGGTCTCAGAGGGGACTGTGAACTTTGCCTGTTTGATGGAGGTTGCAGGGAAACATATTTCACTTTAAAAAGAAAAGCTGAATGCTGTAGGTTGAAACAATATTGAACTACACATGCTATCAGGCTACCTAAATCTTAGAGCAGTGGAAAAGCCAAAAGAAGAATCAGGGAGTCTGTACTTTTTTAGGGAAAAGCCTTTAGAATTTAATGAAGTACCACAAGAATGATGTAGGGATTTCCGTAATTTACAGTTAAATCCTGGAAGAATATCTGGTAGAGATGATACTATTTTCAGCTACGTTCTGAAGTCTTTAAGCTCAGAAGCATGGAGGATCAAGCAAACTCTCCATGGCAGGAATTCAACCCCTATGGGCATTTCCAATCTGCCACTGTGTGCTACATTGCTGTGTGTTTCCATCCATTTGATTAGGCTGCTAACAGAAAACATATAGTGTCTTGAACAAGGTTCTGCCTCCTCCATCAGCACTTAATGGGTAAACCAAATTTAGGCTAATAGGAATACAATTAACAACATCTGAGGTACTATTCCAGCTAGGATTTGATTATGACTGATTATGTTGCACACGTCAACATCACTGCTAATCTTTGGCATGAGGAACCGATTAAAAGGGATTTTTTTCCTTTTTTACATCAATTATATTTTTCTTTACAAACTTCCTACAAACAATCTGTTGGCATCACAAAATGTGTTCTAATCACTGGTGGAGGTTGGGCTGAAGCAAATATTTTGAGTGAATGGATGCCAGAAGTTTTCCTAAGGATGATGACATCCAGATAATTGTATGCAATCTTCTTTTCCAGTTTGTATGTAATGTCAAAACACTCATCCATATGCTCTTTGCTGGAAAGATGATCATAATCACACTTGCTGTCACAGTTCCAAAGATAGTGATTTTTTTCAAAGGCAAAAACAAAAAAAAATAAAAGAAAATTAAGAAAAATAGGCAGCTCCGCTGCTATGTTGGGTTTCTTTCCAAGTGAATTTTCACAGGGCAGACCCTGAATTTTTACAAAGCAACCTTGTAAAACAAGCTATCATTTTACAGGTCACGCGTGAAGCCCGGTCCAGTAATCAGGGATAGTTTTGCAAGCCACCATATCGTTCACTTTATGTAGATTTAACACTGGTAGTTGGAACCTACTTGGCTTTTGGGGATAGGCTGTTGTTCTACTTTTGCACAGTGGAGAAGAGCACCAGTGAGCTGAACCTCATGGTGAAAAAGGGAAAGAATGAAAACAGTGACAACCTGTTGCTTTAGGATCACAGTGGTGTTCCAGTGGCTCAGGTACAGCTCCAGATAGAACCTATCATTTTTGCTGGATTCTTGACACTAAAAAGGAACTACTTGAAATGAAAAATATGAGTGGAATTGGTTGGTCTTGTTCCTATCTTTAAGGGGGTTTAGTTCCTTTATTAGGCTTCCTCCCTCCTCTTTGTCTAAATCACCTGCTGTAATTGGAATAAATTGCTGACAAGTCTGTTGCAGACTTGCTTGTGAGATTTCCTGCCACAGCCTGTGGTGAGTCCAATGCTTCTTTTAAGGCAAGTGTTTTTTTCACTGCATCAAGTGATCCCCACTGAGTTACAGAATTCACCTGAATATTAGTTTGAACGTTGTAATGCATATGCACATTCATTTCAATTTTCATTTTTTAGGGATAGCTACCATTTTTTCAGTTTCTCCAGCTCCAGTGTGCTAGAGTTGATTGAACCTCTTTTCTTTGGAAAAAAATGTTGATTTGATGCCACAGCTCAGTTGTTTTGCACAACTACAATTTTTTTTGCCAATTTATACTTGCAAAGAAAACAAAAGACTTCCTGGAAAAGTTTCTTTTTAAAAAAATTCATTAAGAAGTTAAACAAGTTTTAAAAGTACTCAGATATAGAGTATTCTTTTACTTTTCAAAACATTTGAAATACTGAATTTGACTTAACATGAACTTCTTTTACACTTTTTCTTTGTCAAATGTTTGGCATTGATACTTTGTCATTTTTGTTTTACTGAAAAGATTATTTTTGTTTATATATTAACTCCAATGGACTGAAAAATCAATTATGCATGACAGATTGGAAACAATAATTCAGGCAATCTGCTCAGTGCCTTCACTGCTAAAATAAACACAACCAATTAAATATAGATAATAACAGCAACTCTTCTAAAGCAAAATAATAGTTCACCTAAAAGGACGGTTTTGTGATATCATCATTTGATCAAAGCTTGGAAAGTGATTCCCAGTTTTGCTAGTCACATAATTTCATTTAAGTTATTTCATCCCACTTGAGTTCATCACCCTGGCACAAAATGACAACTTCAAAGTTGAGTAAACTTTCTTATGCCAGATGCCTGTCTAGGGTGAGATTCCAAGGAGTGGCTATTTCTCTGTACTGACTACAAAACTACTATGATGAATCCTCCTTTTTTATTGGTGCAGGCAATTATTCTATATTTAAGAGAAGAGAGTCTTTGGACAAAGACCTATGTTTATTAATCACCTTTCAAAGCTGGCTAAGGTAGCCTACTCCCTGTCTGAACTATGCCTGCCTGTAGGATCCAACTTCCTTGTCCATGTTATTCAGATGCTTTGGTTAAATCCTTGTATGACCCAGGCAATTAGCACAAAAATTGTAACTGGAAGGGAGATCTGCACCTAAGGTATGGGAGAAGACATGGGTCTTTGGGAGATATATTATACAGTGATAATGTAATTGTAAAAAAAATTGTACAGTTTACTATAGTGTCAGAGATGGGGGTCTGAGCACTGAAAAACCCTGATATTTTGTGAGGTTCATTCCATGGGGATATTGTGCAAAGGACTAAAGACCTCTGGTCTCTCATGAGAAGGAAGCAGACCTGGACTGAAAGAATTACAGCATCATTTTGATGGATACAGCCTGCCTCCTCAGCCCATTGCAGGGGCAAGGGCCAAATACCAGCAAGAAGCAAGTCTGTACTGCTGGATTACAACCTCCAGGGCCACAGTATGCAAGAGTTAGCATCCTCTTCTGGAAGATGAAAAAGGAGACTTTATCTTTCTTAATTTTAGTCAAGATGCTTACAAGATAATTATCCTGTCTAATCCAGTTTTCTAGGTGTTATTGAGTGGGGAATGACTGACACTCTATGAATGTATGGACAATGCTCCATATCCTAAAATAGGTGTCCCTGAGAAGTCTTTCATGTGGGCTAAACATAGACTTGTCTCTCTCTGCTGTTGACAGAGGAAACATAAATGATCAATTTAGACTAAACATGTTCCTTGAGGACATCTGAAGTTAGGTGAGATGCATCCTGATTCCAACAGTCTCAACCCACACAGAAAGTCTCCACTTTATTCTCCACAGTTACAAAATGCAGTTTCAAGACATTCTTCTAAAATGTCCTCCCTCAAAAATGCTCTTGGTTTCAACATTTCAAACTGTTTCTGCCCAAGGCTCATTAGTCTGGGAAAAGCGATCCTAGCACTTCTCATAGATCTGGGCAGAATTCCCACAGATCATTGTTTTTTCCAGTCATTATTTCATGAGCTGGTCTTGAGTCAGTCTGCCTTCTTATATCACACATAAGCTGATTCAGGGCCTTATGCCTACATTACAGGGCAGAAGAAATGAAAGCAGAAAACCCCATATGTGATACTAAACAGATTAGTGATTTGTGGCATCAATACTGATTAAGAAAAGTCTGGGATTTGTGGAGAGGTTTATAATTTGGTATTTCCCTACTAAAGTCCTAAAATCCTGGTTAACCCGTGGCAGTTATATGGTACTCCTGCTACTCAAGCAACTGGAACCTCATTTTATTCAAAACAGAAGGTGTTTGAAGATTGTCTGCATAAATTGGCACAACATCAAATTGGTACATTGAATGTTGAGAGAACCAAGGGAAGAAGCATTGTGAGATTCCCAGTACACAAACTGCTCAAAAATAACATCTACAATTGTTACCATTTTTGCCATTATCATTGCTCACATCCAAGAACACATCAGGCAAACTTTCTTGACAGCTTCAGCAAAGAAGTTGAGAGTTGAATTGACACAGAAACTGGACTGTCTTGTCACAACTAAGGATCGTTCCACAGGAAAAGACTGGAGATCCATGTCCCTAGCATGAGACAGCAGTGCCACTACAAGTGATTTTACTGTCCTGGGAACAACATGAAGGACTAAATGCCTGTTCCTGAGCCCTACATTCACTTTAAATTGTACATATACTCATAAGTATGTATTTACGTACTCAATAGAACTATTGTAACTTTAAAAATGTTTACAAAGGTGCAATGTAGTTCAGAAAAAACCCTAACTTGTTGCAGAGCTCAAGCATTTTGAAATGTGGAAGTCATATGTAAACACACAACTATCACCAGTTGTAATAGTAATGCTAATAATGATTAGTATTACCAATATTAGTATTAGATAGTAAAAAAATACACCATATGTTGTATCTGTCTGTTGCCAACAACTTACACGGCTATAGAAACATTCCAGTGACACTTTCTGTACTATTTCTGTGCTGGCTGAAACAGAAGATCTCTGGAACGTGCTCAGGAAATCCAAATCTGATGAAAATGTTTCCCATTTCCAAACCAGGAAGGCTTCTAAATGCATCCAAGCTATTGGATGCTTAACCAAAACAACTTCATTTGCAGTATGTCCGTTTGTGACTGATACCATGTGAAATTATCCTAGTGAAATTCAGAAGAATGAAAAACTCAGCTGGTTTTATTATAAAGTTTAAACTCAGCTCTTGTACACTGTAAAACTCATGTTCACATTATTCTTCTTTAGTTCTAACACCTAGGGGAAATGATACCTCCTGACATCCTAAATGTTGACTAGGGATGTTCAAAATTAAAGTGATCCAGCAAAATCTGTTTTAAAACCTAAACAAAAAATACATATTTTTTAAGCCTGAGGAATGGCAAGGTAGGTGGGAGGAGTTGAATGCAAAAATAAAATTTGCACCAAGTGCTGAATATTGCCATGCTGGTGCCTCTCTTCTTACAGACAGCTTTACCCTATTTTGTCTCACTGACATTTCCAACATCAGCAGCGCTTGCAGTACTTTCATGGGTGGTCTTTGTCTTGTTCTTACTAACTGGAGGTCAGCAAGAACTCAGTGGTGGAGGTTATAATTGAGATGAGTCCTCAGAATAAGGGAGAAGTAATCAAGCAGTAGAGAAGAGAGAATGATCAAAAGAGACCTCGTTCTTGAATAAAAAAAGGAATGTGGAATGGTAAGATTTCCTGGAGTCTCACACTGTTGCAAGAGTTGGAGTTTCTTGAATTCCTGCATGTCTTCCAGGAGCATCCTGTGTGCCGCTTTCCTATACCTTGGCACTTCTAGAACTCCCTGAAGGTCTAACAGGTTCCCAGAGACCAGTCCTTTTTCACTTAAGTCCTCTGTGCTTCCTTCTTCTCTGGTCCCTACCATGAAAAGCAGTAAGTCCCTTGCATTTTTACAGCTCTCAGCATTCTCTGACTGTCAATGGATAAATATGTTTTGGGAAGACTTTTGGATGTGAGACGGGAAAACTGAGATGTGTGAACATGTTAACAGTTGCTGTAAATCTGGTTTGCCTTCAGCTTGTGAACATAGTACTAACAAAAATCTCACAAATAGTGGCTGATAAAGACCATGGCTCCCACAAAGGTTCTTAATACAATCCTCTACATGTTGAGCTTGCAGAATCGATCTTCTACCTCTCATTTTAAAATGAAGAATTTGTACCCATCCAAGGTTTCTCAGGATGTTGTCACTGTGGGTAACAGCTCAGTGGTACCTCATCAGAAATGAATGGCTCCAGGCTGGGTTCTCTTCCAGCTAGACAGCCTGTGTGACTCTCCAGGACTCTAAAAATATTTGATTGGACTCATTTTCTTCCCAAAAGTGCCCACCACTCTCTTCAGGTTCTACTTCTACAAGCACAAAGTGCTTGTCCTGCACTTTGTACACAGATTTCTCTTCTCTTCTTATAAGTGATTGGGCAAGATATTAATCAAGAAGCTGGGCCTCTGGAGCCGAGGGTTGCCTTGGTAGTAGTCTGTCCCTGGTTGCACTTCAAATGCCCTTAAACTACGTAGAAGGTTTGGGGAGAAATTATCTTGATTTCACAACCCACAAAGGGTGTGATATTTCTCTTCTTCACAGTCACATTGTGAGGCAAATTGAGTAACTCTTACCCAGTTCTTTGGGAATGACAGTGGAAAGTATTCCTAAAAATGTTTCCATTATATTTTTCCTTAATTAAACATTTCACCTCTCATACTAAGAAATTCCCTCAGCATTAATCAGTAGAAAGGGTCTGAATGTAACTTTGGTCATGGGTAGAGGAATACTGCAGAAAGACAGTTTTTCCAGCCATTATTTTTTCACTTCACAGTCTTTTAGGGCAAGGCAGAAATGAGCAGTGAATGCCACAGCAGCTCACAAGGAAGTTTATGTGGTCTCCTATCTCCGAGTGCAACAACCACCTAATTTTGACTTCTCATGGGTAAGAGGATGACACTTTATGAGCTTTTCCCCTTCTCAGTTTGCAGTTTTCACCATGGGGCAGCTGAGTTACAAACATAGAGGGATGAACACTAGATGGAGACAGATGCTCCTGCCATTGGGTGTAGAAGATTTCCTGCGGCGAGCTGACATTTCCTATCGAACAAAGAGCTAAGGCTAATGAGGTGCTGACTGTTCTGAAGCAGCAGGAGGATTTAAGCATTAGAAAGGTTTTACTCCCCCCACGTCATCTCAGACCTCAGCAAGCAGCTTTTTAAGGGCTAAATTTGAGCTTTGCTGTCATGTGAATGTCGTATTAGTTCACAGCAGAGATGCAGAGTATATGGGACATTGCATAAGTCCTGCAGCTTCAAAAGGGTGAATCCAAGGAAAGGGTAACTTCTATTAATCTCTTTCTACTTTGCCTATGCCTGTGATCAAAGGTCTTTGCTAAATCCAGAATTACATTTGACTTTTGTGACCTACCTTCACTTTTTCATAATATATCCCGAAGTCCAGACATTCACTGCAACACAGGAAACAAACAATATAAAAGAAGTGTGAAAGGTTTGGAGCTGGGATGCGGTAACTATCTGGAAATTTAGAGTTATTTTCAGAGTCTATCAAACTATCCTCCTACCTGAACACTCCGCAAACTTGTGATAAAACCCCCATATTTAAACAAGGCGTGGAGATGTGTTCATAATTCTGGATTAAAGATGTCCTTGTACTCCAGATGAGCATCCATGAACTTTCTGTTTTGAAGTTCAGATCTGACTTTGAATATAATAGTACGTGATCAAACAAACAAACAAACAAATAAATCCATAGGCCCCCCCAAAAAAATCAAAACCCCACAACTTTGCTACTAGAAAGTAACAACCAAGCATTTCTAGTCTCAAGGGAACATTGGAAAACTCTGCTCCTAGAGGAGACTCAGAGGCTATGCTTGCATGTTTTTAAAACAAAACCCTCACCTCTGATTTTAAACATTGAAGAAACATGTGAAAGTGAAATAGAATTGCACAAGAACTGGCCTGTGGGAGGCAGCAGAGCCTGGGAAGGGAGGGCAGGGATGTTGCAGGAGGTGAGCCCCAAGCTGAGTGAGTTTGAGTGACTCATCGTCTGCAGTTCTGCACCCTGAGGTCACTGGGAAGTACCTAGAACACCTACATGAGAAAGGGAGACATATTGCTGGGCAAGAAAGTGAAGTGCATAGGTGTACTCTGCCAGCTGAAACCCCCTCTCTCACCCAGCAGGGTCTGTGTGCCTGGATCTGAGACTCAGCTCTGAGCTCTGCTCTGGCCTTGACCAACAGTGTGACTTTGAGGAAATCTTTTCATCAAGGTGGACCTTCATTGGCCCAGAACAAGGGAAAAAAGTTCTGCATGAAGCAATGTGAATTTAAAGCAGTGTGAGGATTTTTCCTGAGGAAAATGAAATGTGATGGACAATGATGTACCTCATGATGACAGATAAGGAAAGGTCATGCAAAGAATTCAAAAAGTTAAAGCTTTCTTTTCTAAATTATTCATTTTCCCACTAATATTTTATTTGATTTTTGTTTGTTTGTTTGTTTGTTTTTAAGGAGGGATGTAATGGCACAAATATGCATTTTATGTACCTGAGCCACAAGATTTGGAAGACTGTCTGTGTCACAAACAAGTGCAGATACAATAATCACTAGTTCAAAGAAAATGAGGCAGTGGGGAACAGCTGAACACATTACTAAATCAGTATGTTTCACGGAAACAAGATCAATGAAGAAAAACACAGCCTGGTGAAAAAATGCATTGGCCAGGTATTTTGAGGTCTAAAGTCCATTCTTTGCCTGACCTGAAAGCATTTGGGTGCAAAACTGAACTGAAGTCTAACTCAAAGAAAATCAAAGCCTGGAACAACTTCGTTTTGTCAGAAATATGGGGGAAATTTATTGTCTTTCTGCAGCAGAATGAAAAACAGTATCTGCTATATAATTAGACATAGTACTTTCTGAACTGCTCTGCATGGTTTTGACGCCTTACCTCCCCCATACCTTGGACTTACAAGCAAAGAAAACATGGGGAAGCTGTCAAGAAAACACATTTATTCTTTGGAGGGAGCACTCCAGTCCACATAAACAACTTCTTCACAGCTCTGAATTTCATTCATGCACTGAGTAAATTACTTCTTTAAGACTTTTATAGAGAGGTAGGTTGCTCTGATAAAGAAGCAAAATAAGGGAGCTCCACTGTCTGTAGAAGTAAATATAAAGTCAGAGTCTCTGAGGAAAAATCCTTCACCATCAATTAACACCAGCAGAAAAAAAGTAAATGGAGCAGTGGCATTCCCTAAAAGCTGATATGATCACCTCCTTTTGGCTCCTTAGGCACTGAGAAAGATGGGATTTCTTCTGAGAAAAGCAAAAGCAGTTAACCATTATTTCTGCCTCTGTTGTATAACTTTAGATAAGGTGCACTGAGAGCTGGGACCAGCACTTCTGATTTCAGAAAGGTCACGTTGACTTATGGACAGTTATCTGCTAGTCTAAATCTTACCTCCATAGAATATAAGGTTTGTTATGACTATTACTTCAAAACTGGGGACTTACTTCTTAAATACGGCATCTTAATTTCTTTTTAAATTTATTGATTTTTTTTTTTAATTCAATAATTCTCTTCCTTGTATAAACCCAGCTGCACTGGCTTTAGCTCAAAGGATTAATTAGTTCCAATAGAGGCAGTTGAAAGTTTTCCGAAGTTTGTCTTAGATAAGGGTTCAGAAGACTGATGCTTATTCAAAAGTTGTCCAAACTATGTGAACCTGTTTGGCTCAGAAATACTGAAAGATTAAACCTGAGAGCCTTTTACTACATGCTCTGGGAATGACTGCCCTTCTTGTAGTGAGAGATGCCTGATTGCTGCCAACACAGACTTGGAGAATATTTTTTCACATTCCAGTATTCAATTTGTCTGTAATTCTCTCCTTTGACCATATTCACTCAGAGAATCTTTATTTTTAATGTTACTATTAAAAAAAAAATAAACAACCAGTTCTTCACTTACATCTATAACTGGAAAAAGATATTAAGCAGAAATCATTAATTTGTTTAGAAACTTTCAGTGGTCCAGTCAGAGACTCGGAGACAGAGAACAGATCCCACCCCCTGAACAACAAATGCTGAACAGGAAAAATTTGTATTCATGAAAATCCAAATAATACTGGCAAGACTACCAGCATTTGGTATGCAGAAAGTAAGCTTGACACAACAGTTTTTTGGTCAAAAAGTTTAAATATGTGAGATAACCTTTTCTTATGGTTTTGCTGGTTTTGGTAATTCAGACCCACTTTAGTGCTTCTCAGACTGAGAGTGCAAAGTACCAAAGATGAAGGAAGGTTAAATGGTGACTGTCATTAAACCATAGTTTCCTGAGCATTTAGATCATATTTTAGAACCCCATTCTTTGCTCTTCCACTTTATTTTGGGTTTTTAAAGTAAACTCATATTTTGAAGAATTATTTCCTCTTCCAGTTTTTCTATATGCCAGGAAGGGTATTCTCTGATAGCACCATATCAAGTCCTTAGAGAAACACCAGGGGAAAAGTGCTGTGCCACAGCTTCTCAGCTTTAATTGCACCAGTATAGAAAGACAGGAACCAGATGTAAACATTCTTTGCACTTCAAAAGCAAAATAAGCCAAAGACTGTGGTGAAAATACTAAAATTTCCATTAATTAGACTTATATTAGAAATTTGGAACATTTCGTGGGCCAGCTGTTGGAGTCTTGTGGAAGCCTCATACAATATTGCTGCTGTTTAGGGAAGAAGGTAGTGTTAGGGAAATACCAACTCTCAAAAGACCCGCCTCTCCATGGGCCAGGCTCATGGTGTTGTCAAGGAGGATACAGTGCTTAAGGATCCTACTGTCATGACACCACTCCCTCCCTGGGTCCCACTGCCTTTTAGGACCAGTCCTGGGATGATACACACTCTCCTCTGCCTGAGATAGGGACTAGAAGTGTGAGTGGGACAGAAAAACAAAAAATACGGGGGCTGTGTAAGCTACAATCAGCACTTATTCACAACTGAGTTTGGTTTTGCTTACAGCTCACCCCCTCTTTAAGGTGCAATTAGGCACTGCAGCTCTTTGGCAGAGAGGAGGGGGAGCATGGTTTGCAAATCAGAGAAGCTGCTTCCTCTCTCAAGCCGTGCGTCATTGCCTTGGGGGACTGTTACCAAAAGCAAGCTCCGAGCGAGTCAGTCCTGCTGTCTCGCCACAAAAGCTTTTTAATACAAACACTGGAGCTGAACGCTGCTCCTGAGCACGGCAGATGTCTGCAATCAGCTGTTGACTGGCTACTGTGTTTGTCTCATGGGCTGGCCAGTGCTTCTGGCCGACAGTAGATATCTAGGCTATGAAGTAATGCTGCTGAGAAGGAGCATATAGACCTGGAGATTGGGCCTGTCTCACAGGAGTTTACTAATCCTTTCACAGCACAGTCAGAGACAGCAGACATGAAATCAACAGCACAAGCAAGCTCTGAAATATTTGGTTATGATTAATCTTTCAGGAAGGATAAGTGTCTTTCTGTAGCTCCTTTGCTTCTGTGCAGTTTTGATATAACATTCATAGACATGCTGAAGTGCTCCCAGCTCTACATGGACTACTGATAGTCTACTTCCAGCTCTAATAGCTTTAAGCAGAATACCAGGCACCTTATCCAGTTTCCACCCCAACTTCCTTTGGGGCCAGGAGGAGTTTGTCTGAATAAGAACAAAGAATCTGAGCATCTTGCTGTACTTATCTGAGGGGCTGTCACCACTGACACCTGTGAGTGACTGTAATGGCAGTGATGGCAGAGAGCTTAGGTAAAAAACCCTTCTCCCCTTCCAACACAATTGTTTTTCCCATTAGCCCCTGTTCTCATTAGCCTACTGAGCTCTGTGTTGCAAAGACTTCCTGCAAGCAGTGGCAGAGCAAGCACATGTCACTCTGGGGGCAGGTGCAGTCATTTTTTGCAGCACCCAACTTGCATCAGCAGTCCTCAGGCAGACGTCGCTTACTGCTTGCACATCATCACTCATTAGTACCAAGCCAGATTTCTCTGTATTCTCTAGGTCTGACAGGTATTTTGGTAGCTCCTGAAGGTCTCAGCTGGGGTTCAGGCCCTGCTGTGATTCAGCAAGGCACGTGGCCCCAGTCTTTACTGGGATTAATTTGTGATTACTATCCATGTTTCCACTCACGGTATTTTTTTTCAGCAACTGACTGAATAACTTAGGGCCTTTGCTTTGTGTTGGAGTAGTTCAAGTGGCATGAACCTTTGCCTGATGGAAACTATCACCACTCTACTAAAGAAATACTTCTATAACTTTTTATAGAGAATGAAAACCTTGTAACTAAGGTGTATTTCCATGCAAAGTCTGGTGTTTCAACTTGCAAGGATGTTAAAGCTCTCTGGCTTAGTCCAGCTCCATCTCGTTTCTAAAACCAAGGTACTCAGTGCAGCAACTGAAGTAATGTCACAGAATTCAGTTAACCAGGAAGATATTTATGAATAGCAAAGGCTGAAAGCAATGCATTTAAGGAAATATATTCTGTAACCTACAAACCTACAATTTGTTAACTACAAATTTCAGTAGTGGGCTTGCTGATGAAATGGAAGCCTGTCTTGGGCAACTTGTGGGAAATTGTGTTAGCAACAAATAGATCAGCAATTTGCCTGGCCACTGCAGAAAATTACTAGAGACACAGGAATGGACAGTACTGTGCTTTCCGCAGGTTATCATTGTCTAACTCAGTCATTGGACAATCATACTACCACTACACTTTTTTAGAAAAATATTATGCAATTATAGCACGATACCATTATTAGACTTTAAATAGAACAGAGGGTGTTTTTCTGATTCCGGCTTACTAGTGAAGCAAGCATAATCCTGAATTTTTTGCGCATCCAGCAGACCATGGAAGCAGAGACGGTGAAGATCCTCTCGCTCCAAATACAGGCTGTCACTTAAATACTAATGCAAATCCACAGGTCACAGTTGACTGCAGTATTTGCATTCCATGTCAGTGATCCCACACAGATACTGAGTGTTGAGAGCAAGGGGTAAGGTTATTGATACAGCTGCACCTATGAAGATCTTCTTGCTCTGCTTTATGGCACTTTGTTTTTCAAAAAATTGGTGAAATGTGGAAACATTGATTAGAAAGTCTAATGCTGACATTGGGAATCAAATAAAAAACAGAAGATACTTGACTCAGATTTCCCAATTACCACATTGCTTCATTACAATCAACCTCACCTTCCTAAAGTCTACTCTTTTCTATATTCATTTGTCTCCTTTTGATTAATGTAGAACTGGACAGCTATCACCACAGTCCTGTACAGACATTTTGTGTGCTGTATTGAGTATGCAGCAACAAGAAGCCCTTTCCTACAAGAAATATGAGAAAAAAGATTATATTACTGAATTGCCTCACAGGTTAAACACTGAAATATACAACCAGCCACTCTTTTGGGGTCTAGCCATTTGCACAGCAGGTTACCAGAAGAGGGTAAAATGGAGGAAGAAAAAAATAAAGGTGAAAAAATGTATGAAGAGCAGAATAGCAAAGTTAGGGATAATATTAAGACACAAGAAAATTGAGAAGAGAGCGAAGAGAAGTGTGTTTTCAAGAAAAATCCTTTTTGGACAGAAGTCTCTGAACAGTTAGCAAACACTTATTTATTCTTCTTTGCCCATCCCTACAATGAATTTTTCCTTCCTCTGGGATCCATCTGCAAGTTCGGAGGAATGTCTGAGTTGCTTTTCAAGTCAGGAGAGGTAACAGTATGCTCTCAGCACACTGCATTGCTTTTCTGCCTTTTTCCTCATTAGCAACCAAATCTGTCAGAGCACCCCACTTAGGAGACCTCTTACCATATCCATTGCCTTTCACGCAGATGTTCTGTATCCTGCAACCATGCCAGACAGATTTCTGAGAAATCTCCATCTGTTGTATGACAACCTGAATGCCATGAAGCAGCTAAATCCCTTATCCAGCCTGACTTGTCAGTGAGATGACTCTGCACACAAGATGTGAAACTGTGTGGGCTGGATTTCTTCTGCAGGTGCATTTCCACTGAATGCAGTTGCTTTTAGATGAACACAGGCCCATGGGATGACAGAGAGCCTATTCTTCCTTGAATCCCTATTTTTTCCATGTTGGTGTTCTGACTTCATAGTGGGCAGCCTGGTAGCAGATGACTTTTTGCCCTAAGGTTTTACAGGATGAACTGGTATAATTAAAAAGGATGAGGCAGATTTCCGTGAATAGAAATCATTATTTTTCTTCAGAAGAAAACTGTTTCTCGATACTTACTTGCCCATCAGGCTGGTAAAAGAGGACTCTGAGCCAGATCAAAGACTTAGGAGGCTACTACTATGAACCAGTAATTACATAATCTCCCAGCTATGAAGACAATGAAATACAGCTGCCCTGTATCTTTGAAAGGTGGTACCAAGCAGCTGTTAACAGGAATCTACCAGAAAATTTCGTCTCTGAAAATACCACAGCACCGACACAATTTAAAACAGCTTTTGGCTTGCCTAACTACAGGTAGAGAGGTTTAAAAATGTTATGCTGAAAATTGTCAAGTTATGCATATTAAAGGCTATGTAAAATAAAAAAAAAAACCAAAACATTCAAGATGGGCTGCTACTGCACAGATGATTTCCAGGAAATCCAAGCAAAAAAAAAACCTAAATCAACAAAAAATCACTTGTATCACACATTTTAATATGTCTTATTCTTTCCTTCTCCAGCTGGGTGGTTGTCTCACACAAATGCCAAGAAACAAATTACAGTATGTACTGTACCTGTAGCTTATGCGTCTATTATATGTGCAGATTTTTTCCAGGAGTAGATCATTTTGGTCAGGAATTGGTTGCCAACTAAGAAAGGAGAGAAGGAAAAACAAAATAATGTCCCTTAGGGTGGGTGATTCTAGTAAGCTGAACATTATTGGTCTGTGTAGGCAGCAGGATCTGGATCTGGTGGTGTCACTGACATCTTCTCTGAACGTGGCAGTGGAGAACTATTACAGGAACCACAAGTTCGGCGTGCACTTAGGGTTAGGTAAAGGGACTGAGTAATCCTACAATGCTTGTTGTTATATAACCTGTAAAACTGTGCCCAGGGAACAGAGATGTAACTTAATACCACAGCAGCAATTCTTAACACTGTGACTGCCAAGGGTCAGTTGCTATTCCCATTAAAAACCTTCTTATTGTGGCTAATTTAGGACCCAGACACTTTAATACACAGCAGGCTAAAGCTTGGCATAGACACTAATTTTTTTCCATTTTAAAAGCTTA
Source organism: Petroica traversi (assembly GCA_025920805.1). Taxonomy (NCBI): domain Eukaryota; kingdom Metazoa; phylum Chordata; class Aves; order Passeriformes; family Petroicidae; genus Petroica; species Petroica traversi. Next base: position 4,471,861 of record JAHLSL010000017.1, read on the forward strand.
AATTAATTAGATAAAAATATGATATAATTCCATTATAATTGTTAATTTAGACCAAGGTAATTCAAAACAGTGAAAGGATCTTGATGGTTTTAGGTTTGTATTTTTCTGCCTTCATATGGGTTCAATTTATATTTCCTATATCATTAAGTCAGTCACTGTTCTGGAAGCCTTTTCCTTTGCAGTCCATCTACTGCTCTGCTTAATATACATTTAATTTACATCCCATTAATTTATATTTAATCTGAAACATTAGTTCTGGTTCCCAATACCTAATGATGGAAAATTTGAAAAAAACACCAAGTTATTTTGTTTCATAAGGTAAATTCTCTTTTTTCTTGTTTCCACTTAGGTTATTTGGTTAGCAGTGTTAATGAGTACTTTGCAGCAAGATTTTTCACTTGTAATTGTCCATCTACCTTGAGTTTTTGCTATAGTGCCACTCAGTTGTAAAAATTCTAAAATATATGGAAAGCGTTCATTTGAGACCCAACCCAATTTCTATTTATAACGCATTCTTCTTACTAATTATTTTTTATTTTATAATTTACGTCATTGGCATCTAGTCAATTGTAAAAACATGAACATGGCAATCTTGTGTAAAGCAGCATGTAACAGGTTTGTTTGATTAAGATCACATAGCTGGATATATTAGACAGTGACTAAATTCAGATTATGCCTGGCCTGTGGTCCTGAGCAAAGATGCAGGGTCACAGGGGAAATCAGTGGGGTGGGGCTCCACAGCTCATCCCCAAGGGAAGGTTGCAGTATCTTGTGGGCACACAACACATATGTCATGGTATCAGATCTATCACTGTGTAACACTGGAGGAAATAGAAGCCGAATTTTCAACCTGTCCCTACCCCCATTGCACCATTGCAGAAGATCAATTGTAGTCAAGGTATAGGCTAAGGGTACTTTTTGCTGCTCTTCTCAAAATGGGCCTTGAAGCTGGACAAAGAAAAATAAGACCAAAGACACAGTTCATTAATCCTGGTTTTTGTTAATCTAAGGAACTGCATGGAAAACACTTGTAAACATGTAAATACAAAAATTCATCACAAAGAAGTTGGACTTTTTTCCCTCTTTCTCATACAGCCTCACTAGGTTTAATAGTACTTTTTCCAGGATGGTTTTTTAAAATAGAGTTTAGAATTGTACCTATAATGTTTCAGCTGAGTTGGGATAGTTAATTTTGTGTTCAGTTTTAGCTTTTGTCCTTAAGAATTATTAAATACAAAATGAGCTTTGTAAACATGACTACTGAGCATCACAGGCAGAGATTATGTGATGCTGGAGGGTTTTCCAAAATCAGATTATGGATATTTCATGTTTGAATGAGTTAAATACATTTCTAACCATTATCTTAACCAAAAAACATGTAAAGGATTACATTGTGTAAATGTACTTCTGTAACAGTACTGTATTATATCCTTCCATGCCTTTGCAAAATGTTTTATTAATCAGTTCATACATATTGTAAATATTTAACTGATGTGCATGTTTACACTTAATATTTTCTGAATTTAAAAGACAGGCATTCATAACATAAGAAGCCAACTTTGACTTCTAGGTGGCAAAAGTAAAATGGGAAAGTAAAATGAAGAAAATTAGTCAAAAGCTGTTGTAATCATTTGGCCCCAGGAGACATTTAATTTGTTTTTTGTTCCCATTTCAATGTATTATAACATTATTGGAGTTGACTTCATAGATCAAGTGCCACTAAGAAAATCAAGCTTCACTAAGAAACTGAACATTTTATTTAGCATTGTAGGTTTCAAACCTGCCTGAGAGTCAATATTTATCAGGCACACTACATTTAAAATTTTTGTTTTCTGAATAGCCTAATCCAAGCTCCAAAACTGAGAGCATAATCAGTGGTCTACTCAGCCCACCTTTAAGTGCAACAGAGTGCAAGCTGCTGACTGCCAAATGCAAGTCAGAACGAGAGTCTTGTAAACTTACTACAAATGCTGTTGGTTTCAGTCACTGAGCTACCTATGACCAAATTCAAGTTTGGTCATAATTTTGGTGCTTTTTTGTGGCTTTCAGTCGTGGAAATGAATTCATGTGTTTTTAAATTTACATAGTTGACAAAAGTGATCTGAGCCTATTCCATCTGCTTCATGGCCTTAATCAGACAGACTCTATTTCTTTGCTCAGCCACAGAAATAGCGACGACATTCTCTTAAATAGCTAGGATAATTTTGAAATTATATTTTTTTAAGGGTAACAAAAATCTTTTTTAGAAGGATTGAGAATCTAAATTCATCAGCATCCTGAATTGCCTTCCTTTTGGTTTTCATTAGCTGTTCAATTTCCTGGATTTAAGCTGCATTTAAAATGCCAGAAAAAGGCCAAGACAGAATCTAGTTCTGAGATTTCCAAGTGACCAGATGGAAGAACTAGAAAACTCACCAAAGTGCCTGTCCATTGCCCAACCAGTTTTGCAGACTACCCCTTGCCAATACTTACCCAAACTCGGCTGAAATTCCATCTGAAGTCTTTGAAGTCTTCTGGAACAGTAATTAAAAAGAGTGACTTGTTAATCACTCATTAACTCACAAGTATGTAACTTTATATTGTCAGTTGTTGGAACTGTCAATAAGGCTGTTTCTATTTTCCTTGGCGTTAGTGTTTTGACATTTGGAATTCTCAGAACCCAACATCAAGATCTAAATATGAATTACTGCCTTTTTCTCCTGGTAAAACAGTCACCTATTTTTCCCAGAATTGATTTTACTATGTTTAGACTTAAAACATTTTGGGTTCAGCCACCTTATGTCAGAGCTATCTTTGATTTTGCAGTAGCAGAACAGCAAGGACTTTCAGGAGATGGACCCAGCCCGGAAGCAGAAGATGTAAAGCCTGAATAGAGTAGTCCTGATCCAAGTTACCACAAGACAGAAAGCCATAATTACGAAGAGCAATAAGCTTTGAGAGCCCTTTTCTTGGCCTTGTTTTTAAGAGATGTTATCTGATATCACTCAAATATAAGAGGCAAGGGCAGGAAAAGAGGATACAAGGATGAGTCATCAGGCAAACATTCCAGCCGTCCTGCTGATCAGAAGAATTCCTCTGAGGTCAGCCACAGAAATCTCCATCTGTATCAACAGCCCAAGAGAGACCCAAGAGCACATAGAATGAACCTGTAAATTGAAAATTGTTTGGCAAATTACAACTTTTTCCTTTTGAGACGTGTCAATACCTTCTCACACAAAGCACCTCAGCTGTTCTGGGAAAAGCAGAAACATGGAAAGGAGTCCACAACTGGTGACAGCAGTTGTTAGAGCCAGCAACTTTTGTATGAAAAAGTGAAAAGAGCAAGGATACTGAGCAGATGTGATGGTTGTTCCCAAAAATATGTGAAGTTATAGAGAAAGCATGTGGACTCTTATACTTAGCCTTTTCCATAAAACAAGGCATATGGTGTGCCAATGAAAATGTAAAGTAGCAGATGTGAAACAACTGGAAAGGTTCTCAGAGATACTGATTAACTTGAGGACCTCAATGACACTAAACATCACTGAGGTCAGCAGCTTAAACCCAGGCAAGTAAGGAAAAAAAGTGAAAACCCTGGAAGCTTCTCTCATGTCTAGCTCTGGGGATTCCCCATTCAGTAGAGTGCATCTGTTTCACTTGGTATTTGAGAGCAAACTGGTTAAAAATGCAATATAAAAATTGAAAAACTCTGAAACAGTTTTCAGCACTTTGCAATCAAATATTCATTGGAAATAGCTGGAATAAATTTTATTCAGATTTCCTAGGGTAGCCTTTATCTCAATGTTGTTATATTTCAGTTAGAGGAGAAATTCATCTGTTGTCCCTTACATTAGTCTAGATTTGCAGGCTAACTGCACAGATATTTGCTAAAATTTTAAGAAAAACAAGGGCTGAAATCTATGTATAATGTTCCAGCTGTCTGCAGATTGAGGAAAAAAGTAAAAATTTAAATGAGCTCACCAAAAATAATGAAATCTGGCTGAAAACCAGGTGGGCAAGAACAGAATTTAAAATCTGGAGTTACTTCGAGTACTGAATCTGATTCCAGTAAAGCTTTAGTATGATTCCAGCAAAAATCCAATTTCCCTCCTGTTGTTTTCTCTGGGAACTACTTTTTAAAACCAGTTGTACCCATGCCATCCCTTCCAGAAAACGGTTTGAAGTGGATATAAATGAGGAAAAGGTTTTGATCACCATTTTCCCTTTTGAATGTACTGATAATTGACACAGGTACTTCTGCCATATAAATCCCTTAGCTAAGACTGAGGTACAGACTGGATTCAATAAAGTCCCTTTAATATTATAAAGAACTAATTTTTGATGTCCACAGCACATGAAATAACTGCAATAACTGCAAATTATTATATTGTTCTGTAGAAATGACAGGGTGATATGAAATCCTCCAATAAATTGTGAAGACATTAGCAAACATAAAAGTGCCTGAAACTGAAAATCAAGAAGATATGAAGTGAAAAGTCTTCTTTTTAATGGTATGATCTCGTAGCCAAAGGAGCAGTGCAATGAAGTTTTCAGTAATAACAATCAAAAACATGTTTGGGAAAAATCATTTGACACGTTGTAGGTCAAATGACAAAGCCAACAAAGAGTACAGGAAAAGAAATGCCCAACCTGTGAAAATAGAAGAATGTTGTTATAGTTGGTAAAGCAAGGATAAATGAGGAGTGGAATAAATTAGACATACTGCAAGGGAAGAAAATCCTACTCAGCAAATTGCTTTGAAAAGTGGAAATATTGTGACTGTCACCAAGTCAAAGAAATGGTGATATGGAGTTGTTTCACAGCCAGTGCAAAAGAGATAGCTATTCTTCTTAAAGCACACTTAGATATGAGCTAAAGAATTAATTTTATTCCAATCTAAATGAATGCCTAGTACAGCATAAAATACTGCAAAAAATAAGCCCTTTTGATAAATCCCCATTACATGTTGATTGTAGATTAGACCATATGTTCGCACGAAGGAAAAACATTGCCTAGAACTATTTCTAAATTGCTACCATTACATCAGCCCCCAGTTAAAAAAAAATAATAGAGAACCTTTTTCAGATAAAGTCATTCTTAATTCAGCAGAAGGAAATGGATTGCACAAAAACATTATTGCAACAGAAAACAAGATTTTATTGCCCCCACAAGGTCTCAGAACAAAATTCAAGCAATATATTTGCCAGGAAGAATCCCATTGACTTTGCTACCAAATTTGGAGACTGCCTTGTAGCAAGAGCTGGAAAGTTGAAAATAAATAAATAAAAAGGAAACATCATTATTGAAAGGAAAAAAGTATGAAAACATGCAACTTATTAGAGACATTGAAAAAACTCAGACCATCAAAAATTGGTCACAGAGCCTGAGAATGAGAAGGTTGCTTTTGACAAATATGTTTCAACATTTTAAAGAAAAAGATGCTGCCTTAGAGAAAGAAGCAGGGATGCAACAAGAAACAAATGATGATTTGAACACATTAAAGAGAAATTTACAAATTGATTTTGAGGCATTTTTCATTGAAAAATTAAACTCTAGGCTTCTTTACAAATTAAGATCCACAAAGATTGTGTTATTGTCTTTGAGAAAGATGGGAAAGTCCAAAGGAATTAACAAGTTTCAAAGCTACACTGGTGGACATTATGGGCTGTGGGTTACACAATTTGGAATGAAAACACACCAACAATTGTCTGTTTTCAAGAAAACTAGCTTTCATATCCACTCGTTATTTCTTTGTTTCATAAATTCATGTCACTTTAAACATTATTTACATTTTCCTTTAATAATTTTAATTTTTTTATAGCATTAAACTATTTACTGGAAAGGTAGTTTTCATTTTTTTTCATAATTTTTGCCTGGAAAAAAAATTGCAAAAGAATTTTGGAGCTCATTTTGGGAGGTATGTAGACAAATATTTCAGACAATGTTACAGGAAAGTAAAATGGGTCATTTAAGCAGTAGGAAATTGGAGACAACTTTAAAACTGCTAGGCAGACAAACAAGAGGTGCATTCTACTCCCAAAATACTACTTTTCTCCCAAAGTTCAATAAGTCATATCATCATTCCATGTTTACTTCTTCTCCACCTCATTTCTGCATTCTCAATATGGATTATATGGTCTGAGACAGAATTTGATCCTTATGAACCTATACAAGACGACACAGAAAACCTCTGAAATTAAGTGCAATCTAAAAACAGCAGATCAATAAAAGGGATCAAAACACCTTTTAATATATTTAGATATGCTAAATATCAGGTGTTCAATGACAAACATTGAAATAATATATTTTCTTTGGCTAGCATTGCACTGCAATTGTCCTCATAACAAATTTCTGAAATCTCTGTGGAATATGTAGAATACATCCAGTAAGGAACTCAGTGTAAACACTCCTTCATTTGTGAAAAGCAGATGTGTTTCTCAGAACTGGCAGCTGAAAAGAGTAACACCACACACCTAGCCATGATGGGGACATTCTTCAGGATTTATCAAGGCAATGGGAAGTAGCTTTTAGAGCAGAAAGAACTTCTGGATAGCAAGATGCAAGAAGCTGGCCGCTGCTGTGTTCATTGACAGTGAATAGCCAAAAGCTATTGAAAATGATTATGTTAATACACAGGAAACCTTGAGATTTTTTTTGTTGTCTGAAACTTGTCTGAAGAATAACTCCATTTGCTTTGTCATTTAGGCTTCTCTGCCAAGTTTTTCTGAAGTCAGTCCAGAAAAGACAGGCTCACATGGAGTATTTCTACCTGTATTTCTCGAACATGAAAAGATAAAAAAAGAACAAAGTTCTATCACCAATAAAGGCTTTTTTTATCTATAGAATTCTTCCTTTTTTCCACAGGTACAACTCAGTGTGGCAATGGCCCATCATCAGGAAAAAAAAAGTAAATAAAGTAAAAAAATGGACTACAAGTGAAAGAAAATAATATTTTTCCCCTCTCAGTAGGTGATTTTCTCTGAGGTCAGCCAGGTATGTGGGACTTTTTGTTTTTCCCACAGTATTGTGATTTTTTTCCTGTTGATAGGAAATGTTAGCTTTTGTTTTGGAAATTGGAAAGTAACTAGTGCCCTAAAGCCTATTTTTTTTAATTGGTGAAAATTTGGAATATGCCAGAAATAAAAGGCTGAAAAAATTACAGAGAAAAACATAATTCCTACAATTTGGAATTCTCACCTCATCCTTTGTTATTTGTGTGCAGTGGTTATACCATTTGCAGTAACCTGGCATACGTCTAAGAGCCATCAGTACTTTTCCAAGAGTAAATAACACTTTTAAAACCCTTCATAGAGTCTTAGTTTAGTAATCTTGAAGATACAGAGGCTCTAAAATGCCCACAATCTCTATAAACTAAAAGCATATTTAGAATACAGGTACTACAAATACCAGTAAGCAATCATGTTCAAATAAAAGGAACAAAATTCCATCAATAGATATATCAGCACTTAATAATTTCTGGTGTAGAAAGACAATGATAATGTAGAGCCAGTCAGACACTGTGTGTCTTTAATGTTTGTGTGATCAGCAGCATTTATAACAAAAGCTGCAGTGACATCTTAAAGCCTTTTAGTGGGAATGTGCTAAGGAAATTTTTCAGGTGTTCTAGCCACACAATACTCTGAGAAGACCATTTCTGAAGATCAGTCTGGAAGCACAAACAGGAAGGCATTTATGAGATAATGGGATAGCTGCTGGGTTTTGTGGTTTGTTTGGGTTATTTTTAGTTCTCTTTACTGTACATGCCCAGTTTGCATGGTGCAAAGCCAGCAACAGACATTAGAGGAGCAATTGTGCTCTATAAAAACAAAAAGAAAAGACACCAGGTGCTAAAATGGGCAAATGGAAATTAGAAACATTCACATTACTTCTCTAGAAGAGGTGGCATCTCCACCAGAGCAAACAGATCAATTGTGAAAACAAGGCCACCCTTCAGATAGCTGCACCTGGTGGTCATATGTTTTCTTCCACACATTATACTGGTCATTACTTTCATTCTACAGAGTCATAGTTTTCATTACACACTGTTTTTCCAGAGTGGCTAAGCAAGGTGCTATTTGGGACATATTATCATACATTTCAGACTAGTATGTTTGACATATTTTCCTATGGACATATGGTATTGACATATTGGAAGGCATCAGTAAAGATCAGTTCTTTGGAAGGCATGTTTTCACACTGAAAATAAGATATCCCATATGTTAGAAAATCATGTTTAAGACTTTGCCTTGCACTTTCTACCCTTCTTTCCTACAGCTCCTTCTCAGATGTTTTTATCACTCCCTGCACCTCCTTGGAGACCCCTCTTCTCTCTCTGTCCTTCTGGTAAGCAGGGTACCTTTTGTCCTGAAGTTCCCAGCAGCTGACTTATTTTTTGGCACAATTCCTGCCACTGATTCCACTCCACAGCTGCACTCTGGTTGCAGACATAATGGGCATGCCTCAAATGAATTTAAGCTTGTAATGGTTCCTGAAGCACCTGGGATGTAATCAGTTTTCTATTTGAAGCCCTTAAGAGGACAGTGCACATTAATTAATCACCTCAAGGTGTCAATTGCTTTATTTCTCAGCCTAGGACTAGATAAAATGTCTGTTGAGCTCTCTTGAAACAGAAAGTTTTCTGAGCAAGACAAGCTCATACAAAAGCCTAGGAACATATCACCAGTGCCACTGATTTCTTCAGGCTATAAGAAACACTTTTCCCCTGTTCCTTCAGTGTTTTTGCCTAGGCAGATCTCAAAATCCCAACTAATATGAAGGGTCGTTTTTTGGTTTGGGGTTTTTTTTTTGTTTGTTTGTTTTTGGTTTGTTTGTTGTTTTTTTTTTTGTGGTAGACTGTAGTCTACAGAGAAAATTTAATAGAATGTTTTCAGGTTTGGGGTTCTTTTTATATTAATGAAAACACAATACTGGAGTAGCTCTTCCTCACTCAAAGGGGTTTTTTGTATTTAAGTGCCAAGGTGAACACATCTGAGACCAGATTATTTCACTGTTGTTGTTGCTATTGTCATTACTTGACTATTACTTCATTTTGTCTATAACCCCTGTCTGATTTACTTCTGTCTCAACTGTGCCCACTAGTCAGATGTTCACTGTTAGCAGAGCCTTCTCAGCCAAACACAATCAGAGGTGTGCAGGGTCATGTGTAATAAGCTTGCCCTGGTCTGTTCTCATTACCCACAAAAAGGAGTTCAGGATAACTGACCCTTTTAGTCAACCCAACAAGAACTGTCTACATATTTCTGCTTCAGCTCACAATCTTAATTTCACCATGTTAAATATATTGTGCTCAGGGTCTTTGCCAAAGACACTTTAAATTTCTCTCCAAGGTTTCAAGCTACTGCTGTATTAGATCATTCAAATTTATATAATATTAATCTTTCCAGATTAATTTGGGGTTTATATATATTTAATACAAATAGAATAAAGAGTGGAATAGACCTATGGGGAATTTAGTGCCATTACACTGGAGATAAATTTGAGCCCAATTTCTCCAGAGAAAACTGTTGAGCAGCAAAGATTATTTTCCCTCTAAGAATCCTTGGATATTTCACTGTGCAATATGGCTATATGGGGCAGAATGCAATTGCTATTTAAAGCCTAACACAAAATCCTATTCTGTTTTATGAAACAGTTAATTATTTTTTGCAGAGTCATTCCTCCAATCTAAAGACATTAGCAGAAAACATGAGCAATTTAAGCATTTGTGTGACAGTCATGCACATGCAGTATGTATGCACAAAATACTATGCATATATTCTGAAAGAGATTACACTTTCTGCTTTAAAGTAATCCTTCTGGCACTTTTAAGATGTTAGAATATTACAAAGTATTGCTATTTTCTGGTAAGCAAGGGAAAGTAGAAAGTGGATGCAATGCCCTTCTCCTAACTGTCAATCCCATTTATTTTGTGCACAAGGTAGAAGGAAACCAGTTTTCAGAAAATGATAACAGCTTTGAAATAGAGTTCAGCTGCAAACAGTGCTTACTGGCTGAAAAGAGTTTTCAGTCCATTTGATACAACAATAATAGTCAAGGTTAGGGAACCATTTTTCTCCCTCCTAAATATGTCGTAGCACCAGCATGATTTTAACAAGACAGCTCTTCGTTTTTATTTCTTTCACTCATTCCTTGGGTTTGTTGCCAAGAGCAACACAAAGAATGCATCAGGGTGTCATAATAATCCTCCATTAAATCCCTAGTATTTGAATTTTAATGCTATAATTCAACAGCTGACAAAAGCCCATTGAGCAGGTCTAAGGAGAGGAAAAGAGCTGGTCCCATTTTCTCAGGGGGTGATGCTATAGCAACATGGAATGAATTTGGGGTCAGGGAACAAGCTGTCTCCAAGCTTTGTTTGCATTTCCTGGCTAAAAGTAGAATCTGGTGTTATAAATTTTACCAAAATAAATGGTTATTTGGAGTTGCATGAAGATCGTTCACCCTGTAAAAATGTGTGTCTTGTAAAAAAAGAGCAGAGACAACAAAACCTGCAGCCAGCAAGACAACAAACTAACAGGCTATTTTAGAAAGTGCCAGTCTAAGAATTATTTCACAGTCCCTCTTCCTTCTCCAGTTTCCCCACCTTTCACTGCAAACTCTGCACCAGAACTTGAAATGATGCAACACACTAAGTCCATTCTAAAGGAATAGCACAAAGACAGCAAAGTCAATAACGGTGGAACACAGACCTCTTATAATCATCAAAGACCTCAGGAAAGTCTGGTATGTCATTTGTTATGCTTAGCTGTCCCCACACTGAGGGCTTTTGTGCTCTGGGGAATGTTGCATGGTGGAGACAAATGAATACACCTGGAAGACAATTGTCCATTGTGCCAAACACTGCTCATTGGGTGCAGCACAGCCCCCTGCCCACAGCCCTCCCTTCCCTGAGCACTCCTCTTCCCTCAGGGCTGGAGACACCGTGCAACTCTTCTCAGAGCTGAGTTTAGGGAGATTAAAGCTCAGGGTGCCTGTAGGTAATAGAATACATTAGCAATTTCTGTGTCTTCCACTGTACTGTGAGGCACATTTTAAGGAAGAGGGCTGATGCATTCTTCTTTGCAGGTATAATAATCAGATACCCATTAGATAATAGTGATATGAGACATAAAAGATTAATTCTAAAAGATATTAGAATTAATATGAAACACAATCCTCTATGTGGACATACAGATTTTGTCATTGAAGAAAACTATCTATGTTTTATTGCAATTGAGATCATGGAAACTTTTTCTCTATTTTTCCACTTAGAAATCTGCTGTGAATCACTTGTAGCCAGCCAGCTCCTCAGCTCTTCTGCTGCCAGAGACTGCAGCAGGGATGCCTCAGTTCTGGCAGTTCTTGTTGAGGCTGTGAGATCAGGGACATATCAACACAGGGAGTAGGGCTGCTAACGCTGATGTAAGGGTGTGTTTGATAGGGCAAGCCATGTAGGCAGGATGGATGAAGGAAGAACTGCTGGGACTGTAGGGTGAAGAAATGAGACATGGTTTTGAGGCCTTTGAGAGGTATCTGTACAGGACAGAGCAGAGAGAGTAGGAACTGGGAGAGTAGCAGCCCCTCTTGCAGCTGGTATATTTAATGGTTTCCTGATCCTGCAGGTGTTGCAGGTGGAGTACAAGGCTCCTGAAGCAGAGGTTGTTTTGCACTGCATTGCCTGCGTGACTTACCGATGGGGTGGCATTTTCTGCCTTTCACAAAGATCCTTCTGACAAAGGATTGGTGCACAGCAAGAGGTTTAGGAAGCCTTTCTTCTTCCACCCTCCTCCTCCAGAGCTCACTAGCAAAAACATTCTACAAAACAAACACATTATGGAGTGTCTTCCTCTGCAATTCTCAGTCTTTCCTCCTGTGTGCTTCTGGATGGGCGAAGACACTGGGGACTCAGTAAACCACTCATTTCTTCATCATACCTCTGTGACAGAACAGGAGTTTCCTGTTTTTGTTTTTTATTTTTTTTGTCAACAAATTTATTACACTGAATTATTGTTTTTCCAAACCTGCATTTCAAATTTATCTGGGCCAAACTTGCATTAGAGCTGCTACATGAAATGCATGTGATTGTCGCTAGGCTGTCCACATGCTGCTTATTTGGAAGTGGTGCACCCATTTCTGTCTGCTATTATACCAATATTGTTAAGCTGCTTATTCCCAGTCCTTTAAAAACAGAGCACCTTGTGCCTACATTTTCTTTCCCATGTTTGTGAATTGCTTTCTGGCTCAGTTTTGCTTTATCTAAGATGAACAGATTTTATGAAAATTCCGTTCTTTCACCCTATAGAGAGCCATTTTTCAATAGAAAAGCTGTTAGCACTGGAGCCCCACTCCAAAAGAGTTCAGCTCACTTGACTTCAGGGTCTTTAGAGCAGGAATGATTCCTGTCAGCCTGCTAGATCTAAAAGGGAAGCAGTTCATGTGCAAACAGCTTTCCATCATTATCCTGGGAAGAATCCCACTGGGAGAATAAAGAGTAGCCATAGGAGAAAATTTCTGCAGTAATGGCATGTCATTCCCTTGACCCTCTGCTGAAGTGTTCATTTTTGTTATAGATCAGGCAAGAAATATGACATTTTATTGTGTGAGATTTGAGGCAAGCATTCCTCAATGGGGTGCAGTTCTCATTGGGTAATAATCTACAGGACCATTCTAGAGAAAACAAGAAACTTCATTCTCATAACTTTAAGCCTGGCAGGCTATAAATTGTGAACATCCTTTGTTAGATACTTTTTATTTAGTGCTCTTTGTGTGACAGTCTGATTTACATACAGAGCTTATTTGATTTATATATTAACCACACTGATTCTGATTATTCCAAGAAATGAAGAACAGAGACTGAGTTTGAAAGGTTTGCCAAGGTTTTGGAACACCTTTTCTGTTCTGGAATTGGGGATTCTGTGGATTAAATTAAAATCTCACAGTTTGAATCAGGGATCTCCCAACTTTTGCTGTAAATGTCCTTTCACAGAATCAATGTGGCCACAATGTTACTGAATTGATGCCTACTCTGGCAGCAAAGTTTACAGGTTTGCACGAATGGCACTGATTGGGACTTGCAATTCTTCACTGAAGAGCATTTACTGCAGAAGTGCAGATGCTTCTCTGCTGGTCTTGGTGCACATGGAGCTGCTTGGAGGAGTGGTGTGCTCAAGCCTTCAGCAAGCCAAAAACACACCTGCAAACATTTACTGAGAATGATGGTAAACAACCTTTAGAAGCTGCTTGAAGGCTTCTCTAGTTTACAACAGTGCTATTGGCAATAGGTCTTAGAATCAGCAAAATAAATGGCTTAGTATAAATGAGATATGCTGGAGAAGGAGAGATAAAACTGAAAAAAAAAAGGGATCAAGATGAACAAATAGCAAGGTCTCACTGCATTTTTGATGCTGGGTATGCACTCTCTGCTATGGGTCTGCTCATTACTGTCTGTGGAAGTGCCTTTCCATTCCTTGTAACCTTGGTGCAAACCCTGTGTATCAATCGTAGCTCTTTTTCAGATTTGCTTAATTTTTTTTGATGCTCCTTGGATTCCTGTATATTTTTTGAAAGGCAACAAGTGATACTTCAGGCAGATTTGACTAAACAGTCTTTGATTACCCCTATGATGTGCTAGCTCTTTCTCTTCCCAAAGATCCTGTCAACATAAGTGACTTTTCTGAGTATCTTCAGGTTAAAACAAGCCTTAGGAAAGACAATGTATGGTATACATGTCAATAATCTGATGCCCAGAATGAAGTCAGCATTGAAGTTCAATGTCAAGGGCTCTCAGAATCTACTAAAGTGGCACCCTTCAAGTTTTCCATGATCTACTACATAGAGTAACCAGAGAAAGGAATCCTTTTCCTAGCAAATGCCCTCCGGAACCAAATCTGCAATCACAAGTACATCCTTATGATTACTTCTCTTTATTTTCTATTTCCATGACAAGCTGACATACTTCTTTGGACAGAGAAGAGGGAAAATCTAGCTGGGAAGCAGAAAGAGATGTCCTGACACTGAAGGTGTTGCTGAAGCACACAGATATTCCCAAAGAAAGACATTCTCTTGTAAATTCATGGGAAAGGCTCTGTGCCTTGACACTGCCCAGATCCCCATGAAGAAATATCACCTATTCCAACTAATGCAGAGCAGAAGGAACAATAACATCTTTCTGAAATAGTGAAAACAAGGGAATTGACAAGATAAAAGGCAGTACATTTTGCTGGTGGCATCTGATCAATAAACCTGTGGTGTTAACTTGTTCAGGAAGTATGGCCTACTCTTGAACAAGAGGAGTAGGTGAGGAAATTCCATAGTGAGACTGGTTCAGTGTGTTTTAAAAATTCCAAAAAGGAAAAAAAAAGAAATTAATTGTCTCTTTAGCTTGTAGAAGAGAAGACCGAAAGGAGAAATGATAAAATATTTGAACAATGTGCAAGTTACTTCAGAGAGAAAGGGGACATTCCATTCTCCATGGCATTGCTAAGCTGAAAAAATTTTTGACTTCCAATGCATCAAGGATGTCCATATTGAAGATACACTGAATATTCTTGCAAAAAGAGTAATGAGGGTCTGAGACAGATTATCTGAGAAGTATTAGGAATCTCCCTTACTGGAGGTCTTAAACACTTGCTAGGCTAGACCCAGGCATAACAGATCCTCCCTTAAGGCATGGGCTGGAACAAATGAGTTCTCTTCTTATGTTTTTGTGTTGCTGTGGGATTTTTTAACCTCATCACTGAATGCATGTTTATATGCAGACCAATTGCTTAATGACAGACATTTAGCTTATAATACCTCATAACTTTATTTAAACAGCAGAGCCTTTCCCTAATAATGCTCTCACCAGAACTACTCTTCCATCTTCATTCAATTCCTCCTGGTTAAGGAGGAACTCTCTTATTGTACATTCAGTATCTTGGTGGCTACATGTATTTTCATATTTCTGGAATGAATCTGGGACCTCCCTGGAACCTGTAGATGTGAAACACATAATCCTGATCTATTTTCCTAATCCATCACAGACCATTTTTCAGGGGAAACATACACATATTTTTTCCATCTAGAGATGAATGATGGCAAAGGATACCACAATACCACAAGATATCTCAAAGAGAACAAGAAACACTTCCTTTTTTTACAGCTTGTTTGGAATTTGTTGGTGGCAACTGTGGCCAGTTAAACAACAGTCTCCTGATGTTACTTATCTGTCAAAAGAAAGGAAAGTTATTTCCCATGATGAAAACAGCAGATGTGAGTTGTACTCTGGAAACTGAACCTCAAGTCAAACAAGTGCTTCTTGAGAGTGAAAAGAACAAAAATTAAATTAAGAACAACTTAAGTGGCATTTCTGGTTTAAAAAAGTTGAGATTTTTTTTTAATGCTCTTCTCAGAACAAATATATTTCTTTGCCGACAATAAGTTTCTGTGAGGAAGATTGGAAGCTATTGAAATATTTAAACAATAAAATGTTTGGTTGAGGGCTTGCATCCATGTGAATGAAAGCTGATTTGGTGCAGCCTCTGGGTGCTGAGAAGTGCAAACATGGGCTCATGCCATGCCTAACAATGGCTGCCTCAGCAAGTGTTCCCATGTTTCTGTCTGGGAAAGCCTGGACTGGAATATATGTGTGCCTGCACTGCTCAGATGGCTAACATATGTGATCAGGAATGTTTTGGGGTGCAGCAGACCAGATGCACAGATTAGCTCCTGTGAATACGTGCAGTGAGCCAGGGCTGTCTAGAGAGTCAGCTCGCACCAGCACTCCAGGCACTGCTCCAGGACATCTGGACATGCAGCAACCCATCCATAGCTACTGCTGTTTTCTGGCCAGGGAGCAGGACACCCCTCCACCCTCTGGGCAAACCACCCCATCCCTATTTACCAACTGATTTACATTTTAGGCTGGGTTTGAAGAGTGGACATGTCAGAGGAAGCAAGATAAGTAGTTGCCATAAACACAGAAAAAATAGCATGTACAAAAAAAAGCTCCTATGCTCACATCATTCATTGCACAAATGTCCAGGTGTAATGGGTCTAGCTGAGATGGAGTTCATTTTTCCCATTTCAGAAAAAGAAAAATGTGAAAAGAAGGAGGAAGGGTGGGCATTCATTGTTTACAGCATTGGCCTTCTGGAGCAAATGCTACAGGTACAGGAGCTCTGCTTCCCAGAAAGTGGCCAGGTATTGCTTGTTGATGGGAACTAGAGAATAAAATTTTGGTTTTTTTCCCTTTGCTTATGCATGCACAACCTTTCACTTTTGCTTTAGTAAACGGCCTTATCTCAAACTACTAGCTTTTTTCCATTCTATTATCTCTCCCTTCTTCAACTAAGAAGGAGGTGTGAGAGAGCATCTTGGTGGGCATCTGGCATTCAGCCAGGGTCAGCCTTACACAACAATTAAGTAATTTGTCTTATGTTTCCTTTGGATTGTCATTCTAGATGCAAATTAACTCTTTTTAAAGAAAGCTGCACAGAAGAAATGTTCTCACCTTAAATGTTTTTGCAACTATGTCTTGGCAACTTGAGAAGTTAAATTGGCATGGAATAATATAGTGCATTCATATTAAAAAGACCACCTTTACCTTCTTAATTTATAAGAGCATTTCCCATTATCCACATCTGTTCCAGATGCAAAAATAGAACGGGGGTCTCACCCTTCATGTGCAGCTCATCTGCATTTGTAGAAGTACTGCAGGAGCATAATAAACATACTACTTAAACTCAGTAGTAAAAGTAGTTTTGTTTGCTTTATATTGAGAAAGTCTTTGTGAGACTACCAACAAGTGAGTGAACCTGCCAGAAATCTAGGGCAGTCTGTTGCTGTGATGTTGGAGTCTTTAAAGCCAAGTGATATATTTTCCCTCAGCTTGGTCAGTCCAATCATCAGGTTTTAGGAAGCCTTCATATTTTATTTTTTTCTGCTGCTCTCCAAGAATGCATGTTTATCCTTATACAGAGACAGCTGGACCAATCATCTTCTGAAATAAAATTATGAAAGAAATATTCATTCCATGACAGATTGCAAAGTTTAAAGTCTCTGTGGGACTTTTTCATTTTGTTTTATTTTTTTTTATAAATTATTTTCACACATGAAAAAATCAACCTCACACAAGAGCTGCACTCCACAGCTGGATCTGCTTCCAAGTCTCAGACTGAAGGTGTGGTATGGACTTTGGATATTTTTAGCCACAAAATATGTGAACTACAAAGGTATGTAAACTACACATATATTTGCCTTTTCTTTCAAAGGAATTCTCTTCATTGCTGTAAAAAAAATATTGCCCACAGAAAGTTGGCAGAGTAATAGTCCATGTCCCAGCAGATGCCTATGGAATGTTTCTGACTGCTCTGCATGCTAAAATGTGTGGCTTTATAAATACTGTTAAAATATTCAACCCTAGTTTAAAAAAAAAAAAAAGAAGTTTAAAAAACATTCATTTATTTCCCCTAAGGCACATGTAATATGGACTATAAACAATACACTGATAAACCAACCATTCCCTAAATTATTTCCTCATCTACGACTTTGAAAATGGGACCAGAATGGTTTTAGTTAGGTCAAACAGGACCATTTGCTAATTAAAACAGTATTTGGGAGAGTGTGGTTGATGTAATATGGTGATTCATCACCAATTTCATATCTAATTATGAGCATAGATTTCCTGGATTTAGGAAAGCACTTAGATAGAAATAGAAGCCAGTTTGTCTCCAAGACAGAGTAAAAATACAGTGTTGTATTTTAGCAAAGTATCTGTACCTGTTTATTCTTATTGACTAATTTTAACTGCTACTTTGATTAACATGTAAGCTCTCATGAATGATTCTTGAAAACATGCTTTTTTCTCTTAGATACAGAAAGCTCTAGGACAATTCAGGTGCTTTGAGTGTAGCCAAAATGATCAATTTTGAGAGGTACTTCGATTAAATATAATTTTAAGGTATGCTTAAAGCTTATAATTTCTTTATTTTCTTTCCTAAGAAAAATGTATTATTTTATTAAAATGATTACACATACAGTTAATATTTTTTGTTATTTTAATATCTTTCAGTTGTTGATCTAAAAATATGTTTTAAAGGTATGTGAATAAAGCAAATAAATATTCCTCCTAAATGAATAGCTACTTATCCTGAATTCTCACTATGTTTAACAATGTACGTCACCATTGGTAAAGATTTACCTATTATTCAACAGGTCCACTTCAAAAAAGTCTCCTTTTCTCCTTCTCCAACTTCTTTCTTCTTAACATTCTTTTTTTTTTTTCTTTTTTTTTTCCCATTTTCTATAATTTTGCATCCTGAATGGCTTAAGTCAGCTTAGGTGTAGTCTAACTAAAACCAAACCTTTTTATCTTACATCCAAAACCCTTTCTGCTCACACTTTCTGTCAGTGGCTGCCAAGATCACCCTTTTCCTTGTAATCTGAACAATCTTTGATTCTTCTTTTAATTTCTCTCCTCAGAGTCTAACTACGAGTAAACAGTCAGACACACATAAATTATTTTGCCTATCTTTTCAAAGCATACAAGTATCATTTATTGAAATTCAAAACTTTGTATAGTTCTGTCCTTCTTATTTTTTGAAAGTGTCTCCTTTTGTCTTGAGATTAATTTAATAGCTCACCTTTAAGTAATATTATTAATATATTCTCTTTTTATGTCACCTTTTAAAAGATTTTCTACAATTGCAATTGTAATAATGATACCAATTAAATTGCCATTATTATATAGCATTTCCAAACCTTTCTTCATAATTCCTTTTCTTCCTCACACATTTCCTATTATTATTATTATTACCATCCTCATCATCATTCTCCTCCTTCTCACCATCATCACTATCTTTTACATAGTAAATATTTGGAAATAAAAATTGCCGAAGTTTCATGCACCCTGCCTATCTTGTTTTTCTGCAAAATTCTGGCAATATGTGCACGCGTGAAAATACATGAACTATATGAAACTCTTTGGCAGCCAAGATTCAGAGGTTAGCATCTTTCTCTGGAGCTGTCTCCATGCCAAGAGGATCTGTGCTTGGTGTGGGAACAGTTTTATTGACTTCATAATGCTTCTTTGTTTTGGAGGGAAAATAAACACCTTTTGAACCAGCTTTAATACATGTGTTGCAAGGACTCATGAAAGAAATAGATTTTCTATTGTGGGATTGAACAGGTCAAAAGGTGAAACTGCAGCTAGGTTAAGCTCTGATTGATAGACTTTGCTTTAGAATATCTGTCTGAGTGATTCCCCAGGGCTGTTCAGTTGAGAAAGTGCTGTACGATCAAACCTGCTCTCAGTGGCTTGGATAACAACAAGAGGAGTCAGGGCATTGGCGGTAACTCACTGCAATTTCATTTTTCATTGTTCATCTGGGTTTTTTGGTTTTTTCCTAAGACCCCATTTCCTATGAAGAAAAATCCACAACTCAGTTTGGAGCTAACCTTTCTTGAAATTAAAACAAACTAAGTTTTATGTTACTTTTCAAGCACACTTTATCTATCCAAGGATATCAAAACAAAAAGGAGATATTGGAACTTCAATCATTCACTCTAGTAGTCCTAGTCCCACATAAAAAAGAAACCGTAACCAAGAAGTGAGGTTTCTGATACAAAATTAGATACAAACATTAACAATGCTTCTGCCAGAAGCAGAACTTTCATCAGGCCTCCCTTTTGTGATTTTTTTTTTTTGCCTGTTGTGTAGCTCACCACAGTAACCCTGTAGTGAGCACTTGTCTGTCTTCTACCTGTATGTCGTCTCTCATTTCAGGTCTACTGAGTTTGACTGAAATTGTCTGATGGGTTCAAATGAACATACGCGGGAATATCTACACAATAAGATTTCCAGATCATTAGTGTTTCAGGTGAGAAATCAGAATAAAAGATTATGAAATAAAACATCCACTTCCACCCTACCCCAAAAACTGAGGCATAAACTGAGCAATCTTCTGCAAGAAGTTTTTCTTCTGAAAAAAAAAAAAAGCTCTGGTAAGTCTCAGATGCCCAATATGGGTTCTGGCAGTGCTCAAGATTTGATGTTAACGTGCCTTCTATGCAGCTGTGATGGATAAATTGTCTTCAACAAATTACTTAAGACAATCACCAAATAAATTTATTGATCATGATTGTCCCAAGCCTATTTTACCCATCATTTGGTGTCAAATATCAGTATAAATCAACATAAACAGAATGGTATAGATACAATCACTGTTTAGAGAGCATTAGATGTTATCTAACTTCTACTTTGTATATAGAGCAACAGCTAAAGGGAATTCATTTACTATTTGAAAATGCTCAACCTATTTAAATTCTGAGAAAACTTGAACACTGAAAAATCATTAAGTGCTATGAGTTGCATTTCTCTTTGAGCTGTTGCTCTGCCTCTGTGCTCATCTTCTTTAGATTTGTGCTTGCTGTACTGGTATGAAAAAGTGCTATGCAGTTTAACCATAAGTCTCTTGCAAACAAGTCTGTAGGACATTGCTTGTTTGCCTCTGAAAGGTTCTTTAGTTTTTCTCCATTATATAAATACTGAATTAAATACTGAATAAAAAAAATGAAAGTCTTGAAACACAGCCCTGTCAAAAATGTTTAACCACACAGGAGAAATCTTGGTTTAATGGCAGAGTTCTTCAAAGAAATTTTGGATTTGGTCTGTCCAGATTGTATAAACCATAGAAAATAAAAAGCTGCCTTTTCATAATTTACTGGATGGCAGATATAATTTTGTGTTTGACATTAGCAACTAAATATGTAAACTATCAAGGTCAAAGTTAAAAATGAAGCTTTGACCTTTTGATGGATTGATTTATTGGTCTGTTGCTAGTTCTGCTTGAGCGTCATCCTTTCCCTGATCTGTGATCTTGCATTAATTGCTTATTGCAAAAATAGTGACTGTATTCACTTTATGTGTGGCAAGTGCATTATGACCTGCTCACTGACTCTTGAATTCTGTCGTTCCTAGAGGCATAGGGAGAAAGAAGCATCCTAGATGCTCAGTTCATTCCACTTACCACTCTATAAGCTGCATTTTGACATTTCTTTGCTTCCTATTATCCATGCAGATGATTTGATTTTATGGTGGCTGCAACCTATGTATGTATCTGAATTCACATGGATTGCAGATAACAGAGGACAATTTGCAGAGCTATCGAATTGATGCTGAGGATCTGACATCCAAAATCACAAACATGCCATTCAGGCTTCAGAATAACTATTGCCTGGCACAAGGTTTGACTTCTTCTGGAGAGTGCTAGCTGAGGTCCCATTGTTCAGCTGTGGGAAAAAATAGGTTCATTATTGCTAATCCAGTTCCATGATGCAAACCAAAGCACAAGAAGCAAGTAGGACCTTCATATTCTCCTCCAAAATACAGTCCTAGTTGAGTTGAATTCAAAAGTTGATATATCTTATCTCAGAACAAAGATCTACCTAGAGCAGTATCCTCTCCAGTAGAAAGTAGTAGCTTAGGGGAAGGATGCAAGGAGCAGGACAAGTGTGTGGTTATGCTTAACAAATATTAATGTCCACAGACAACACAAATTCACTGAAATGATAAATTCTGAGTCAAGATTATAGAGAGGCCTCTCTGTGAGGGTTCACAGGGCCTAAGACTGCTTTTCCACAATTTTTCTTACAACTGTTATTAAATCCATCCTAACGGGAGCTCTGACATGTAAACACTCCAAATGTTCCCATCTGTAGACATACAAAACTTTCACTTTCACTTTTTTTCTTTCACATCAGTGTCTTCAGGCATTTCCAATGGTGCAGCCAAAGCGTCTTACACTGGATCTCTAGAAGGAAGCTGACCCACGACCTACTGATCATGTAGCTCCACTGTGCTAACAGAACAATATTTGGACCGGAATGTGCTGGAATGATGACTGTGGTCTCCAAGTCAGGCATGCCTCATCTCTTCCAAACAACATTCTTGTACAGATTAGAGGATAATCTGACAGGCAGGCCCAGCCAATTAAAACAGTAATTGAAATAGCTGAGAGTGTTTTGTTTGGCAGAAACTGATTGTTCTGCTTCATTTTTTAATGAACAAACAATCAGGGTCAATCATAATTGTTTGACTAATATAAGAAGTCATTTTTCTGTTAAGATAGTTCCCTATCTAGTGTTTCTGAAATAAAAAATAGAAAAGACAGGCAGAAATAAAAGATCCCTTTAGGCCCTTGGTGGGACATTATAAACATCAGTCAATGAATAAAATCCTGAAATGATGGTGAAACCACAAGAAGCAAAACAGTTCCCCTTTTGGCTAGAGGTAGGCAAAGGTATTTCAGATGCAAGGAAGGGGGAAACCTCAGGAAGCCCAGACTCATTAAAGGTTTGAGGTTCATTTTCCTGAGTCTCAGAAACATTTGGGAAAACAACATTAAACAAAAAGCAAACTAAAACTTCCCCTGAAAGTTCTATAACCTTATTGAGTCTCTGCAAAAAGCCAGGACTTTCTTTCATTCCAGTTGCTTTTGACCAACCTGGCACTATAAAGAAAAAAAACAAGAAAAAAGAACCTAGTCCAAAAGCAAAATTTCAGTGAGGAAAGTAAGTGTATTTTAACCAACTGGCACACATCACTAATTGACAGCTGCCTAGTGATTTACAGGAGACAGCTTGTTAGCACTGGTACAGGGCCAAGCAGTACCCACATCACTGAGAGCATCTCAGCTGGAGCTTGGGCATGGAGAGCTCACACTCTCCTTCCTACTGTCACCAGTTTAGGAAAGCACTGGTATTCATCAAAGTACTTAGGCCACATGCTTAATTTTAAGCATATGCTTTCCTCAAAAGAGATGCATGTGAACATGTGCTAGGGATTTAAACATGTGCTAGAGTTATTTATGGAATTGCTCCTTCCAGGAATGGCATACATCTGAAGGCAATATGAGAAGTATTGGCTGCCAAGATGAAGACTGTGTCTTTTCTGTGGGTGAGTTGTGGATTTGAGTTCTCAGGCCAGCTAATTTGGCACCTTGCAGAAGGAATTTAAAGATGTCAGCTGTTTCCTGGAGATAACATGTGTGAGTAACAATACATGGTTCTCAGTCAAGGGTTGGAATGATGCATTCAGTAATTCTGACAAGGAATATAAACATTGTTCTGTGTAGTTTAGTCTGAAGTGAGGGTGGCTGAGGGAACCACTGTGTGTGTTGAATTCAGTAATTAAGTACCTTCAAACATTTTCATCTTTGTTAAGTATATGTTAGGTTTACCGGTACTACATAAATGCAGGGGTAAGTTGGGTTAGTCAGGGATGTCAGTCCCAAATAGTGGAAATGCCTTTCTGTGTCTTACATCAATTAATAAAATTTAATACACATTAAAGCCTGATTTCTGGGAACTTATATTCCGTGTAATGAAAAGCCTTGTAGACTTTTTCCATTGATCCAGTCTGATTTCCTGATAACAAGAATAAAATATGCATTAAAAAGCAAATACCAAGACTCGAAGGGGATTAAAGTCCCATTGTTATAAAGGAGTTTTTGCAATTTAGCTGTAAGAAGGATTCATCACAGGAGCACTGAAAATATGCTTATGCAGTGATTTTGTCAGTGAGCTGTAGTGGCTGGTCTGGACCATGTTACATGAAATGAAATGGAGTCACATGTCTGGCCAGCTATGAACCCTCGTCTCTTCTTTCTCACTAGTTATACTGTAGAATTTGTGGGAAATATTGTGGGAAATACCACAGCTGCACCAACTACCCATTCCACAGGAACAGTGTATTCAACATGGATGAGTCCCTCCAATTAAAGATTTTGTTCAAATTAGGTCCAAGGTTGTGGTGAGTTCCTCTTTAGACAATTTGAGAAGATTTGATTTTGATTTTTGCTTGCAGAATCTGCTGCTCTTGCCATTTCTGCATCCCTTGTTGAGTAGAGAGTTCTCACAGATGGAGTGCTCCAAGGCCATATTGGCATCTGCTCTATGATTTTCCCTCCATATCTGCCTCCTTCTGCCCCTTTGCTTTGACTTATCCCAAAGTCTACTGCTATCTCTTCAAGATGATCAAAGGTCAAAAGTTCAAACATTGACAAATTGTAGTGTATGGAAGAAAAGCTGTAAGAGGAGTGTAACCAAATGTCTTGACACATTTATTTCCATGTGTTTTCCCTGTGTAATAAACACAGCCAGGATCATTAATATTCTAATTGCTACTTAAAGACCACAGTTCCATGCTCTGACTGAAAAGAACACTGAGGTTTTGGAACCTTATTCTATTTCTATAAACAATAAGGATGTATCATTGTGCAACCATTTTGATATCTTCTTAGGATACTTAGACTATTTTTCCATGCTCAGGATAGCTTAATAGGATTATCTTATTGTGAAAGAAACATTTATCCTCAAGTTCAGGAGGTGTTTATTAAAGACTCATGTACTACACAACAGAATGACCTTTACCTTAGGATGTGTGTGCCCTGTGTCTGATATAGTTTGTACTGAAAATGTCATCAGATTTGCCTCCATTTGATAAAAGAGGAGACAAAAGAACAAGCAGCCTTCCCAGTTAGCTGTGCCTCTTAGATTAGGCTTGAGAGAGCTGCATCATGTTTGAGTTTTTTGTAGTAATATGATAAATACATTTTACAATATCAGTAGAAGTAATTTTATTCTTTTAAACAGGAATTTTTGCATACCATAGCATTTGAATCTGTCAGGTGGAAAAGAAACAAAATTAATAAATTGTACTACGACAGAATACTTTGTGATTGTCTAATGTCTTTCATTTGAGGATCCCAGCACACTTTATAAATTTGCATTACCTTTCATAGCATTTTTGTGAGCATCTGAAGTGGTTTTAATTCACCTAAAAAATTGAGAGATACAGACAGACAGACAGACAGACAGACAGATGAGCCAGTCTATCTAGGAATATACATCTTCAGCAATCTGTGAATGTGTGAATATTCAGTCTGAAAAAAATCCAAAATGTGGTCCCTATTTACCTGCTCTAAACAAAATTTAGTTCTTATTTTTCTGATTGAATGATCCCAAGCAACAGGGGAAAACAGACTGATTGATTTTATATTATGTCCAAAAGGAGAGAAAACATTTTACATTTTATCACATGATCATATGCTCTTGCAGTATTTTTAAAACTGGAGACAATTGAATTTCTAATAATACTCAGTAGCATGTGGCAGCATCATTGTGTTGACAATTTTTAAACCAAAACTTTGTGATAGGTTTCCAGTCTCTGAATCAAAAACTACATGCATAAATAGATTTTCTGCTGATTCAAAAATGTTTATTGTGAAGTGTAACAGTAGAGCCAGTGTAATAAAATGGGACTGGGAATTCAAATTCTTTAGGGTGCCTCTACTGTCTGTAAACTACTCCTGTAAATATAACGATGTTGCTGCTCTATTCTCATGTGTTTTTTGCAGATAATAATCAAAGAGACAGAAAACCAATTAAAAAGCCTTTTCAGCCTACTGTGTTTCCTGTTGCTCAATATCCTTCTTAAGGCTAGTGGTTAATTAACCATGAACTGATGCTGCATTATTTGTCTTTTTGGTAACATCTGATAAGATCTGAACAGCCTTCCCAGCAACTTAAACTTTTGCTGTCAGGAAACTGAGTGAGAGCTAAAAACTCCAAATAATGTTATATGTTTAAATTCTACAAACACGAAAGGACACTTCTGTAGATTTGGTAAAAATTTCATGAAGGCCAGTCCTATATTTTTGTAACAAAAGCAGCTGATCTGGCTGTTGAGCAAATTACAACTGTCCTAGTGACTACTGGATGCTGGGGAATTAGACAGAAATAATGCCCAGCTACTTCCAAGTGTATTGCTCATCACTTTAATAGGGGAGCTTACAATGTCTCTCCCCTGCTGTGTGTATTTGAATTTTTAATTCATTCTTGCAGAAGTATGACAGTATGTCTAACAGAAGATGGACTAAAGCACCACACACTCTCCTTAAGCAGACAGCACAACAGAGATACCTGAGATTTCTACATGGTATTATTGGTATTATTGGTATTATTGGTATTATTGACCATTATGATGTTAGATTATAAACCCAGCTTCAATTTCACATATAGGAAGTTCTAGAAAGAGTTCTAGAAAGGACCTGTAGGAAGTCAAAGCATCATATCAAGCTCTGCAACAAGTTAGGTGGTTTCTCAGAAATTTCCTTAATGGAAATTTGCAAAGAGTATGGTTGACATTTATACTGGATCCTTGAGACTGCTGCCTTCACAGCTTGCTTTCACAGAGAGGCTGTCTTCCATATAATTACAGCCAACAGGAGATTTATTATTCTCCAATTTACTTGCTTTATGTGTGTGTGGCATTGCCCTTCTTGTTTCATCATGTCCCATCATGAAGAGACCATCTGTGTTTAGTTACACAGTGCATTTCATGGGAGCTATTTCTGTCACCCTACACAAAGGTGCCATGGCTCTGGGTCCCAGAATCCATCTGTTTCTCCCAGGAGCAAGAAATAACTTCACTTGTAACTTGCATTTTAAAAGCAGGTGCAGAGTAGTAAAGGAAACAAACTGAAGGAAGTGGAAAAAATGGAAGGAAAAATGTTGGTCTGAGGAGCAGGGGCCAGAGGCAAGGAGACAGCAGGGAATGCACAGAAGTTGTCTTTGTCGGGAGACTGGAGACTGTCTTGTGTTTGGTTTTCAGCTACTACCCATATTATCTATATGGCATCCTGATACACATTACTCAAGCACACCCCAGGCTTCTGAGCTATTGTCTCACACAGCTTCAATCAGACAGATGTTTTGACCCAGCTGGATTACTTTAAAAAATATTCACCATTACAGATACTTTTTAAACACAAAGAAGTCATAATTCAATGATTCAATCTATTTTGCAGTGATTGGAAAGTCCATAGTAGGATGCATCATTTGATGGCAAGATCTACTTATGTCTATGTGTACTAAGATAAAATTGAGTAAGCTAAATGTATAACTGGACTAATGGGAAGGTTTACCTCACAGATCCCCACCACCCTGCTCCTCCCTCAGTTGAATTTGGAGCTTGGCCAGCGATTCTCATCTGGAGTGCAAGCCTCAATTTCCTCCCTACAGAGAGTGTAGGGCTTACAGTGGGAAACAATATGCTTCCCATCCTCATACTGGCATGAAAACATGAATGGAGCACTCCCAGATACCAGTCTTGTTTTCAGGAACCACAGTCTCTGATGCAGTCTCGGGGAATGCATTTGTCATAAGGACTCCAAAAGTTGTGCTTTAATAATGCTTGTAAACATGAATCAGTTTCATGGATGCAGTCCTATCAATTGCTCCACTGTGGTATCCACTGATTGCTCCTAAAGAATACCCATATCTCCCATTCAATAAGAAAGGTTGCTCTGAATTTTTGTTTACATCTTGAGAAAAAAAACCCAAACTGAACTCTTTGTTTTTCCGGCTTGTATTTCTCCTGCTTTTCCTTCAAAGATGGATTCTTCTCCATGGGGAAATCCCTGAACTACATCTCTCTCCATTCATACACTGTAGAAGTATAATGATATGCCTCAAATTTCATAGGTTTCTGAGTAAAAAATTTCCATACTGAAATTTAATGGATGCATATGTGCAGAAATAAATTAACCATTTATGAGTTTTATGAGCTGTCTGAGCTGATCAGTCTTCTGAAGTTCACTAAATTAATGCAGTGCTCAGCAGAGCATGGGCAGTCAATGCTCACAATATCCCACATGTGTTGTAAATCTGATTATTTGTTTCTATCTGTGCCTGCTGACTCTTACTCTGTCACTGTGCATGCCCAGCTTTGCTCCATCTGCTCTCCAATCACCCTTTAAGTAATTGTAGACATCAGCCAGACATTACTGAATGCTTTCTCTTTTAGGCTGAGCAAATGCATTTCCTTCAGCCTCTCTTTGTGCATTATGGGGTTCAGGCCACTGACCAGCTTGGTGAACCTGTGCTGGGCTGTCCCTCATGTTCATGTCTTGTACGCAGGAGCCAAAATCAGGACTCTGCACTCCAGGTGCAGTCACACAAATGCCATGGAGAAGCAAATAATAATTTCTCTTAACTTGCTGCTCTGACCTCAAACAGACACCAAAGACCACGTTCTGCTGATCCCTCACACTTTCTTTTCCCATGACCTGACCTCTTCCTGTGCTGGTGTTAAAATGTGGGTACACGTGAACCAGATCACATCCTATACACTTTGGTTTATTTTCTGTACACATGATTAATAGACATCAAGTGGTTTTCACCCCTGTAAATGCTGACTGGTCCCCTTTTCTTCAGGGGATCAGATTGCCTGAAAAACACAGTATGAAGTGTGTCAGAGCATAAGACACAAATAAGAGTACAGACGTGTAACACAATGATTCATGAAGAAACAAAGTGAGAAGTGTCAACATTTATTCCCACTAGTCTGATTCTCTTTTATAAAAGTATTACTGTTTTGGGAACATTTAGCTGTGAAGAGGAATAGGGGCTGGTCCAGAATTCTCACCTCAGAAAGAAAGGAGAATTTTGTCCCTGAATTCAACAGTAGGGACAGATCCACAGATCCTTTGCCAAACTATACAGTGAGCAGGGAGTAGAATGTGTCACAGCCACTGCTGTGTAATGCACAGCTGCCATTAACACCCCTTAGTGTAATAGTCATAGACCATCCTCTGCATGGATTAAAAAGTACTTTTACAACTTCAAGACAAAAAAGAGAAAAACTCTATATACTCTGCTTGTCCTAGGGGGCAAAATGAATACAGGTAAGAAATAAAGTAGGCTTCAAGCTCAAACAAAACCTGCCAGTTTATTGGAACACCATAAGAGCTTCAGCTGCTCCCCAAACTCTGGAATCTGTCTTGGAGGAAGGAATTTGCAGAGCCTGAAAGAAAACGCAATGCCACACTGCCTGCCCCTAGCAAGGATTGCTGGAGGGGCTCCACAAAATAACTTCTATGTCAGGGAATAATTATTTTGTACTGAGACAGAAATTGTCTCATTTAAATAACATTTTTCCTACATTACTTTCTCAAGGCCCAAGGGCTGCTCTTCCAAAAAATGAGATTTTTGGCAGCCCCAGAGCTTTTCTCGTATTTCTGTCTGTCCTACTCATACTATAAACAGTATTCTTACAAAATAATTTCTAGACTACAGTTTCTTCACCAGTCCACTGGAGAAGAAAGAAAAAAAAATCTATGTTTTATGTAACTTAGCAGCTGCAGACAGTTACTCAGTTGTGCTGTACCATTTTCTAGTCAAATAATCCAATTCTATGGGATGGGATTATACAAATGTCAGACTAGATGTTTGAATAGCCACTTTTGGCATTAAAAGCTATAAAAACAACTCTTATTTCAGTATCATAAACAATGTTATTAAATACAAGTTCAAAGTGTCTGTATTCACCCCTTAAATTTTTAATATTGTATTGAAGTGGCTCATACTGAACATATTTTATAGTTTGGGACAAATTAAGGCTTTCTAGAGGCTGAAAAAGACTGTGGATGAAAATCAACACATACTATAAGAATCCATAAGCATTAAAACTAGATTTGATGGAACTGTGGGAAAAAATCTTTATAATTCTGCTTCAAAAGCAAATATGTTTCTGTTTACTACTGTATACAATTTGCATCTCACAGGCAGTCGATCTAGCTTTGAAGGAAAAAAGAGAAAAAGGAAAGAACCATTATATTGAAATATCCGCTGAAAGATCATTTCAGGGTGTTTAATCTACTTTAGAATGAGAAATTAAATTATGTGGGGATCAATTAACACAATAAACAATATTTTTTAAAAAAATTGGTTAGGTCACCAATATTACCTTTACTTTTATATCTGTACATTTATAAGTAGCTGAAATACGTTCCTTGACCTGCCTAAACTAACAGAAATTTTGGTTGAATTTGTGAGGGTTTTGGCAACAGTGATTTTATTAATTCATTTAAAATGTGATTTTCTTATTTTTTTTTTTTGCCCTGCACAGATTTCCAGGGGTATCTTGGGAACATACCGAATGTAGAGAATGTAAATTGCCCCTCCTTCTGGCCAGGGATGGTGACTGACAATTTAGCAGTCCTGTGATGCACTAAAACATCTCGAGGAGCAGTAACTCTCCAGGAGACTTCAAAACAGAATGCAATTATTCCACCTCCTGTCTTGAGCCACAGCTCCAGAAGAACCATGAATCAGAGACACCCAATGCCCTAAGCATCATAGCACCTCCTCAGTCGATTCTTATTAAAATAAAATATAAAGAGGTCTGCTAAGGTACTTTGAACTTTCAGGGGAGAAACAGAAATGATCGTGCAAGCTGAAGCAATTAGAGGAGCTGTGAAAGGCTCCATCAAATGGACAGATAGAGCAACAGAGTCTTTCCCCATAGGTATTTTAAACAATATTTTCATATTTTATATGTTCTATAAACAATTTCAAATGCAGCAGAGTTACTGGGGATGAGGGAAATATAAGAAGTGAACAGGGTGGGAGTGCAGGATGAGGGAGGATATGAAAGACGAGCTGTCTGAAATATGAAGATCATAAGTACTGGTGTGTCTGGTTATTTGAGTGTCCCTAGCAGTCAAATAATGAGCCTTCTTCATGTTTTGCCTTTCTGGACTTGGCTTGCTTAGACAAATTTGTAGGCATTAGGGTCTGTCTGGAGTTAGTTCCAAGATCTCTTTTTTTTTTCCCTTAACATTTTGCAGCTGAGGCAGCCTTGTGAAAAAGACGCTTTGAAGAGAAACATTACCAAATATGTCTTTTCTCCTGCCCATATCTTCTGTTTCCACAGGAAAAGGACGCAGGCACAACAGCCCAATGGAAACACAGGAACATCCACCGTCACTGGGGGAGGAAGGCAAGTCCTGCCTGCAGCCCTGCTCAGAGAGGAAGCAGCTGAAAGTAAACGTCTTAAACATCAGTAAAGGGGACGCTGACAACTTGACTTTTCTGCCAGGTCTGCGAAGGTTTTACTCCGCGCTTCCACCACCTCCAGCCGCCCTTGGCCATTCCTGGCTGACCACCTTAGAAGCTTGTTTTGCTTTCCTCAGCTGCTCTTTGCAAAGTGCAGACAGCAGGGTCTGTCTATTTTTGTCGGGGACACCACTCACACAGGCAGGATAACTGAGCCCTGTGCTGTGAAATGCTTCCTGCCAGAACCTCAGCTGCAAAAGCAGCTACATAACCCGCTCACTCCTCTGTGTTTCCAAAGATTTTAGGCAATCACAGAATGAGAGTGGAAGAACTGCTTGTTCCTTTCCGCTGCTACTACTTTTCTGATACAATATGTCAATAACAGCTGCATATAAAATCCATAAGGAGGGTGGGACTGTATAAACCAAAACCTTACTCCCAATGGTTTGCTGTCCTTTTCATTGATGCCCTTCCTACTATTATCTCAACAAGTTTTTTCCTCACAAAATCCTAGCCTCTGCAGTGACAATTGCTCAAAAGTCCTGATTTACATGTACTCAAACTGGTCTCCCTTTCCCCCAAAATGTTACTGCAAGCTTTAACACAAGCAAAATAGAACTACTTAAGTAATCTTGGTAGTGCCTTCACCATTCTTCCCTGCTAATCTTCAATCAGTTTTTTCTCTGACCTATGATAGTCATACCAGACTTCAGACTATATAGACTTCATCCAGACACTCACAAAGGATGGTTTCTTGTCTGGTTGCTTTTCTGAGTGAACAGGTAACTGCTGCCAGGCAAAATCTCCTGAGGCTTATCTCTGCCTCCTTCTCCTTCTGGAAGGAACTCTGTTTCCTTGTTTCCAACCAGCTTTCACAGAACTTGAATATTTAAACTTTGTTTCAAGTCATGTTGAAATTAGTGAATGCATTCAAAAGATGCCAGACTTAATCAAATAAACAGGCCAGGTCAAAATCATGGTATGCTATTTTCTTCACAAAAACAAACAAAAACATTTCTAGACCTTTCTTGCAGATAGGGAGAAAATATTCAGGCTCTGACTCCTCCATTTCAGACTAGGAACAAGGAAACCTAGGTAGCAAGGTTTCCCTAAGCATTCCTACTTCAAATTCCATTTTGAACAGAAATTTGCTTTGTGTACTGCCTTCTTGTGCCATTGTATTGAAATATAATTCAAATCAAGTGAGACTTCAAGTTTAATCTTGTTCTCCATAAAGAGCCGGAGTGACATTACACTTTAACAAGCCAAAAACTGAGTCAGGACAAAGTATGGAATCGGCAGATGGCAACTTTATTTTGTAGTTAACAGATGAAGCAGCAGACAGGTTTGGGACCAATAAAGAGCAAAGAATTTGGAATATAGTTATGTCTAACAATAACCTTGGCCTGGGTTTTGAAGACAGTAGGCAGTCTCTGTGCAAATATTCCAGCAGTAGCAGGCTAAGGTTTATGATGTGTCTCATTTGGTGATGGCAGACTAGCAAAGAGATAAATCACAGGTGACCTACTGGTAAGCCATTAGACATTAGGTTATGACTAGTGTGAAACCTAAGATTAGTGGTAAGGCAGTTTTTAAATTGTAGGGAGTTATCACATGATAGTTGTAGTTTGTTTAGTAAAAACCTGCTGCCCATGACTATCTTAGGTTCAGTAAGAGCTAGAATGAAGCAAAGAGCTGAGAGTCACTTTAAAGCTAGTGAAATAGCGGGGCCAGATCCTAAACCATGCCAGACTGGGTTCAGGATTTGGGCTACTGGATTACTTTGGGATGGGACAGAGGATGAATCCAATGCAGTGTACAGTCTAGGTTTGGTGCATTAAGGAGAGGATGAATCCAATGCAGTGTACAGTCTAGGTTTGGTGCATTCATGTGGTTGAATCAAATAAGTGCTGCGGGTGGAACAGGGAAGTGACCTGTCTTTGGCATGAGAAGAGAGGCCATTAGGAAGCTTGGAGACAACAGACTGTACCTGATTTTTCTCAAATCTATCTGGCAGGGTTGAAAGTGCAGATTGTGACTGGACTCAGCCAAACATCAGCTTTCAGGCCAAGGGCTGACCCCAGGCTAGCAAACATTAGGTGAGATTGCACTGCCACAGGTTCAGGCCAGTGTGGAGGATTCCAGGCAAGACAATAGTCAGAGCTGGCAGGCAGTGCTGTCAGAGGCCAGTTCAGGCCTGGCAGAGCTGCAGGTCAGCAAACAATGCCAGAGCCACCAACCATCAAAGATGACTTGTGGGGCAGGCCAGGGAGAGCCTCAAAGGGCTGGAGCCTGACTGGGACCTGGCATGGCAGGCACTTTGCACAAGGTATAAGGCTGAAGTGGAAGGCCACAGCAAGTAATAGGACACTTAGGCCCAGGGGCTGGTTTTGTTCAAACTACAGACACTGGGTAGATTTAAACTATATTGGCATGTGATTTTTTTTTTCCTTGAATAGTGTTAGAGGCACTAGGTGTCTGTGAGCAAGGGGTGCATTATGAGTCAGTCAGTGTCTCAACAATAGTGCTCAGGCAGTTTGGAGGTAGGTTTAAGGCTAAATCCAACAAATCAGTCTGTGAACTGCACCCCTCAAAAGAGTCAGCTTTATCTCTTAAGTTGTTTTTCACCAGTACCTCAATGCTAACTCAAGACACATTTATACCAATACTGGAGACTACTTATCTTTCTGAACTCCTACTCATTCAAATTTGTTCAGAGGAAATAATCAGAATTATTATTCAGTGTTATCTTTTGGCTTCAATCCTGATCCAATTCACAGGTGTCCGCTTATATCTAGAGCTCTGAAAAGCTACTGTTCAGTGTGCATCAGTACTAGTTATCATCTGAAGCTAAGTCCCAAGCAACATGTTAAGTTCTTCATGCCAAACAGTGCCATGGTTAAGTTTCATGTCAGACAGCTTGACCAATATCATTAAAATAAAGATGGATGTTTTATTTCTCCACTGAACACCTGCAATTACTTTAATAAATTCCTGTAGCTGCATATTATTTGTCAGTGTAACAGAGGAAAACACAGAGACTCAGTTGCACCTGCCTATATGAGGTGCAGAGGTGCCTCACAGAGACCCTCAGGGACTGTCCTGAGGAGAGAGATTATGTCTGCACCTCAGGAAACACTGAGGTTGCTGCATGGCTTCTCCTGAGCAACACCTCATGAAACGCCACAAGCTTCTGCATACATCTTTGATGCTTTCATTTACACTAATCAATTAAATTACTAAAATAGCTGAAAATAAAACAGGTTATGGAAAGGAAAGAGATGTGCCTTTACAATAAAATAAACCTAGAGACATAAAAGAGAGACGCTTTCATTTTCAGGTTTAGTATTCCCTCTGGCCTTTTAGCTGAAGCGTATGGGGGAAATTACTTGTTGGTCTTATGCTAACTTTAATCAGCAAATAGCTCTTCATAATTTCTAACCAATATTCTTTCCCTTTGGAGTAATAATCAAATAATACATGATATTCCCTGTTTACTTCCTGAGGAGACGAATAACAGCTCCCTCCTGTTATGACTGCATACAGATCCAACCCCCCTGCAAGTCCCCTGTGTCATTCACCCCCTTCTTCCCACAAAGCCCATGTGCCTACAGGGGTAATTACAACCATTCTGAATTTTTGATCTCTTGGCTTTTTTGTTTTGTTTTGTTTTTTGCTTCTTTCCTGCTCCCATTCCTCTCCCGGGCCTAGTAATTCTCCGCAGGCTCTGAACAATGGATTAGCTGTTCCCTTCAGTAACATTTTCCAGAAATAGTTTTTAGAGTTTTGCCATATGTTTATCTTTCTTAATACTCTAGTGAGTAGCCCCCTCATGACTCACGGGCAAACAAAGGTCTTGAATGGTTTGTTTATTCTTCTCAGCTAGATGGCATTGCCTGGGGCTCACCATGAGGGCAGCAGAGGAGATCTGAGGGGGTGCATACTGTTGCATGTATTTCATTACAAGAAACACCATATTTGCCCTAGTCCAGACTGCTATGAATCAGAATGAAGGCTGGAAAATCTATCTGCCCTTAGGTTGTCCCACTCTTATATTGTCCCATGTGCCTGTGTGCCATGGGACACATACACCAATTACCATGTGGGCACACTGGCGGGAGAAGCAGAGGAGGAGTGGAGAGGACGTCACCCTAAATAACCCAGATTCTGACCTTTTCCCACTAAGCTTTCTCCCATTTCTGACACAATCATTGAATAACCTTTGACCGCCAGTGGTAAGGTGTATTTTGGCTCACAAAGAACTAAGTCAAGAACAGTGCCCGAGCCCAAGAATTCAGTATTAGATAAATAAACAAGTTTACCACTCCTGACAAAGACAAAAACACAGCAGCCAGTCACAGAGTTAAATGCCCAACAAAAACAAATGTGCCCAGAAGACCTGAGCTGCAAAGCAATACTGGGATGAAGAAATATTCTTCAGAGTGCTGAACACAAGACTAGGTCTCATGGCCAGAGCTGGGTGCGCAAAGCCATGCAAAACATCCAGATATAAAACATTTAATCACTTCAGAGACTGAAGTAGAATTGATGAGGTTACTCAGTTGCCCATCCCCTCAAGGGAAAGGATCAAGGTGAAAGAAGCTAAATGTGATCCAAATAGGCACCTAAGCAAGCAGCTTTCTTTCTCTTTCAAACACTCTGTGGTCTCTAAGGGGTCTGTGCTGGTCTGGCAGCTCTGATTAAGAACATCTGCAAGCTCTGGCTTTTACAGAAGAGATGTTGGAGGCTGGGCACAAGATGCTATTTAGAGTTCTTCTTCTAGAGCTCAGAAATCTGAGACCTGTGCATCCAGTAACCCATGCATTTATCAGGGGCACACCATGGTATTGATTAGGTTAAGATGGAAAAGTGACAGGCATGGTGTGATATTTTGACAATCTCCTCATGAGTAGATCTGGGAAGCTATGCTGGGTGAGATAGATGAGGCAGCTGGGAGGCAGCTATTGTTTTACATGCAAAGATGTAAAATAAAATGGTTAGAGGAAAATACCTGAAGTCTACACCCACATAGCAGAGGTCCCAAAGTGTCTGTTTACAGAAGGCTGAACAGCAAAATTTGGACCTCATCACAAGGGTGACCAAGTGGCATGAGACCTCAGAAGCATGGTGCAGAGGTAAAAAACTATCAGATCACCAAAGGAAGAAGATTAATCAAAACTACTGCATTCTGAAAAGGAAAATAAGTCTTTGTGACTGAGATGAACCTCAACATCTAAAATGGCAGGTTGGTAACAAGGCATCCTTCCTATCGGTATCCACCTCTTGTTTCAGAATAACATGGGCCTCCTAAAAATATGAACTGGGCATAAGAGCACTTAAAATCTCCCAAGTGACTTGAGAAGGCACTTGAGTGGGTCCCAAACTGCCTGTCACCCATGTGAGCACTTAAAAGTCAAACTAAGTAAACAAGGATGTCTGACCTTTCTGGAATACAGTGAAATGATGGAAATTCAGTCCCTAAGGAGTGACTACATTTCTGTACTTCAGAAGGTCACAAACCAAACGCCTACTCACAAAGATGAGATACCCCCAGAAGATAAGCAGATTAGAGGTTTGGGGACCCAGGAAACCAGAGAACACCAGCAGGCCGCTGTAGCAAACACCATTTCATTACAGACATGGACCTTCTGTTCAAAAGACTCTGCTGATCACAGCTGTGCAAATAGCGGGAAAAGGAAAGCCTTTTCAGAAGGGAGGATTTATGTCTTTCATAGTTCAAGCTTCATCTGAAATTGAGAGGAAGACCAGGACCAGTAGTGAAGCATGAATATAATATATACACTTCAAGGTATTATTTAGTGTATGAGATCTTTTCTAAAGATTACGAAGGGATTGACAGTATCTTGAGTTTTCAGCATACCTTGGAAATATGGCCAGATTTCCAAGTTTTCAACATCAACAGTAAATGAAAGGTGAGCTCCTTTTCTTAAAGGGTGGAAAAGGGAGGTGAAGGAAGAAAGATATAATGTTGGCACATATTTTGTTGCTTTCTCTGGGCAACCCTAATCGTCACAAGTCAAAATATTTTGCAACAGGAAGGAAAGGATAACTTGTACACTGAAGTCTTTTATAAGAAAGGAAGTTCAGTCAGAGTGTGTATTTCCTAAGCATCAGAGAAACAAATATTTTCAGCATCAAAAATGGAAAAACAGAACAAGTTTTCCAAGCAGAGCTCACCTCTTCTCCCAAGGCAGGTAGAAGTCCGACAGGAAGAGGATGAGACACAAGTTCGTATGCTGGAGACCTGACACAGTATCTGACTGTACAGTCATGTTAAATTCCACCAATACCCTGAAACTAAGGCACAAGGTCTGAGACTTTCTGATGACAAGATTTTGAGGATGTATTTCTATCTTTTTATTTATGTATTTATATTCTACAGCATACTACCATCATATACTGCAATGTTTCATCTTGTATGAGTGGGCATGGGCTGGATTATCTTGTATTTGTAGACTGCATTTTATTTCTGCAGCAATTGATTTGTCAAAAGAAAGAAACATAGTTTTTTATCTGTTTTGGAGATGTACAGAAAAGATTTTTTTTTTTAACATAATTATGCGACAAAATTTTAGGGCCACAAAATCAAATGCTCTGCCTGAATCTTCTATAATAGGTATAATATTATACACTACAATTTAGAGACAAAGAATCTACTGCAGTGTGATTCTTTGGGCCTTTTTTTCAGCAGAGGTACATAAAAGGCAGTAAAAGCATTACTTCATAATGTATCACTCTATATCAATACCCATATCACTGCAAATCATGATGGTGATTGCATGAAGGAGCATGAGATTTGTTTTCCTTCATAGGTATTGGGCAATTTGTCTAGACCATGAGAATCACAGACGATCATGCTCTGTGTTTAGCAAATTCATCGCAATCTATTTTTTTGTGGAAATATTCACCATTTCTGCTGATTTTTTTGCCCAAGCCTGTTTTTTGTATGCGACATTTTAAGTACACACCACAAGAGCGGATGGCTTCAGCTACGCAGCTGGAAACATTGAATAATTCATGCCTATGTTTACATATTTCCTGGAGTTTTCAGGCAGGATCATTCAATACAAAAAAATTAGGTCCACACAGGTACTGTCTACCCACAAATGGAAACAATCATAATAATTCATTTGCTTATTTTATTGGTAAGAATAACTTTTGCCTTGACATCATACAAGTAGAAAGAAAGGTTGCGTGAAGGCAATGTGGAGATTTGTCCATGCTAATTTTCTGGTCATTCCTTTATCAGCTGCCAAATCCTGTCACTCCTTAACCATCTAGAAACTACTGGGTTTTGTTGATGAAAGTGCTTTAATTTCAGAAGTAAATTGCTTGCAAATGATTCTTTCAGTGCCTGGTTCTGTTTCTGTTGAAGCAGGTGTAACTCTGACCAGCTCCTATCAGCTCCTTTATCTTTTATGTAAATTAGCTTACTTTTCTTTTTGAGACAAACTGATAACCATATATGTATCTATACACACACACACACACACACACACACACGAATACCCAGGCTGTAGAAGTATTTACAGCAGTGTTGGTATAGAATAACAACCTAGACATGTCCGCATGGCTCCAGGCTCCTCCCCCTCACAGCTGCTGCCATAAAATTAACTCTGTCCTGGCTGAAAACCAGGACAAATGTGATAGTCTGTTATTGTTCTGGATTAGTCCCTATGGCACCAGGCCAAGGTGTGACACATCTTAGAGTCTGTCCAACCTTAAATCTCACTGGAGCAGCAGGTAACTCCTGGATTGCCAGTCCCAGAGGCTGGGTGAGAGATGTTCAATGGTGAAGCAGAAGAGGGAAGGAGGCTGGTGAGTGTGCTGGCACCTTCACCTCATGTTACAATGAAGACTGTCAGTGCCAGGGCCTGGGATTCTAGAGTCCAGCTCCTGGTATTTCAAGGGACAGGCTGCTCATCCAGCCCAGGGGCCTGGGGATCAGTGCATCACCTTCCCATCCCCCAGGGTCTTCTCCTTTGCAGAAGTTTCCTGCAAGGCCTTGGAATCCCCCTACTTTCTCTGGGATTTTAGTCTCACTCATGACCCTAGGGCATCATGCTGTCCTATATTTTTCCTACGTATTTTTTAGCACAGGCGGAGTCGTGATGTTTTCAGTCAGCAGAAGGTTCCGCCTATGTTATGGCAGCAGAGTGAATTCCTTCCTGGATTTTGGCCTGATATACCAACTAAATAATAAGGGTCTTCCGCTTGCTGTCTTTCAAGCTGCCTCCTGAAGGCAAGTGCTGATTAGCATCTGAGCTCAAATAATGAGTCTTTTTCCCTGTCACCACAGGAACTGTGCCTCCCTTCCCTAGTCTTGTATCTTATAAAGAGATATATTTTGAGTTGTCCCTTCCCTTGAATCTGACAAATACTTTCTTTCCAAACGTCTACACAAACTGTGAGGCAAAGTGATATCTAGGAAAGGGGAGGGCATTGTTATTTTCTGCAGGAAAAATACTCTCTAAGTATTTTTCAGCATGTTTCTTAATAAGTGTATATTATGCAATGACTTAGGCCTCCAGTAACATTTTTTAAGGCAGTTGTAAGGCTTCACAGAATCATAAAAGTCATGGACTGATTAAATGATCTAAGACAATACACTCATTTTTCCATTCCTCTCCTGGTAAATTATTGTTCTCTGAGCGATGTTTTTCCAGTGCTTTTTCTCAGTTTTGTTTAAAGGAATTAGACAATAGGGACCCTCATTGTTTTCTCAGTAGGTTATTTCAGAGCCAGAAAATTCTCAATAGATATAATCAGAAAATGTTTCATGCTATTATTGTATTTTCTTGTAGCTCATGTTGTTAATTTTACTCATGTTCAAATCATATCTTTGTGTCGTTTACACTCTCAAATCCTTATATGTAGCTTCTCTACTATACAGTAGTATAGTATATAGTATATATATGTTCTCCCAGTTATGTGCTGGTCTGAAATGAAATCTATATCCATTGCCTTCCTAGCATTACCTTGGATTTAATAAATCGGTTCCAAAACAGTGATTTAAAAATTCAGATCCCTCAAAATAAATTTTTCCTTGTTTTATTTTTTTTTCTATTGGCCTCCTTTTAATTCCTTCCAATTTTCTCTTTTCTCCCTGAATTTTCTATAAATTGAATATGATACTCCAGGTTTAAAATATGTATATTTTTTGTTTGGGAATAGATGTTTATAATAGATGTCTGCTCCTCCCAGGGAAGTGGATATTCTCAGGTATTTTGAGCCGAGAATACACAAGATGAAACTTCCTTATCTCACAAATAAGTATTATATTTTTTAAAGAACTCCATCACATGGTCATTCACATTTATAACTTGTACAAAGTCACAGGCAAAATATAGAAAACTTGTTTATATTCATGCCAAAACTTAGACAACTTCTGCCTCTCGTCAACAGGTGTAGTGTTTAGTATGACCTACAACCACAAAAGCCTTGCAGCTGATATGGCTTGGTTTGCAATACAAAACAAATGCCTTTCTATTTACTCAATTTGACTGTGAGAAAGCAAGCCTGTGGAAAACACATTCTTACAGGAGTAAAATGTGGCCATAAAAAGTATTCCTTTATTCTTAAATCTAAGTTCGTGACTCAGTAGTCATTCATTCCTATGCTAATGTGGTGAATGTCTTAAAAAACCCAAGTTAATTAGTGCTAAAACTTCACTGATTCAGAATGCACTGCAGATTTTTTCAGAGCACAGTGCAGAAGTGTTGTCTGACTGCAGCACTTAGAAGTGCTGGATGTTACAAGTATCTAATGAGTACGGTATGCTAAAAGTACCTCAGCTCCATTACACTTGAGATAGTACTTGAAGTAATTTCCATTTGGCTGGCTCTCAAACATTTGCTGTTGTCCCTTTCTGAACTACAGCTAAACAAAAAAGTAAGAAAGGCTCTTTTCAACATTGCATTCCACATTTCTCAGCTCAGATTTTCTCTTTCAAGATCCATATAATTCATTAGCCTGGAAGGTAAAATTAAAGGAAAAAAACCAACTTTTTCAAGATGATGTAGCCTGCTTTGCAGAGTAGGTCGGGGTAGTAGTCTCAGCCAGAGAATGAAGGAAATTGGGTGACTCTTTTGTGCAAGGGCAGAGAGGACAAAGCAAGGTACCTTTACAGCATGGATATCTCAGCATTGGCACTACATATGGCCATCAAGTCATAAAATCACTGGTAAAACATATTATCCCTCTGTATAAGTGGAGAGAGGAGCCTATAGACAAAAAGGCATGACCAGGGGAAAGCTAGAGTCGCATAATTCCAGCTTTGTGGCACATCATGCCTTCTAATGCTAGTTTTGGCTGGGGTAGAGTTCATTTTCTTCATGCTAGTTCATACGGGGCTATATTTTTAATTCTGTTGAAAATTGTGTTGATAGTAAAGAAATGGTTTTGTTATTGCCAAGCAGCACTTGCACAACTTCATGCCCCACCAGCGAGGATCCTGGGGATGCACAAGAAGCTGAAAGGGGAAAGAGCTGGAACAGCTGACCCAGACTGTCAGAGGGATATTCCAGACCATTTGGCTTCATCCTCAACATATAAACGGGGGAAAGGAAAATGAAGGAACGTGATGTGGAGAATTATGATGTTTCTCTTCCCAAGTCACTGCGTGATGCAGCCCTGCTCTCCTGGAGGTGGCTGAATACCTGCCTGCCCATGGGAAGTTGTGAATGAATGCCTTGTTTTGCTTTGCTGCTGTGCACAGCCTTTGCTTTGCCTGTTAAACTGTCTTTATCTCAATCTATGGGTTCTCTTACTTTTACATTTTCCCTCATCCCAGCAGGAGTGGGTTCCAGAAGGTAATTTCTATGATCTTCCCAAGAACCAGAAAATAGGACATGATCTTTGAAGTTATCTATACCCTTATGTTTGTGTGTGTGAGAAGGTGTCTGCAGAGTCTTTCTTCCTGCATTTGACAACACAGATTCTTAGACCAACAGACACCTCACAGAGAAGGGGAGCTGTGACAGAGAGTTAAGAGGAGTAGGTAGTGGGCAGTCAGAACAGCTGTTAACACCTTTTCCTTTCCACACTGAAGAATTAAACATAAAGACATAGATATAGCTGAATTTATCTAGGGAAACTTTACTATGATTATATGTTTTTCTGGCAAAGCACTTGACTAAGTAATAGAGCTTACTGAAATTACCATTTCTGAATATTTCTAAATGCCTATTTAAAAGACACTTGTCTCTCTTGTGCCTTCATGGGTAAGTAAGACTGAAAGAGATTGTATGATCCACTGCATCATGCAGAAGGAGAAGGGTTTCTGTTTGTTATTTTGAGGGGAAAGATGCTTCTGCATGTTGCAAAAGGCTGGTATTTTTATTTTAGCTGTGCAACAAGATGTCAGACATATTGTGAATGATGATTGTGAGTGATACGAATTCATCAGGATTTTGTAAACTCTCTCATCTGTCAGCCAGTTGTTACATGTATAGGTGTAAATTTCAGTT
Organism: Petroica traversi; assembly: GCA_025920805.1. Lineage (NCBI taxonomy): Eukaryota > Metazoa > Chordata > Aves > Passeriformes > Petroicidae > Petroica > Petroica traversi. The sequence goes on from JAHLSL010000017.1 coordinate 4,514,205, forward strand.
ATACCTGCACAGAAATAAAATATCTCGATTTTCCAGCAGTGCTCAGGAGAAAAGCAGGAATAGCATGCAGAGATGAAGTGTGTATCACATGAGGCTTTCAGGAGACTTTCCTTCATGTGAGTTCCTTGAGGGGAATAAGAAGATAAAACTGGAGGATTTCGCCCTAGACCCACCATTAATATCCTCCCTACTCACAGGGAGACAACACAAACCTGATTTGTTTGTGTTGGGTCAGATATCACACCAGAAATTCATGATTTACAAACACTTGGATTATTCTCCCCTAAGTCCATATTATAATAACATTAAGACTGAAAGGTATCTTTCAGTTACATGGTCATAATGCCGTTTTCCACTTTTAGGAATTAGTTGCTTTCTACAAAGGACTGTGAAAGAGGAATTAATTCCCCCAGAAGGCTCTAATCCAGTAAATATGAAGTCAGTAATCATTTGTGCTTAGTTTTGAGTCTAGCATCCAAACTACAAGGCTACCAAAACCCCAGGGATCTTCATATGTCAGATGAATCATGCCTCCACTTATCATCCAGGAATGGAAGGAGCAAGTAATGACTTCATTCAAGCAGTAAATCCTAAACAAGTGCTCCAGGCCTTTGAACCCTGAGCAATGCCAGTGAAGTCCAGACAGTATATCTGGCCTTCAGAGTTTGGGCATGTGTGTAGGTGTGTGCAGTCATCCTCTTCTATTTCACCTATCGGGATTGTCTTGCATTCAAATCCAGAGCCAGGTGACCCCAGGGGAAATGTAGACCAAGTTATTTATACAGTATCCACATTTTGTTTGCTGAGCTGTAATGGTTTTAAAACCCTCTGGTAAAGAGTACACTGAATTCTCTGCTGTCTAAATGTGCTGGAAAATATACTGCATGTGTTGTCTTACGAGGTTTTGGTGATGTGAGCTCCGTGCTGTCCTCCTGCAGGTGAATAACATGTAAAGCTCTTTTAGAACAGTCCAGGCAGGAGATGGTAATCACACACTTGAAATCCTAGGGCAGACAGGTGTGCAGAGTAGTCATTACTGGGAAGTTAAGAGGCAAATCTGGTATACTTTCATTACCTAAACAGATACACAAAGATTTGCTCTGGAGAACTCGTTATTCATTGATGTTATACATGGTTAGTAAGGGAAATAGTCATAAATTTTTTGATACTCCATGGAAAATTGTATCATTCCACAGAGATGTAAACTGCTCCTATCTCTGGATTTTTAAAATATATACATAAAGGGAAAATAAGAATATAACCTAATTTGCTCTGAGATCCACAAAAAGGAATAAAAATTTTACCATTACTGCAGTGAGGCAAAGTTGTCTTCTTTGAATATGAAATCTTTCTTACTAGAGTGGGTTTTTCCTTTTTTACCTCTCTTACCAGCTAGTAAGCCTGTGGTCAAAATACGTTGTGTTCTGTTACTGAACTTCAGTTGCAACTAGTTGCCTATTTTACTGTGTGATAGGATTGGCCAAGGCATTTATTTTGAAGCCTTCCTCTTTCATTAAAATTGCATACGAAGACCTGATTCAGCAGAGTTTACCTACATGGTTTTGAAAATGACCAAACTCACAAATAACCACTGTGGTATTGGGAACTGCAGAACAATTGTCAAGAGTGGTCTTCCTAAATACACAAACCTCTTCATTGACTGTACATAGACGCCTAACAAATTCTTTAAAAAAAGTTTTTGAAAGGGATTGTCTATAAAAACATCTGTGATCAGGAAACAGAATGAGGTCAGAGGAAAAGCTGTGACGAAAGTAAGCTCAGTGGGCATATTATTATCCAATCCAGACAATGTGCAAATAAATACCACCTTCAGGTAAGAAATCCTTCCCCAAATGTCTTTTGTCAACACCTGAGCTCAATTCAAACTTTCCTGGAGGTCCAAGAGAAACATTGCATTCTCCTTAGGTGTTTTCCTGTTTGTCTGCCTCTGTCCTCCTGAGCTGCAGCCTGAATTGAGTCACCCAGCCTTAGAATTCACAGAGGAAATTGCAGAACGTCAGAATGGCATCATCACTGTTGCAGGCTACTGCCTTAATTTACAAACCCCAGAGGGTCCAACAGCAACTTTACATTGCCTGGCCCTTTAAACAGGGTCACTATTGATCCTAATGGACAGGTTCCCATGATACGAAGCAAACTGGCATTAAGAGTGAAGCTAGGCAGAGATGAGAGGCTTTGCGCTGCTTCTAAGCTAAAGCAGAGGCTCTTTACTGGTGCTGAGGCTGCAGCTGAAACTGATTCGTGGAGGAGTTTGGGGGTACTAAGGGGAAGAGTCGCTGTAGGCTGGGAAAATAACACAAAAGAGGAAACCTGTGAGCAAAGAGAAGTTCAGAGGGAAGGGATCAAAGTGCAAACAGCTTTCAGCCAATTTCAGTCTGCAAAGGCTCTAGCTTCTCCTGAGTTCCAGCCATTTTAGGGACTGAACAGGTTGAGTACTAATTTCATCTGTGGAGGAGAGTCACAAGCCACTCAAATGCCTGACATTTATGCCCACTGCTCCACTGACACTTATGACTCTAAACAAATGACCTGGAGCCAAGCATTTGAAATCATCCACCTCATCTGACTGCTCGGGGTGGTTCTCCTACTGTGTTTCTTCTTCTAATAAGCCCTTGCCATGAGAACAGTCTGTGGTCAGACCCCCCCTCAGCTGGCTTTACATAGGCAGGCTCAGTCCATCTCAGGTCTGAAAGCTTAATAGTCCCAGAGACTTTCCCTGGCACAATGTGGAAGTGACACCAAATTCCATTACAGTCACAGTTGTCCTTTTAAAGCCTCAGAAATCATCTGGACTGTCTAATTCATGTCCCCCTGGGATTTCAGTGGTTCCTGGGTTTAGTCATCAACCTGTTTGCTGTAGAGAGGCCTAAGGAAAATGGGATTCACAAGAAGTCCTCAGCACTCCCCTAAACCTCATTCAAGAAAGTGTCAGCAGCGTTCAAGAAAGTGCAGGGCATTTCCAAAGTCCTTCTTCAATCCCATGTTTGTGAGGGTGGGATAAGGTATTTTTCTTTCTTAAACGAACTTTCCCACACTGTTTTGTCAATGGTGAACAATATTAAGAGGGTTTCTTACCTCAAACTTTTAGAACATTTTTAACCAGGTTACTTAAATGAAGTAACTTATATATGTTTCTACTCACTGAGAAAAAAATACCCTAAAAATTGTACCTCATGATAACCTGGAAAACCTGAAAAGAATAAAAATTGGGTTTACAAGCAATTCTATACAAGTGTCACTTCAATATATTTTTATTTCTTTAATGAGCTGATTTTTCAATGACTTTTCTTATCTGATATTCCTGAAGGGTCCTTGGCATTCCTTGCATTTTTTCTCTTTTGCTTTCAGCTGCTTCGTGGTGCCCTTTCTACTTCAATCTTTCATTGAGATGCTAAGTTGAGTGACATACTTTAATTAGGTGACATTTGTTGCTAAGGAGACATGCTTATTTAGACTAAATAAGAGGAGGTTACTTTAAAATCCAAATGCACTATAAATGGTAGCTTTATGTGTAGAAGAGGACAAGAGTTTTATAGGAGAGGTCATTAGCATATTTCTCCTGCTATTTTGGAAAGAAACTTACAATAACATTCATTTTTTTCATTCTCAGCAAAGCTCCAGTCTTGCCAGTCTGCCATGCTAATGAAATATTTTTCACAATTAAGCAGTTAAAGTGTCTGGCAAGTGTTTTGATTTAAATCCTCTTGGAGTCAAAGTTGCATTGGTATATGAAGACACATGCTTCTAGCATGCTTATTTTGGCTTTTTTTTAGTCTTAAATCTAGTAATGACAATAATTAAAATAAATAAATAGTACACTTTCAGAGTACCTAGTGTGATGTGGTCTTGTCTGAATTCCCCCTCTGGTAAAAGGAGTAACTGATGGAGGACATACAATATTAATTATAGGAACAAGTGTATAGGAGCTGGTCACTGGAGTAAGATTAAACCATCAAAGTAGGTTTCATGTGTCAACACAAAGTCCACAGTGATATTCATGTGTTTCAATGTGAGCCATTAAGAACCTCCTTGAATTAAAAAAATAAATAAAATTGCATAACATAGTCAAAAGTAAGAGGCAAAGATTAATATAACAGATATTAATACAAGTATAAAAAATAATGTAGTAAATCAATATGTAGCTGCACAGTTATAGAGACCTCCTGCAGAGATGAATGGATTATATACTAAATTCCAGGGAATTCTGAACCATTCCACAGCTATTCTTCCTGAAGTGGAACCTTATGCATTTTAGAATAGTGTCTCTGATTAGATCTTTGTTCAATTTCTGTATGTGAAAGTCCTACAAATCCTTAAAGACCTTTCCAACCTCCAAGAAAAAGGTTAAATATCTGTTTTTAAGTGAATGAAAATTAAATTAAATTTTCACTAAGATAAGAGAGAGAAATAACTTGCTATCTCACTTAAATAAACATTACCAGGGCATGAAATAAACTTTGTTGTTGTTGTTGTTGTTGTTGTAGCAAAGGTAATAGAGATTATTGAAGCCATCTTATGCTGCAGGATTTTGTCTTTGGCCTTGCCCTTTTCCTGGATAGCGTGCTTTGCCCAGTCTGGACAAAATTGATTGCAACAAAACAGGAGGAAGAATGAAATTTTCCAGTCTGAGTTACAAGTGCTTTAAGGAGCTTGAACAAACGTTGTTGAACTAATCCAGCCAAGCATTTTGCTTTAGATGCACACTTATAATATCAGAAACCATGCAACAGATTTACAATTTTTTCCTTGCTACCATGGTGACTCCACATCAATTATTCCATGCAAAATATATAAAATCTCAGTTCAAAACCACCCTTAAGCATCTCAATGGCGTCAGAATATACTTGATAACAAAGATAAATTTTTAAGTGCTTTGCTGATCTAGGTAAGAATCTCATAATCTCATGCATGTTTTTCCACCTGTCAGCAGTATGAACAAACCCAGTGACGATGATTACTTGTCAACAAGGATCTGAAGATCAGACATTTAACTTTTAAAATATGTTCATTTTCATGGAATCAGTCCTCACCGGAAAAAGTAAGTTTAAAATAGCAATCATAATTTACAATCTTGTTTTGGGTCTTTTTTTCAAAATCATGCACCAGTAGACTTACTCATTCTCCCTCGGTCAGTGTGAGCCTTTAATTGTCTGCCTTGTGATCAGCCACAGACATGAACCTACCTTGGTGAACCCTGCAGCCTGTAGAAATCAGAATGAGCATCTTGTCCCCTGGGAGGATGTCTTCTAGGTGAAGACATTTCTGGGGGAATGTATATCCTACAAGAGCACAGATTTTTTCTGTGCAGATGAACAGCCGTGAAAGTCCCAGAGTAAGTAAAAAATGTCAGCCAATGTAAAGCAAGTATGACAAACACTTTATATTATTGATTGAACATGCTCTTTTAGATGTTTCTACCTGTACAGTTTGCAAAGCTTCTGGATGGATGCCCTACTTCAGCAGCATGAGGATGAGGTGTGGGTGAGGGCAGCTGGAATGCAGAGCTGGTACTTTGACCAACTCTGTCACCATTGGTAGCCATTACTGCATTATTTCAGCAAAACAGGATATTGTCCAAGAGAAAAATGGGGTGTCTCTTCCTTTAGCTAAGTTTCACAACAGCCAGGAGTATTAATCATGAAATCTCGGAAATGGGAGTGGAGATTTCTTCAAGAAGATGAAGGAAATTATCCTGGTTTCCCACATCCTGACAAATATCAGGGAACTGCTCACTCAGAAAAAGACAGGGTAAAGAGTGCATGTACTCTGAATGGCAAATTATATGAACTGTTTCATAGCAAATTTGAAATGTCATTGAACTCTAGTCAAATGAGCAAACGGATTTTACCTTAAGAAGGGATGAAGGCATCTAGACAAAACTGTGTCTTGCAGATTCCCCTCAGACACTGCAGTGTGTACCCTTTGGTTTGAAAAAGTTTGCAAAAATTGTTACACTGTTAACACAAACCTAGTATAAATAAAGTCAACTGAATAGATAACAATAGAGAAAAATATAGAACTAAAAAAAAAAAAACCAACCCACCCTATTATATAACTAGGTTCTTGCTGAGACCAAAAACAAGTTGTGTTTGCACAGCATGAAAGAAAATGAACTCTGATTGATAGTAGATGCTTCAAATACATCAATAAAGCATTTACACACATTTTAATGTTTTTCTGAAAAAAAACTCTTGTCCAGAAGTTCTTAGTGCTGTTAACAATGTTAAATGTGCTTGACTTTTTCCAAGACGATGAGAGACAGGGAAAATGAAACTGCCACCACTCCTGTGCCTTCTCTCTCTTCTATTTTTCTTTCTCTAAAAAAGAAGAATTTGGTCTACATATCCATGTATCTACTTTACTTTTTCTCTTAATATACACAATTATATCTCCAAATTTAATTTGATAACACAGTTACATGTCTGTCCATGTCTTTAGTCTAACTTATTTTAAAACTACAATAGAAAAATACTCAATTTTGAATAAAACTCAGGATTTGACCCCACCCTTCTTTCCACATCCAAACCCACCATCCCAAAGAGAGGTTAAAATGATAACGTAGCAATTCTTCAATATGGCCTTAAGGTCAACAGATTCAAGTTTCTTCTAAGATTAAATACAAATCTTACCCTAAAAGTTCCTGATTGAAACTGTACTCTTCTGTTTAAAATTCTGAGGTGTGTTTTCAAGTCCCTGAGCAGATTTTAGTGTTGTGGTTACAGGAAAACGGAGATTTCAGAGAGCCAGTGCTTCTTTAGTGCTCTTAGTGGGAAACATGAGTAAGTTCAGAGTCCTCACTCCCAGATGTGTTTCGTCTATTGACTTCACTGAGACAATTCCTGGTCTACTCTGGCATTGGCAAGGTCAGTACTGAACTCAGGAACATAGAGAGGCAGAAATTTGATTGAGGACCTTTCCAGAATTACAGTAAAAGTTAGCATTTGTTATATAGGTGTCTTAATAGCTGTGCCTGGAGTGCACCACACAAAACACTTACTGTAGGGTCTGACTTTCCTCCTGCCACACTCTCTACACACAACTATGTAAAGGCAATTCTACCAAATATGTGGGTGGAGAGTAAATTGCACCTGCTTCTAATACTTCCATGTGTTATCCACCCCTCTATCATTAGCACTGGTACAAGGAGATGTCTACAGTACTACTTACTCCTGTAGTGCATTCTGTTTTTAATTTGCTTTGAACTGCTAACTGCTAAGGACCAAAAGCTTTTGAAAGCCCAGCTATGAGTGCAATTCAAGTGCTGAATCAGACAACCATATGTGAAGATGGGAATGAGTATTGGTATGCCTAAAAAATTTCCCCTGGGTGTCAGAATAGGCAGCACCCCTGAAGAGAGAAGATGAGAGTTTAGGACAGCTAGACTGCTTCCAGCCTGTCACTGACTCTGTTTGTAGGAGTGCCAGTATCTCTCTGCTGAACACAGTGCAGAAAAATAATGTAAACATACTGCTCATTTTTCAGTTCTTATCTCAGCCCCAGGCTGGGGATTTATTTATCTGCAAGGCTGACATTCCTTTTTCTTTCTTATGATGAAGTCAGGAGAGAATTGCCACCCACTCTGAATCATAACTTGGTAAACCTGAAAGTCATGACACAGAAATGAACAGCAGGGCTTATTTTCCCATTGAGAAAGAAAGATAGATTGTCAGAGAAAGAGCTGTGGTTGTGATAAGACTTGATCAAAATAGCATCCACATTTTGTCTGTACTTCCATCTAAAAACAGTCCCTGAATAGTACTTGGCTGGAAAAAGACATTAACTGCTGGTAATTGCATGGTTCTGCTTGGCCACAGCTCTAGTAGAGCTCCCAAAGGCAGCTGGTTTAATGTAAGTTGTGGTTCCCCACCTTTGTGAGCACATTTACAGTACATGGATCTGAATACCCCAGAGTCCCGTGTCTTTTCTGTGAGGTGAAGTGAACACAAAGGATTTGGAACACATACTTAGAAATGCTTTGGGTGTTATTTTGCTCAGATAGGATAAAAGCCCAGCAAGAAAACTTCCCAGGGATCACAGCCCTTTCCTCGGATGGTGTGTTGGCATGCATTTTCAAGTTGTCCTGGAAGAGTCTGGCCAGCTACAATGCAATGGTACTTTTGCGGGGTATTTTTTGCATATTGTGTACTATTACTGTTTGGAATATGTGCATACATTAATATTTCTACATAAAATTTTGATTGAATTATGTGTTATTTAAACTCAAGGCAATGTCTTGTAATGATGGTGCCTGTCAGATCAATCACATAGAGATTTCAAAGGAAAGTCACATATCAAAGCTGTAAATTCATTTCTCTCATTCTGTGCAAGTAGTCTGGTATTGAAGGGTATTTTTAGGAAATCATTAACTTCCTTTGCTTAAGTCAGGCAATATAGGTCATACATCATTAATGTAATATTGACAAGATGCTAATATTTATTTTTATGACATTGGAAAACAGAAAAAAATTACTGCTGCATGTTAAGACCCTTGTATCTTTATGATCAGTCCTAGTTCCTACACAGCAAACATGAGGATAAACAGCAAAATTCCCACTGATGGCTACCATGCAGACCCATGGCTACACAAAAATGCCTGATACATTTATGTTTTGTTGAAAAACATCCCAACCAACTGTTACTATGGAAATTTGCTATAACATTTTACACATTGTAAGTTTGTCCAAAGTCTGTAGCTTCTTCAGCAGTTCTTGCATGTCATCACCTTGACAGAATGAGAGGGAAAGGCTACACTGAAGTTTCTAAAGATCAGAAACCAGTTCAGGGAGCTCTGTATCCCCAGTCTAAGAAACCACCCTGGAAAGAAGCAAACTCCTATAGGGATTTTTAGTATCAAAATAATAGAAACATGGTCCTGAAAATCTCATTTTAGCTGTCAGCCAATTCAAGCATGAAATAAATTCTGTGTGTACATCTCTTATCACAACATAAAAATTTACTCTGTGTCTCAATTTGTTTCCTCACACGCCAAAAATCCCTTCCAACCTGAACTATGCCATGAACCTGATGCATAACTCACACATTGGTACAGCAAATATCCACAAGGCAGTCTGTCCCTCTCCCCGGACATGCAAAAATCATACCTAATGCTGTTCTACATTGTCAGGAAAAGCAGTGGGGAAAAAAAAAAAACCACTCCTGCCTGGGAGGGTGCTTGCCCTTGACTTGGGTGATAACTGCCATGCAATTGGCAGGGCACCTGGATGTTTAAAAGCAAGGTATTACAATACTCACTGTAGTCTCCAAATAATTTTTTAATATATCTTTTTTCTTCAGTTTGTTTGCTTTAAATGAAGGCTGATATCCTGAAGATAAACTGTGGCCTCTTTTATGTCTTTCCAGAAGTGGGTCTCTTAGATGCAGGAAAACACTCTCCTATTGGAAACACAAGGGAAATTCTAAATGTTATTTCAAAATCTGGCCATTGGATCCCTAAAGCAAAGGATACAATAGAAAAATGGCAGAGGTAGAAATTCTGTAGTTAATTACAGCTCTTCAAACTGTACAACTCCAGTTTCCTTGCCCTGTTCTTGAATTTTAAGTATTAATAAACATTAAAAACATCCAGTAAAATAATCAAGCCATGGAATAGAAGCCTGATGGACAAAGGTAGCCAGATCTAGTTCCCACCCTTGTCAAAAACAATAGGAAATCCATTTCAGACATGAAAATAAACTTCTGCAGAATAAGTCTGATTCAAGGCCAGAATGAAATATGGTCTCTTCACAAAAGTTTGTGTTTGTCAAGTACCTTTTCAAACATGGTCTTCTAAACTGCTAAAAAAGGAACTAAAAGTGCTGAAATACAGAATAATCCATCTAGGATAGGAAAATATTTTTCTTCATCCTAGTATCTGAAAATTGAGAAGAGTTACATTACCTTTGCTTGTTTGATGACCACTTTTTTTTTTTCTCAGCCTGTATTCTTGTGCCAAACCAAAGTTCTAGTTTGACAATATGAAAGGTCTGTGACAGTACTGACCTAGGGCATTGCCTTCCACAGAGTGACAACCACGTTTTAGAGGTTTCAAAGCTTTCATAAACAAAGGAGAATGTGAGGAAAGGAGGAGCTGCTCAAACCTTACACTTCTTTTGTACTGCTCAGCATATCCTTAAAGGGCTTCTAGCATTTCTGCAGATCCTCTATTACGCCTGTGTTTGGGCTTGCCAGGAGGCCAAAGGTAACTTTCCATTGATTCTGGACACAAAAAGATAATTTGTCCATTTTCATCAGTAAAACAAGTGTTGTAGTACAAAAGCCTGAGGAAAATAATCAAGATATGAAAGCTTTGTGAGACAGTGCCTCACTGAGGGACTGACAATCAAATGTGAAGTCACAGACCAGGTAGACTTCTTTGACTTCCATACTTTTTACTCAACAATACTTTAATTAGTGCACTACTGTTTTCTCACATGCGATTCCTGGCATTTTCATTCATTGCAATTTCTTCTATGGACAAATGGGAAAGATGTTCCTTGAGGGAAAAGGCTATTTTTATTTTTTTTAAAGCTGTCTTTTTGAAAAAATTAATGTAATCTTTGGCGCTTGGGAAAAAAAAAAAAGTGACTATGATGCACCATGATGGAAAAATTCCAGATTCATCAGGTTGTTGAAAAATACACTGCAAGGCTGCCTGGTTTTCTAGGCATTTATATTAACTTTTTAAAAAATATGCCAAATTTAAGATTAAAGATTATTCCCCAGAGATTTAGTGCAGTCTGGAAATGCATCCAAAACAGGGAGTGCTTTGTCTGCACCCTGCAGGTTAGTACAGATAATTACTTTCTGAAATCAGATTTCACTGTGCAGTGAAAACATGGCCTTCCTTCGGAAAGACCCTGCAAACAGAATTACATGTCATGCATGACCAATGTTAATTTTCTTACTCAGTGAAGCAAAATTCAATCTATTTTATGTCCAAAGACTATCATATTTCTGAGGCACACTTATCTTGTCATCTGTTTCTATTCCATCAATACTGGCATGTGCACTAGCTCCAATAGTCCATGAAGTGAATGACTGTAAGGTGAAATAGTTATTAAAAATATCTCTACATTAGAAAGTTACAGCCTGACTGAGTTTCACTAAATTACAGAAATTTAAATACACTAGAAAGCGGTGTGGAGAAAGAATAGCAATTCTCTCCCATAGTGGACTTTGTCATTTCCATATCTGAATACAGCCTCGTTAGAAAGTCTTATGAAACTGAATAATCAGCAGAAGAGCCACCAAAGCATGAGAAGCCAAGGAGAACAGAAAAGAGGCCTCCAGTCAGCCTGCCCTGCTTGGCTTCTCCAGAAGCTTTCCCAAATGGATGATGTCTTTTCTATTCTTACTTGTCAACAGATATCAGAGAGCTGATGTTGCAACTGAGTATTTCTCTGCCTAGCTCTAATCATGACAGAAATTAGTCTTTCTGGACTAAGAAAAATATTAATACATTTTAAATGCAGGATGCTGGTCTGAGCAGTTACCTCGGCTACATTTTCAAAGACACAGTTTTGCTCAGAAAAACACTATACACATGCCTATGTCCCATTTCCATCAATCCAGCAATCCTCATGTTAGGTTTCCTAGACAACTCCATCATACCTTTTGAAAACTGGAAAGGAAATATTCAGAGCAAAACTGTGTATCATCAATTCTGTCAGCCTGGGGGACAGTAAAAACAAATGTTGAGAGAAGACTCTCAAGTTCCTCATTTGATCCAAGGTCAGAATTTGAGCTGGATTTGCAGACCCTCAGGTATGAATCCATCCTCTGACTCTTTGGATTGTTCTGGCCGTGAAGACCTGCATTAGTAATTATGAATTAAATGAAAAGTTATTTTTTTCTTTAAATGAAAAAACAAATGCATCTTATACAATATTACTGCACTGAGTTACTACAGAACAACAGGAAAACAGAAAGTTACCACCTATATTTTCTAGACTGGGGGCATCAGTTGATCTCAACTTTTCACTAGAAAAAGTAGTGCTGTTATGTAAATTTGATAGGCAATCTAATTCACTGGGCCACCAAAGGCAACTCAGGGGAAATTTATTTGGCAAGCAACTTCACTGTGCACTGCTTTCAATCTCTCCAGGCTTTTTTTTCTTTTTTTTTTTCTTTCCTTTTTTTGCTTCTTTTTCTTTTCTTTTTCTTTTCTTTTCTTTTTTTTTTTTTTTACTAAATCTACATTGTATTTAATCTTGCACAATGTATTCCAGGTTTCTGGAGGTGGAGCTAAGATGCACAGTGCTTGTTATTGCCCATGCAAATATGAGCAGACATAGGGATTTAGGAATGTAATAGTTGAGTATTTTATCTTGCACTGGAAATGGCATTTATTTTTTCACATGCACTTGGAAACTTGAATAAAGCCCAGCTTGAGAAGGATCTCTCTGTAGTGGACACAGTGAGAGGGCAGTATTCTTACAGAAAGAACAAAGTCTTCCCTACTGACGAGCTGGAATCTCAGAGTTGGAATGTCAGGTCGTTGCAGGCTGTCCAGTTTCACAATTTGTAAGAAGGCTGCATTATATTTTCATTTAATTATATGCTTTCCAATCTGTGGTGACATCAGTTATCTGTTACAGCCTGGCCTGCTTCATTAATGTGAGTGTGGAAAAGAAAATCCACCCTTACCCAATGACAAGGAAAATAAGATTTTGTTGTGGGCCACCTCAGAGTAATTTTTATAAATCCCACCCGTGGAGTGATTATATGAACTGGTTGCAGACAGTACCCGCAGAGTTAAGGTCCTCCTTAAGCCACATTCAAAATATCTAAATTAATGGATTCAGCATGGGGAAAGGAAAATACAGAGTCTGGGAAGATTGTGAGGTTTATGTCTTTTGAATATTTTTATTCTGGACAATTTGTTTACAACTGCAGCATCTCAAGGCCAGATTATCTGGTTGCATTATACAAAGTGAGCATATGCCAGGCAGAGGGATTCGGTCTGTGGAACACAGCTGGGCAGAATCTGGCCACTTCAGAAGCTCTGGGAAGAGCTCTGCCATCTGTTCCTCACACCTTTGTCACTGCCTGCTTTCCTGGACATTCATTCCCTGCAATAAAGGAAAACAGAACACAGATTAATATTTCCTCTGTGTTTTCCATTTAGACAAATTCAACAGAAGAAGAGGGTAATTTTATAGGGAGTAAGTAGGAGAAGTGCTTCTCACTTGTTTGGCAAGACAATTCCTCAGTATTAAGCTTCTCTTGCTTCTGCAAGAAATGCTTGTAAAGAGCTGCTCTTCCATCAGATGAATGTGTTGCCCAGCCATGCCACCTTATATATCTGTTTCTTTCCTCTGCCTTTATTCATAGGGCTACTTTTCTCCTAGCCACCCAGAAAGTTAGTACAATGATCATTTTCCTAATCCATCTCTTAGCCTACTGCCACTTCTTTCTTGAAATTAAACTATTTTTCTTCACTCTCATATGAGAGGAAAATTTCAGGCTACTCACTCTTTAGTTCCACTATTCCCTCCTATTTCACCTATACTGATAGTTGACTTCCATCTTTTACAGTCATTTAACTACCCATAATTCAAATTACAGATACAGCCTCAAAAATGAAGCAATTTTACTGGTCTTCTTCGAATCCCTACTGAAATCTCTCTATTGAAATTATGCCTGAGAAAACCTTGACAAAATTTAGGCTACTGTAGGGTTAGCACTGCCAAAACTGTTAAATTTACCTGGAATCAGTCTTACCCAGGTCAGTCACATTCTTTTAAAGAGACCACAAATTTGTGGAATAGTCATCCTCTTCTGACTTTGGTCGACAGTATTATCCACAGTGTGTTGATAGTCTAGGACTGTGGCTCCTAGGCACAATGCAGACATCACCTCAAAAAGGTATTTTTAGTAAAAGTACTAGGCAGGGGGTTTATAGATCACTTTTCCATTACAGTTGGCCCAGGCATTCAGGAAGTTCCTTTTGTCCATCGCATGCTTAAATTTCCAGAGCAGTATTATTCATAACTCAGGATAATAATAAACAAATGTCATAGATTAATTAATATATTAAATAAATGGTGTTTTAGCTTCCTCAATTTTTTCTAGTTGGAATAATTACAGATTCCTGCAGAGACTGGCTTTCCTTAATCAAAGCTCGGAAGGAAAACTTCTTACAGTAAAGAGTACAATTTGAGTAAATATGTGGGGAATTAAAAGATCATCCTACCAGTCTTTGAAAAGGGTGTCAGACACCAGTGTAGTCAATACACTTTGAAGTGATTCCAGTAGAACTCTGATATCTTTAGAAAATGATTGGTTTTATTCAAATCGTACTTCACAAGTCTTTTACATAAGAGATATTAGCACACCAGACACTCCACAAAGTGACATCCAAGAAGACAGCCTGTGTGGGTGAAGTGGTGCCTTGCTTTTACTTCTGCTAAGTAAAACAATATGGATATAGACCTCACAGAAAGAAAAATGTCATATTCATTGAAAATTTGGTAAAGCTGTGCTGTCTGTTCCTAATAATCCTTTCCTAATTCTGAGCTTTTCCCACCTCTTAGAAAAAGAATAAAATAAGCAATCCATTCCCTGCCAGATTAGAAAACAAGCATCCTGGACTGCCAGCCTGGCAAAAAGACATGCCTTGTCAATTCCCACACAATCCAATCTGAACAATATGCTAAAAAGAAAGCTGTTCTGTATGGAGGCTACCTCTGAGCTGATGACAATTCATTTCTGATGTCATATATATTCAGTGTGGGAGACTTAAACTGAAAGTAAAAGAGTCACAAAATCAACCGGGTTGGGAAATGATCGTTTCATACCACTGTGGTGAGGACATCTATAGAAACAGATCCAAGATCCCTCTTTTTCTCATCCAGCTCAAGGCAGTGAACAAGGAGTAGCAAGTGATGACCAGAGTTATTCACTGAAGTTGAATTCTTACCTCTGGACCTTGGTTTCACCTTCTACCTAATTCTTAACTGTTTGGAGGGAGAAGACAAAGAGTAAATGACACTTCAATGTGCAAGTGAATGAACTATGACATAATTTTTGGACAGTCACATCATATCCATTTCCTGTCCTATCTTTTAGTTGTCAGGGTCTCTTTGATCACTGACTTTTAAGGGCAGAGCCTGTCTCTTACCATGTATTTGCACACAGCCTAGCAATGCAGGTGTCACTTTGGATCAGGGCCTCTAAGTACTACCATCATATAAATAGCCATTCTCAGAGAAACAAAAATCAAACACAAAACTGTGAGGAGATGAAAGAAGCACATGGTTTCCTGGTGACTCATTTTGCACAGTTCTAAACACGTAGTTTTATTTTGCTCTCACCAAGTTGCACATGGTGCCCTCCACAGAAGAGAAAGGATGCCAACACAGAGGAGTAACCTACAACAGAACTCAGGGCAAACATTTAGGACTGGGCTGCTTTTTCTCTACTTTTCCTTCACTGAGTACTGCATCACTAAACAAGCATTTCTCCCTGCAAGTTATAAATAGGCGCTAGTGCGTTATCATCTTCTTGCTCACTGGGAAAGAATGTGGGTCAGCTAAAGAACAAGACACCCAGGAAAGCTGCTGAAAAGTAACAACAATTTTTTGTTTAAAAACCCTCACTCGCAGAGTCAAAGACATACATTCTTTAGGAGTGAGTTTCTTGACCTGGTAAATGACATGATGCTTTACATACACAAATATTAAGGGAAGATTATGTCACTGTAAAAATGTGCTGAACTGAGGCTTTTCCCTTTTGCAAGCCTTTAAAGGAGCTTTCCAAGCTTACCAAAAGTGTGCAGTCATGCTGCTGACAGGCAGCCAAGTTCACATAAGAATCAGTCCAGGGGCACCTTCAAAGCCAGCACACTGGTGGACCTCTCACATAAACTGCGAGGTATGTCAGACTTCACATTACCAACATGGGATCTCAAAACCCAGAAATAATTACCATCCTTCCTATTATGTTGTATCACAAGGTGAATCTTGAAATAGCTATAAACCAGGACTCCAGGAAGCATGGAGATGATTAGAGAAAGAGAAACCATCAAGAGAAGGCACTGGACAAGGATCAACAAGATACAGGCCAAGATCCACATAGGTATTTATGTTCCTATCATTCCATCTGTTACATGGTGAGCATTGGTGCCTAAAAAGGAGTTACAGTCTTAAAGTCTTTTGTAGATTTTTGCCCTCTGTTTTATTCCCAGGCTTATTCAGCTGACAAAACAATTCACCTCTCAGTGGAGGGTTCACATTTCCCAACTTGCAAAACATGTGCATGGCACACATGTATCCAAAGCGCATTTTCACAGACTCAGTGTCATGACAAGAAGGATGACAGAATATCCCCAGGCAAAATAATTGAACACTTGTTTTGCTCATGCTGTAGGAAGTACTTAATATTTCAGCAGGTTCTTCCAACAAAGCAAGGCACCAGATTTTTCAGTTAAACTGCAGCTATAAGTGATAGATGATACATGAAACTTTACTTAAGAGGAGGATAAATTAATCTGAATATCAATTCTTTGGAGACATACTCTTTTTATCCCTCTATACAGTTATCACCTAAATTGTTGATCCTGCTTTATTCAGAGTTCCTGGGTAAAATGTTTATCATCTGAGATCTTAGGACCACAACAAAATCAAAATAAAAACAATCAAACCCCCCCCCCCCCCCCACAAATCATTGGATGTTAAAAAAAATGTTGCCAGCATTTGACCTTAAAAGGAGTAAAGATGAATAAAAAATAAAATAATGATAATCCTCTTCAGCTTTGCAGTTTCTGCAGATTTTTTTTTAAAATTATTAATAATTTTAAGTTTTAGGAGTGTCTTACCTAAAGCATGCACAGAGCCAAAAGATAGTGCTATTTTTAGAGTGATATTTCTCAGCTTGTTTTGGCAGGGTAAAACCAATGTATTTGAAAGACTTGCATCCTCTGAGATTATAAACTTTGAGAACACACAGGTCAGACTCTGTCTTCAGGCAAGTTTGGCAGACATCTTCTCACAAAGCAAAGCTTTCCAGAAGGAAACTTACTACAATAACATATTTGCTATGAATGGAGTATCCAGGACAAAGTAATACTCACCATTGCTCAGGGTTCTGTAAAACAGGCCATTAGTACAGTATTTTATAGATTACTCCATCATTTTCAGTGCTTCCTGAGTCAGCTGCTATAGCAATCCATCCCCTTACACATTAAAGCAAACAATGTTGGAGATCTATTTTCTTCCACTAATACCACAGAACTTGTTCTGGGTCTCAACAGCAACTGTAAAAAACAGTTCTGCTTTCAAATTCAGTGCAATTGCAGAGGAAGGGATTATTAAGTGAAAAAGGATCTCTCAATCATAGAAAATTGTCCCACCTACAAACAAGATAAATATAAACAAGAAATGTTCTTCACCATACAGGCTGAAGCTGCATGTAGCAGATCTTCTCCTACTTCTGGTAGGAACCATGGGACTGTGCAGCAGCCTCAGCATGAAGATTAGAAGCACCCATTGGGAGATCATTCCCACATTTATTCGTAATCAGAAATCACCTAGTCACTCTAGAAGCCACCCAGTCTCCTACAGTGCCTTTCTTTTCACACACTGCTTTGTAGTAATAGGTAAAACTCTGGGTCTACTTAAGAGTTCAGAGAGTAACAAGGGATGAAGTAGCTTAGTCAGTGTGGCAGCTAGCAGACCCTTGTTTTTAAGAAGCAGAATTCTAATCCTGATTTTACTGTGCTAGAACAACAAAATTTTTGTTTTGATTTTTTTTTTTTAATACTAGAAGAGACATATTCTAAAATAAACATAGCTGCAGACAGGAATCTGGACCAGGTATGGTAGAATTACACCATCAGACTGACTCACATCAAACTTACAGAACTGCTCCCAAAATGTGTACACACCCATTACGCCTGAAAGTGCTGGACATTGATCTCCGTTTCAATTCCAACCACAGCCAGGGTCTAATTTCCCTTTCTTCACATTTTACATTTTCAAAACCGACTCAGCAAGTTCTCATCCTCCCTTGCACCTGGGGAGAAAAAAGCCAATAAGGCGAGAGAACCAGCCAAGGGAACAGGGGTGTTCCTGGGCTGCTAAATGACTTTGGTCCAATAGGGGAAAAAAAGGCTGACCTACGGTGTTACTGTGCCAGTGAAGGTGTTACCACTCCAGTTCCCATTTACTTTCATATGTTTATGATGCTAAGCAGAGTATTAATACTCTCTGATAGTACAACATGCTGATATGGATATGCTATCTTGTCCTTTAGTTAGTGAGGATCTGACAGAATAGTCTTTTTAAAATATTTGAATGTCTTCACTTACATTTCTTCATGACCACATAGTAGGGGGTCTTCTGACCAACCATGCCCTTTCCAAGTTCTTAAGCTTGTTTTGAATCTCATAAAATAAGTTTTTGAAACATTATTAGAAGAAAGACTCACTGTTTCTTTGCTTTTGTTGTTGTCTATTCAATTTCAAAATTTGCATTTTTTTAAACATACAAAGAAATAGGAAATAGCTAGAGATGGGTGCAGCCTTTTGTGTGTCTGCTCCATGGCTCCAAAACAGATATAAACCAGATGTAGTTTGGAAGCTGAGCAATTACAGAAGTGCAGGAGTAAATTCAAACCAGCATATCAGCTGGTTGCATTAATCAGCTTTAGGTCAGCACAGTATTAATGCAGTCAAAGCTTCCTTTAGTTTTGTATATGTTAGGGGACAGCTCAGCTGGCTTTCCCCTAATAGATAGCCGAACCCTCTTCAGAGTACTCAGGCAGAGTAAAGAGTCTTAATCTGAGTTTGCCTGCAGTTTCCAAAGATTTTAATGCATCTCCACTTCATCAAGACAGAATATCCCAAAAAAGCGTCCATGAAATGAAGTTTTGGCTATTGCACTTGACAGCATCAGAGTCAAAAACTGGGCAACTTTTACTTAATTTAATTAATTACCAATTAACAGAAATTTTTGATCAATGATCCAGGTATCAGAAAAAAAGAGATAATATAATTAAACACTTAAGTAAACATCTTTTCCTCTTGTTCTTCACGCTCTGCTTAAGTCAAACACCTATTCTTCTTAATTCTTAATCTCAATTTCCCTTATTCTTGCTGCGGGATACACTCAGTCCACCCCAATTCCTGCAGTGAAGCAGTGGGTGTTCCTGGAAGTTGGATTGTGGTCATAACAGCTGCTGCCTGTTGCTCTGTGCTCATTGGCTTCATTTTTCTCCATGGTGCTTCGTACTGATTTTCCAGGAACACCACTTCCAGTCTCAAGAACAGCCCATTCTGAAATGAAAGAAATCAAGAAAGGTGACAGGAGGCCTGAGTGATGAACAAGACTATCCTGATCAACCTCAAATATAAAAAGGGTGCATAAAAGAGGTCAAGGCAGGGAGAAATGACACAGAGGAACGCAAAGACATTGTTCTATTGTTCAGAGATGTGACTTGCAAAGCCAAAGCCCACCTGGAGCTGATCCTGGTGAGAATCATGAAGGCAACAAGAAAAGGCTATAGAAAGTGTGGGCCTGCTGCTGAATAGGACAGATGCCCTTTGATGAAAGACACAAAAAAGGACAAGTTGTTCAGGTCTTTACTGGTTAAAACAGTCTTCAGGAATCCCTGAGATCTCAGATTCCTGTGATCAGCGGAAAAGGCTTCCACAAGGAAGATTTACCCTTGGAGGATGAGGATCAAATCAGGGAACTTCTGAACAAACTGGACAAGCGTAACTCCACGGCATCTAACGGTATACACTCATGAAAGCTGAGGGAGCTATGCAGAGGTTGTGCAAGGGTACTCGTCTTTGACAGATCTTGGTGATCAGGGGTGGTTTTTCATGGCTAGAAGAAAGGACATTTCAGTTCTATCATCTCTCTGTGTGACGTATTCCTCC
Source organism: Petroica traversi (assembly GCA_025920805.1). Lineage (NCBI taxonomy): Eukaryota > Metazoa > Chordata > Aves > Passeriformes > Petroicidae > Petroica > Petroica traversi. The sequence continues at coordinate 4,534,108 of JAHLSL010000017.1, forward strand.
AGGAGAATCTTCTCTGGCCTGGGTCTGGAAAAGCTTCCTCTACTGATTTTAATTTAAAAAAAAAGAAATTAAAAAGAAAGAAGCTGATGGGCTGGAGTCCCAGTGATCAGACTTCAATCAGGACCGGAGCTTCAATGCGGTTATGGCTTGTTGGAAGATTGAGAGCGTTGCCTGCTCTGTTGCATAATTGAACTGTATGAACAACCGGCTATCACTCTCTACAAAGAATTAGAGTATGAATTGTCTTTTTTTTCCTCAAATAAATCTGGTTTGAAAAGTCTGTAAATTTTGCAAGGTAGGTGGCAGCATCAGTCACTCTTTAATCTCTTTTGTAATCCCAATGAAGTTTCTACCTGAATCATGGATGGAGGAAAAGGAATAAGCATTTACTTGGAAATTTGTGTAAACTTTTCAGTATAAACAGGTTAATTGATCCTGAAAAGAATAGATGGAGTTAAAATGCTTAAGAACTGAGGAAAATCACATTTGTTTTGCATAAAATGAAATGAGCAAATGGGGAAGGAAGACACTGCTTAACTATATAAGAATGCTATTATGACTGACTACCCACATTTAGAAGTGGTAAACATCACAATGTGAGAAGAATTGCATATAACTGCAAGTGATGATATGACATTGAGCAATGCACAATGTTGGCTACATATCTGGAAAACAACCCTCTTCATCAGAAAATCTGCTGTAGAGCAGCAGACCTAACTCCACCTTAGTTTTCTGTAAGTGTTCCAGTATCAGGCTAATAGATATTTTTGGGTGATGTACCGTATTAGCTAGTGTATAGCTAGTATACACTGCTAGCAGAAGGATAATCATGTTCTTCTTGTTTCTGAGGCTAGGAATATCACCTATTTAATGTCTGTATAGCTTATCTCTGCCTCCTGCTACTGCATACATCTTCCTATACAATTCTTTTCAGCAAGCTGTGTCTTAAAACCAGTTTGGTTCCTTGCTCCAGACTCTGCTAAAACTTTGCAGTACTGCCAGTTCTTTCAGTTTCTAACCCAGGGTGATTCATAGTCTTATTAAAAAAAAAAAAAAGAAAAATCAATGCAACATGGTCTTTAAACTCAGAGAGTTCCTTTCCCTGCTTTCCTTTAGTCACCTTTTACACACTCAGGGTGTGCAACCCATTTTTTCTTTCACTGTCCTCCTCAGTCTTTGCCTTGCAAGACAGAACTCACATCCCCTGTCCATTTCATTCATCCTCTCTACATATTTTGTTTAAATTCACTTTGTTGGAGAAATGTATTAGAAAATGTATTTAACCAGAGCTTAAATTCCCAGTGATGCTTTGGATTCATCTCCAGACTGTGCTGAAAACATCAAATCTGATTAATCTTAGGACAACATGTGACTTGTTCAAGACTGGTCCTGTCTATGTTTCACAGTCATCCTCAGACTGGCTAATACCTTAATCTGCTGTAATCAATCTATCCTGATTTCCAATAAATGAACCCCAGTTTCCAATGGAAAATTTTACTATATACTTCTAGGTGTGTAACACCTGCACTTTTATGTGCAGGACAGAGATATAAATCACTTAATAAACAGAAGCCTGCTGCTGCTGCTGCTGTATTTCTCTCTGCCTTGAGAATGGTTAGCTCTTCCCTTTTTATGGAGAAAAAGAATGACCTAAACAGAAGTACAAAGCATTACATGTTTGCATGATCTCACCCTAGTCTTGTCTCTTTGGAAAGTACCCTACACTTGACATGCATTCCAAGGATACACTGCTTTGCAAATGTTTTTCTTTTCCCTCTTCCCAGAGCTTATTTTAAGCCACTAGTTCATAAACAAAGGTCACAACCTTGCTTTTATACACAAGCTTGCAAGTATAACTGAAAGTGGGGTCATGACCCCAGAAGTGGGTCTTGACAGCAAGATGTTCTGGGATTCAAAACCCCTTCTGACCTCTTTTAACACAATTAAAGTCTCTAGTAGTGAGAAGCAGGTCGTGAATGCAATGGGAGAAGATGAACCTCCATTTACCATCATTTGAGCAGTTCTGATGAACTCTGAAGCTCTCAGCCTGAGCAGTAGTCACATTGCTGGACTTGAAACATAACTCTCAAGTGTTTGCCTAATGTGCAATTAGTAATACAATTTTCTTTGTTTCCATACAGGGTATTTTTAAGCCAGTGAAATGAAAATAATATAAGAAAGCTCTTAGTAATACACATGCACCTCATGAATCTATTCTAGGCCTGTCTACTTAAGCTGTGAAATTATTCTGACATGCTGATAAAAACTTTCCAGGCTTCCATTGGGATCATATACATCATTCCTCTCAGATAAATTGCACTCAGTTATTCCTGTGAGCTGAAATAGTTTGGTTTAATTACAGAACTGCTCATGTCCAGATAGTGCTCTGGAAGGAATTCGGGGCAAACATAGCGATTTTACATAGAAAAGGGTCAGAAGAAAAATAGATGTAAACAAAGACCTGCAAACTTTAAGTAGGCTTAGGACTGGCACAAAATTAAGAAATACCTTAGAAGAGTGACTGTGACCAATGAGGAAATGTGTGCCAGAGCACTCAGCACTCAGTTGTCTGGATAGTCTGTCACCCTTCTCACTTGTGCATCCAAGTCTCCTTCCCAAGAGCGTAAGACTGTCTTTCTCGCAGTTCAGAACATGGTTGGGAGGCAAGGGAACATAGATTTGGATCCTGGAGTTGAGAAGCTCTCTGAACTAAACCACTTTAGACAATGAGGCTATGTCTGTTTTAGTAAATTACACAGTACCAAGAACTATGTCCTGAAATGCAATTGTTTCTACAGTTCCCTGTTAGAGGGCTTCCAGGTACACTTTAGGTCTCTGCCAGCCAGCACCCCCAAATAGCTCCTAGCTATGATCTGTGGCCTGAACATTCCCAGGATCATTCCCAGTGAGGACTTTACATGCAAATCCTCTATTTTGTCATCTGAAAGGGCTTATTAGAATGGAGATAGACTATTCAATCCAGTAAGCTGCTTTAAATCATGTATGTAGAATGTTAAATGTTCCATTAACTTCAGTAAAACTTCATGATGTGTTGTTGTGGTTACGTTGTTGGGATCCTTACTGTAGGAGGACAGTGAAGAGGCTTTGTGAAATACTCTGAGCAAGAGGCAAGACTGTGAACTGCTTTCAGTGGACCTGAAGGAAGCAGAAGTATTCACTTTGTTCTTTTTGTTGAGTATCTGCTCATCATCAATCCTGTCTGCTCCAGAGCACAGAGACAGAGCCAGCAGTGGTGCTTGGGGAAGGATATGCCAGCCAAAAGCATAAACTCTTGCTGGTGGTGGATCCTATGTGACAAATGGCACCCACAGTACAGCTTAGCCCTTTCTTTATTCTGTCTGGCAAAGGCATTAATCATCATGTCCACTGGTCTCAGACAGTTTATCAGTCTAATGCTTCAACAATTTCTATCCTAATAAGAAAATTTCCATCACCGTGACTAAAGTCTCCGCTTTAGGTGTCAGTACTTCCTTTCGTGCTATTATTTACTTTATATCTTTCCTGAAGAATAGCTGATGCCCATAAGATACTTTTTTCTGTCATGATGATACTACCTGGTTTTTCCTTTTTCTCCTTGGGAACCATTGACAGCCTTTCTTTCTTTGGACACTATATTCTTCTCTTTTAGTTTAGGCCTATGTTTTGTCTCAGTGGTCTTTCTGAATTTTAAGTTGTTTTGCTACAGTTCCTAATTATTGTCCCAAATTTGCCAGAAGGAAATCAGCATGCCTCCAGAGGAGTAGTACTTAACATCTTTAAATGATTGTGCAAATGTCTTCGTTCAGGTCTTAACAAAAATAAATCATCCTCTGCTCTGATAACATCAGTTCAAAGTCTGTGGTTCTGAGCCCAAGTGTTTTGTTGGTATCCAAACCCCAGAAGACAGCAGGCAGGACTGTGCATCAGCAGCCAGGCTGTTGCCATTGCTGTATTTAAAATGCTCTAAACACTGGGCACTTTTCTTAGTATTTTTTCCACTGTACTTTAGCACATATGTTCATCTACAGAACAGCTCTTGAACAATGGAAGTTACTTGTATTTGTTTCTGAATTTATTAAAATCTAGTTAAGAGTGCATGGTGTGTGCTGCCCCAGGCTTTTTCAGCCAAAATGACTGAAAAAAACTTTCTCAGATGACACAAGTTTACACTACAACTTTTATTCCCATAAAATATTTTTTTAAAAAATAATAAAAAGCTGATAATGAATATTCATGTCCACTTGAGTATACCGGTCTGGTGGCTATATGCACACTTGTAATCATGTGGAGAGCTCAAACAGTGGGTAGCAAAGACAGCACACATCTCTGAGAAGGCCTGCATGACTATGCAGGGGAGTATTAGATATTGGGCCATATGAGGACTAGGACTCCAGAATCCTCCCTAGTGCATTTTCAAGGCAGACCAGACACCTAGGGAGATCTGCCACCTCTGCATGCCTCCCCACCCTGCTCCCAGCCTCTGGTCACACCAGCCTCCCAGAGGCAGCATGGGACCCCAGTTCTGCTGTGGCTTTGCATGTGCACTCACTCCCCAGCCCAGATCTTTGGGATCCAAAGCTTTGTACGAGGGTCCCAAACACTGGAGTTGCTGTGATGGAATCAGACCAAAAGTCTGCTTTGTAAGAAGGGAAAAGTTTAGCAAAGTTCTTTTTCCCTGGCCAGCTGGGAGACCCCATGAACTCTCCCCATTGCCCACAGAGCTGCCTGCACCACTAGCAAGGAGCAGCCAACCCAATTACTGCCTTCCCTTTCAAAAAGGACACAAGCCCTTGAGCCATGCCGATGTGAGACACTGGGCCCTGTAAGAGCTTGAGCACAGACAGGTCCATGGCTTGCTTCCTTTTAATTACTTACAGTTATAAATCTGAGAGTATAAACTCTGCAAGGCTAAACAATATCTTCTCCCATGACTTATTAAAGTTGAATGGCATGCAGCCTTGTTCTTTTGCCATGCTGTTTCACAGACCTCCGTCTCAGACCGGTTGGCGAAAACTCACTCTAAGATGAAAAGCTTTTGGAAAGAGAACAGCACATTCTGAGTACATAACAAGCACTCTGAGGCTAGAAAGGCTTTCTCTTATTTTTAAAGATAAGCTCATTAGGGATTGGGCTTGTGTTTTGTAAGTGATGTTGCAATGGCAACAAAGCTGGCTCCTTAATCGTCCTAGGTGGAACAGACTCACCTTCTCACATCTCATGCATACTTCTCTCCCCACCCAGATACTCTGTTCCTCATACTTTCCAACCTACTGAAAAATCTGCAGGTTGTGCCTTCTCCCTTACTCTGCCTAGGAGAGTTGTGTCTGATCGATTGGCTGATGATTGCAGGCCACTTTTAGTCTCTCTCACTGAGAGTGAGGTGGTCTTCTGCTGAAGAAAAGAAGGAAATAAAACATGCTCTAGAAGCTGTTTGCATCTGTGTTCTATATGTATGCAGCTGTGATTCTCATAATCTCTGCTTCCACTGCTTTCTAGTACTGAAGCATTCTGGTTCACAAAAAGCAGAACCATTAACAAAAATTCTGACCATATTCTGTTATCTGTCTACTGGATTTCCTTCTTTTCCTGCAGGAGGATAACAGTTCTTGCCCTTTTCTCCAAGGCCATTTGAAAACTCTATCCCTTTTGCATCACAAGTCACAGATTTAGTGTTAATCACTCTCCCTTCCCCAAACTACTTTTTTAAATCCACAGTTCTCACCTTCTTCAGACTTCTCAAGTTTGCCATTTGCTTCAAACCCTAGGGAAGAACAAGAAGATCATGACAACTTCAAGAATGTGTAAAGCGGAATCAAATCATTTTGGTCCCCTTTAGAGAAAGAGGTACAAGTGACCATTATGTGAAACACGTTGTCACTCATTGTTTTCCTGCTTTGCCTCAAAGGAGCACAGTTTTGAGAATTTGTCTGGCCCAGCATTTCTGGGTAGATCCCAACATGAATACTGGAGGCTTTTCTCCAACAGTAGTATTTTCTGTGAGTTATTTCTTGTTCTGCTGTTTCTATGCAGAATGGTAAAGGTAATACTGTTATGGCCTGCAATATATTTTACCAACGTATTTGCTATTTCTATATTTTCCACTGAACAGAGGGTTTCTCCCCTTTTAATTAGTGAATAAAAAAGAAATGACAGAGTAATTTGACTTTGTCTTCTTTCTCTCAGACAGAGGACTAGCTTTGATTTTTCAAAAACTCAAGTTATGTTGGTCATTAAACTCACAAAATATATGAGGAGCCAGTTGCTTTTCTTGACCTCAGTGTCTGAGATGTAGCTTTTCAAAACTCTTCTTTGGCTGCATCACCACAACTTTTACAAGGTTGGGAAAAATAATGACAGAAAATATAGGGTATTATAAGAGGAAAATACTGACGGTAGTGTCAAAAGGAATATTAGCTTTGAGCCCAAAAGGGACTTTAACTGTGACATCATAAGAAAAATATACTTAAACATTGTGTTCCAAGCAGGAAAAATCAAGAAGTCTTGGCTTGAACTGATGGTAAATGCTACCTTGCTGAAGCAATTTGCTTTTGTCCATGCTACTGTTAATCATGTTAATATATATGTATGTCTATATAAATGTTCCCATGAGGGGAAAAAATTATTTTTTCTAATTACAAAGTGGTAGCATCATATTTCATTCCGGAGTAAAATATTTTACATTACCCAGATCAAAGTAAAAATTTCAATAACAACTGACAAATTATTTCCTTCAGTTGGGCCGAAGAGAATGAGAAGAAAAACAAAAAAGGGAAGAAAAAAGCCACAGGGACAATTAAAAGTAGAAGAGGAGCAGGAGGCAGCCAAAACAGAGCACAGACTTTATCAGATGGGCATACAGAGAAGCTGGCTGGCATGGCAGTGCATTAGGAGCTGGAGAAGAAAAATGATGCTGTGAACACTCCGCTTTGCTTTGATGCAGTGACCAGCCTCATACCTAAGATGAGAAAAGACAGTGTGTACGAGTGCCATACCATTTTATGAGCACTTGACATATGACATTAATCATTTTCCCTCTCTAGAAGCAGCTTGCCAAGTATTGTTCTCTGTTCTGGGAGCGCATTCAATGAGCACTGCACCTACCTAATAGAGACTGAAAGCTGGCCTAGGGTTTCACTTTGAAGGTATTTTGCAGGCGCTTTCCTGTCATAATACATTCATTTCTATAGGATTCAAAATCTTTAGCTCTTTAGGAGCTACATGGGGACACAGGTATGTGGGGGTCACTCCAGGCAGCTGAAGTGTCCTGCTTCCAACTGACTCCATTTACCATCAATCTGGGAAAAGATGGAAACCACCCAGACAACTGCATAAAACTCTCGTGGTGGCAAATGCCTTCCTGGTTCCTGTGGAGATCAACGTGTGCCCTGAAGCATGAGATTTGATTACCTTACTCCAGATCATAAAACTTTTAATGCTATTAGAAAGCCTTTTGCCTCTTAGGCATTTTCTTGAAATACAGCTACCATGTCTACCTTGATGACCCCCTATAGAACAGGCCATGTGCCTGGTATTTCCTTCCACTAATCACCAATCATTAATATCATCACATGAGCCCTGTACATAACCATATGCCCCCTTTCAAGATGCAAAGGGCCACCTGGTCTTAGGTTCCACCGGAAAAGAAAAGATCATTCTCAAATCCAGGGCTATTAGGACAACTTGCTTACAAGAAAGGTCTATTCCTCCACTTCCTATGAGCAGCTGAGCACACACACACCACTCTGAGAGCCCAGACCTTCCCTGCAGCAGGGACAGCCTCAGAGGAAGCACGCACCTGTCAGCTGTGCAAAGTGGGTCACCAGCTTGACCATTAGCATTTTGCCCACAGGCTTACTCTCAGCCTTGTGCTACGCCTGTTGTTTGGCCCAGGGGCTTGGGTAAAAAAAGCCCTGTGAAGTAATCATGGTTTGTAGAACCTCAGACCTGAGCTATTCTGGGAAGAAAGGAAAAAGAAAGAAAGGCAAAGTAAGGTAGTTTACTGTAGGCTAAGCCTGTGATCCTCTGTAGTAAAACTGACAGGCAAAAAATTTTATGTCATTTTCTTGATCTGCAACATAACCACAGATGACTGCAAATAGTCTAGGAGAAAGTTATTTATTTTGTTTCCAGTCCCACCTCCTGCAGATCATTCAGCTGTGAAGAGTTCTTACCTTCCCCTAGAAGAGACAAACTTCTCTTCTTTAGACCTGCTGATACCCAAAGGTTTGCTGTAAGTATGGGCCCTGCATCTCACCTGAACAGATATACCTGGTAGTATCACTAGCAAAATCCCTGCTGCCTTAAACAAAACAAGGAATTAATTCCCCAGCCTAACAAAAGCTTCAGGTTCTGTGATTTCTCTACAATAATTCCTGTGATTTTCAGAAAGCTTAGCTCTAGGGTTACCCTCTTGGCACTTTCGCACCACTATCTTAGCAGGTTTTACAGGCAGTGTAGTCAGATGGGTTACACCAAACCCTGCTGGGGCGACTTACAGAATGGCCCTGCAAACAGACACCTTTCCACCCTCATGCAGCTCTTCAGCAGTACAATGGTGTGCAGAAGGCTGTGGTCTTCCCCTCCTACAGGGGTCAGGGGATGTACATAGAAAGATATTTGTATACCTAAAGTGATCAAAAGAGATGAAAACAAAAATAATTAATTCCGTAGTGAATACCTGCACAGAAGATCTGCGAGAAGACAAGCAATGACCTCTACCATATAGCAATGATCTCCTTCCCCTCTGTTTAGACACACAGCCGAGTAGGAATTGAAAGCCTGCCAGGAAGAATATGCCATATCTATAAAGTTGTGCTGGAAGGTGTCAATATATAAATGTATTTTAAATAATAAAAGTACAGCTGAATATATATTGCTTTACATAAGTACCTCACCCTTTCAGAAAAAGAATAAAAAATTAGATAAAAATGACCAGCATTGAGTGGGTGATACACTGGTATCAGAATGAGAGGGGAAAACCTCAATCTCACAAAATGACTGGAATTAGAATGAGAGAAGGATGGTTGTTCTTCTAAGGGTTTTTTTGTCTAAATTCTCCATGTTATCAAATATTTTGATATTTTGCGTAATAATAAAGGCAAGAGCTCAAAATTAAATTAAGCTGGAATAGCAAGTTTTGCCCAGTTTTAAGATGATATCATCTGTTTTTACAGGGTTTCTACCTGGATTTTTTAATCTCCTTTTGTCTTCAAATTTTAAGAAAATTTGTAGAAGATTTGTTTGGACACAACCAATTTAAATCGCTGCAGTTGTTTGTGAGTCCTTGAATGAATCTGGGAATGAACATTTTCCCTGACACAACACTAGACAAATTTTAATCTGCTTCCAGTCTTTGGAAAGGCCACTCTGAACCTTTTAGGCCTCAATCAGTTGTCACGAGTCCTAGGGAAGAATTACATCTTTCAGAAAACATGTATCTGTTCACATGCAGTTGTTCTCTGCAGGAATCAAAGAAGTTCACTTTTCCTTTCTGATAAACTTTTTTTTTTCTGACAACGTCTGATTTATGCAGTTTCTATATTAAACTGGGGCAATCTGTGAGAAGTAATACCTGCTAAGAGGAGATCTAGAAAAAGCCAAATTAGAAACATTTCTTATGCCTATGTAATAATCGGTTTTCCATTGAATTAGAGGAGAAAGTACAGGATAAGCAGGGAAATTATAGTACTTTAAAATAAGCATCTTATGAGGATTCTGTGACTTGAATTCCTTGCTATATATATAGAGTGAACCAACTGATTGTTGAAGACATGTTTATTGAGGATTAATCTTCATGTAAAGGATGCATACTTCCAAAGCCTCAGAAAATCTGTTTTTAATGTTCAATCAGCATAAAACAAACCAAGAATAATAATACCCTTAAAATCTATATTGAAAGCTTATTGGAGACATTTGTTTCAAACTGTCACCGAAGTATTTCTTAGCTAATGGCATCAACATTTCATTTCAGAAATACAGAAATAATCACAGGCTCTCATTTTTATTGCTTTCCACCGAAGAAGGCATGATTTGAGTAATCAAGTATGCCATTTTAGATTAATCTCTTCTGGTTTTTAGAAGATGAAAAAGAGTTCCTCCCCACATTTACATTCATTAAAACCTGTAAGTATTGTCTACCCTTCATGCTAGCATTCTAATGACCTCTTAAAGTTAACAATATTAAGGCTTGAGAAGAAAATCATTGATTAAAATAACTGTTCTCATAAGTTTTCTTACTGCAGTAGCTCAGTAAAAACTCTACAGGTGACCCTGGTGGGTAGGAAATAGGCATCACTCTGAAGCTGTCACCACTGCAAAAGGGTTCATTGCTGCACTGCACTAACAAAACTGAGAATTGCTTTTTTAAGGCAAGCAACCAGAGATCAACTTGTCCTCTTGAAATATAAGTTCTCTTTCCAGAGGATGTTGTGGAGCTTGGGTCAAGCTGTGGGAAATTTTGTGTGGGCTTTGTTATGCTGCTCACCCTCTGTTGGTGCTGGCGTCTGTAGCAGTTACCTTCAGCCCTCGGTCACAGACAACACATCCCACAACAGCATTGCACTAGCATTACATAATTGCAAGCTGATCCTTGTGCTGGTTCACTCAAAAAGACCCCTGACCATGGTGCTTGGGTATGTTTTGTTACTTGCAAAAGCCCACTTAACTCTGGCTACAGGTGATCCTTTCCCTCTCTACCTGTATGCGCTCAGGATTGAGACTTTCATTTATCATTTACTTGATAGATTTGGCAATAAGAAAGTAAAGTAATTATTTAAATGAAATAAACTTTCTTATTCTGATGTATTTTAATTATGTCCCATATCAACAGACTGTAAATCCCACAAAACAAACAAAACCAGTCAGAAACTATCACTGGGGAATTCTTGGGGCAATAAATATACTTCCAGAGGCAGGTCACGTAATGTTAGCAGTTACTTTATTAGTCTGTGCTAACTAGTATGTTGATTTTTTATTTTTTTAAGATTCTGCAGCTCTCTGCTTCGAGAGAAACAATAAAGCCTTGGATTACTCAACAGGAAACCATATTTTTTTTCAGAATAATTTATTATTTCAACCATTCTTTTACACTTATTCTTCTGGAAAACCTAACAGAAAGGAGCGATTGCAAGGGTTTGTTCATCTGCTCCTGATGAAAGAATTCTCTTCTGCAATTCCACAGCATTTATTCTTGTCTTCAGACTGAGCTTCCTTACAATGAGAATAAACAAATAAGTAAAAGCAAGTTCTCTTGTCATATATCTTAATGATCCCTTTCAAAAGCCCTAGTTTAAAAAGCATTGTGGCCCCCATGACAGCAAATATCCAGAAACCTCACAATCTGAATTTACATAAGTCATCCTACAGAAATTCTATGAATAATTTTTGACAGATGTGAAATTGAAGCATAGAGTTTGAGGAAAACTAAGTCTGTTGTGTCTCTGTGGCTCAGTGATTTATCAAAGATAACACAGGAAGTATTTGACAGAGATTTTAATTTAGGTTTCCTAAATTTGTGGCTATCATCCTGACCATCCTCCTACCTTTTTCCTCTCATCAGTAATATCACCACAGTGATCTTTACCAAGCACCAAACACATATTTTGAGAGGAAGTGGGAGGTAGTTGCTAAGGCTAAAAAGAAAGTCTATGTTTTAGAAAGAAAACAAGCCCTGTGCTTGCCAGCTGGCATCCACAGTTAGAAAATGAGCTTTGCTTTCTGTTCTGGGTGCAATTATAAATGCTCTTCTTGTGGATATGCAAAATATGCATAGAGGAGAACTGCCACAAGTTGGGCAATAAAGTAACCAAGCAGCAATCACCATTGACCCTTAAATACCCTGAGAATTGCTTTCTCTAGGAAAACGTCTGAAAAAGTTTGAGAAAGTTTCCACTGCTGTCAGTTCTCTCCTTTTTTCTCTGTGGAAAGAGGAGACTTAGCCGTGCTTTGCTCCTGGTCTTGTGACCTAAATGAGAGAGAAATCCTCCTCACCTAAGAGGCATCACAGCTCTTTTGGTCTTCAGAACATAAAACTTTCTGCATAAAACATCCATAATAACTTTATAACACAGAATTGCTGTGGAGAAACATCCTGAGATTGGAAATTGTGCTTCTGAAGTAGCCTCACATTCCTGTGCATCTCTGGCATGCCATACCCCTACGCAGTCTGCTGCCTCCAGCAAAACAAGGCTTTTTTTTATAGAAAAGGCCCCTAGCCATGACTGCAATTGAGGGTCTGTTGTTTTGGAGTGACCTTGAGCATGGGCCACATCCATTCACAGGGCATAAGAGACTAAGTCCTCTTTATTGTCTCCTCCAGAGAGAAGCAAAGCATGTGAAAGGGTAAAATTGTACAGTCACCACTGACAAATATACAGTAAGGGGGTAAGTCTGTTGTAAAACTGCATTTCTTCCCAGCAGTGGAATTAAACAGTGAGATAAGCCTGAGAAAAGTAATTCTGTGAAACTTTTTAGGAAGTGATTTTTGGGTTTTTTTTGTTGTCACACAGAAATGACTCTGCCAGCACCATGGGAATTCAAGGGAACTCAGTGTCCCCATCTGGGCTGAAAATGGCCATAACAAACAACTGGAGGGTGCTGATAGCATATTATCCTACATGCACTCTTCACAATATCCTTCACTGCTCATTTTAAAAGAAGAAAAACATTTCCTGCCTGGATACATTACAGCAGAGGGCAAATGTTCTGGAATGACCTGAGACAAAGTCAGGGGTTTTGTTTTCTTTTCTTTTGTTTTAATGAGGCTTGGAGAATAATAATGGTTCAACAAATAGCCCAGTGGGGTTTTCGCTCTAGTTCTCAGAAGGAAGAAAGACAACCTCCCTGGACTGCAGATATTTTTTCCTTATATTTGTCTTACATCTCAACTGGGAATGTCTGCTAATAATGGGAGACAGGTATTGCTTGTGTTAGACCTTACATTAAAAAGCTTTCAAGTATTCAGACTGCTTCCTTATATTAAGGGTGATGCAGCTGCGTTTTCTCAAGATGTTTCTCTTGCATAGCTGTAGCTGTAGCAGCAATGATAATGACTGTTAGTAGTCAGGCATAGAGCTGACTTATTCATCAGCAATGAGACAAATACAAAAATAGAAAAATACTCAGAATCTTTTTTCTAATACTTTTTAATAAATTCTCAGAAGACATTAACTGGCATTTGAAGACGCACTGTTTATTCAAATTAAGTATTAAAAATATCTTGAATAACATATTAAGTCATTAGAGTCAGAATCAGAGGAGACAAGATTTGGAGAATCTGATGCATTTTCCCATCAAAAACAAGACATCTGGCTTTGAACTTTGACCAGTGTTTTCATTACTTTTGCTAATCTGGCTTGCAGAGAACCGTTAACACTGCTGTTTAGTGCAATAGGACCCAGGGCCAATGTTTTGATTGCATTCAAAAAGAATTTATTGTGCAACAAAAGAATATATACAAAGATATTCAAATTCTGCTTCTCAGCCCAACCTTCCGTAGGTATAATATCAACACTCACAAGAAGTTTCTACTTTTCTCAGCTCTTAGTTCAAAGGAGAAGGAAAAGCAAGAGGCACATGTGGATGATTCTGCTTTCACATCACTGAAAATCAGGACCAGATCCAGAAAGATCAAGTGAGCTGTGCTAGCACAAGGTTACCATAAGCAGGAACACAAGTGATATGCAATACTGCTGTAACTGTTGGCAGACAGAGTTCTGCCCTCTTGTGTATTTGTTCTTGTCATTTTGACTGTCTGCCTAGAACCTTTTCACATGCTGGATTTTATAGTTATGCTAGCCCCTGTTTATTTCTTTTTCCCTGGTAACACCCACTCTCAGACATTTTCTTTGAAGTTCTCCTGATAAGGTTAGGAAATCTTGGTGATCATGAACTTTGAATAGGGTTTTAATGTTGAAGGAAGACTAACATTAACTCTCTTTAGGCCAAAACTGCCATCTTTGCCATAAATCTCTGGGTTTGAACTCTAACAATAACTTTTCTTTCTCTTTTCAACTCTCCTCTTAAATTGTCAGGAGCCTCTTTGCTCCTCACCTTTTTTAGAACAGAAAGCACTTAGTAAAATGCTCATTATTAGCAACAGTTAATATATACTTATTAATATACATGCTAATAATGGAGTAGGACGCATATCACATAACCATCACAAAGCTATGGTGTGTGGTTTTCAGTTGCTCTGGATACTTCTGTACTTAAAGGAGAGAAACCATTACTTCTAGACATTAGTCTTTCCACTTCCGGATCAGTGAACTGAATTGCCTCTTTTCAACTAGAACCCTACCATAGAGAGATAGCTTGGACTAGATGTCTGCTTTCAAGTGACAGTGTCTAAATGAGTCAATATGAATTCTGGTCACAGGAGATGAGATCCCCAAGCACATGGTGAATGGAAAAGGATAAGACAAAAAATAGTGTTTTCAAGTTGAGAGATGATAAATTTCACTCCAGACTCTTATCATACTGTTTGAAAATGCTAATGTGATAAGACTAGGGGCAGCAGAAGTTTCATTAAAGCATCTTTTCCCAGTGTGGAAGATAAGATTCTGAATTTATTGTGAACAGGTAAGGTCACTCGTATAGGCATAATGACCTGCATTCAAGTGAAGGTGAAGTACAAGAAGACTTCTCAAAAGATCAGGAGTGCTAAAAATTAACACAGAAGGTAAGTAACACTGGTATAATTGATTTTTCAAGGCAATGAAGAGGGGCTATTTTTCCCTTTTTACAAAAACAATGCAGAAAAAAACCCCGAAAACCACAAGGAAGATTTAAATGAAAGCACAGAACTGACAGAAAACTAGATGGGAGCACAGGGTCTGAAGCCACACTTAGGATGGTTGTCAGAAGGCAGCAGTGCAGCAGCGTGTCTTTGTGGATGTGTGATTAACTCTTGGCTTTATGTGTGACCCCAGGAGAGAGGCTGAGAGCCCTCCATTCAACAGAAATGGAGAGTGCCAGGTCTTTTGAAAGAGGTACAGCAGATGCCTCCGTTTACATAGCATTCAAACCTTCTTTGGTGATGGCACAACGCATATCACTGCTAAAACAGATTTCTTACAATGGTTAAAGGGTTGAAAAAAAAAAACTGCTCGTCCTTCTCCACTTATGCTTCCTTATTTTTAAAGTGAACATTTTGCTAACTGCTTCCACAAGTCATTTTAATACATGAACAAATGTCTCAGAAAAGTATTTTAAAAATATTAACAGTTATTTTTGTTTTCAATTCAAATCCAGTATCATTCTTCCAAGATAGGAAAAGACACTTACACATCAACCTTCTGCTCAAACTACTGTTGGGAAGGTTATAACCCCTTGAAAAAAGATGTGTGAAACTGAAAATACTGGCAACCATTTCAGCAGAAAATCCCCACTCTACACTGCTATAAGAAGGACTTGGAAAGAATGATACTTATGACATCAGCTATCACTTTCTTCATGAGCTTAAAGTTTTTCTATAAAGTTTTTTCATTGTCTTAACAATGCTGTAAAAAATGTTGTTGTATATGTGGGCCAGATTAGGCAGTCAAAAAGGAATTAAATTACCATCACTTTAAACAGAACTTGCTGGTGAATGTAAGGACTTTTTGGATGTAGCCAGTGCCGTAGTAGTAGACCCAGTATTAATAGACACTTGTGAAACAGTCTCCAGTTACAACCTTATGTTCAATTTAGAACAGTATTAATGAGGAATGGTTTGGAGTACACAGGTGCTGTGGAGAAGTGTTTATTCTGCACCGGTACCCCATTACCAAAACTGCATTTGGTACTAGTAGATATTTTACTCCTCAAGTGACCACTGAAGGGGAAGAGACATTAGGGAGAATTACAAATTTTTGTACCAAAAGGAAAAGGTATTGTTATAGAGAACTCAGTCCAGCCAAAAATATTTGTTTGCTAAAGGCTGTAGGTCTAAATAAAGATAATCCTGTAAGAGAGCAGAAGTCAAAAGGTTCGAGATAAAGAAATACACAAAAGTATACTAAGGCACAGGATACATGCAGTGTGTGTGGATCAGAGTGGACATTAGATCCAAAAGCAAAACTAAGTTTTTGAAGTACAGGTATTGTTGCAACACTTATTTTTTCTGGCTGTGCTCTAAAGTTTAGCTCTCCATTTCCCTTTTACTAGGCCTTAGCAGAGCTGAGCACCTGAGAACTGAATACCAAACCATGTGTATTCCATCACTCACAGCCTAGAACAAGTCAGATGGAACAGGCTGAGCTTTCCTCAAGGTTTAGGTTGAGGAAAGAAGGGTTAATCACTTTATGCAAACATAGGGTAAAATATAGAAATTGCCCTGCTGCCTGCTAACCCTCAAGCATCTCCCTCTCTTTCTGGCCCATTGAGTATTGGATTCTTTATTGCATACGGTTTCCTCTTTAACAGAAGCTGTGGAAAACAAGTTTTCCAAAAGCCAGATGATTAAGAAATTCTTCAAGGACATCTGAAAGCACACTTCCCATGAACTAGGCAATTCTATTAGGATGAAGCAACTTGTTGAGAACTAGGGCAGGATAAATCTTACCCTAAATGTATAAGCTGCAGCCTAAAATCAGAACTGGACATCACACTCCTGATACAGAACTGGTTGGTCTCCATTCTTCTGAAGCTCAGAGAGAAGTAGATTTGAAATGTTTTAAATTAGCTTCTTGTTTGTTTGTTTTTATAAACAGAGATCTCTGCTCAGGGATCAAGAAAAGTAACAGCACAGCACTTTGAGCCTGCTCACACCCATTCACCACAGGAACAGGTCAATATTTTGTTCTTTTTATAACACACTTTTTTTTATTATGTCTTTTTTATCTGGAGCCCAGTGACTACTTCAGGTCATGGAGCATGAATTCCCCTTGAATAGCTTGCATCCATAGAAAGGCCAAAAGCAAACAAGCAGCAGACCCTCACTGCCAGCTTGGCCTCAGTGCTAGGGGCCAGCCTGCTGGAAAGCAGAGGTGGTAAAGGACCTGGGGCTGTCCATGAGCCAGCAGTGTGCCTTTGTGGCCAAGAAGACCAACAGAACGTTACGGTGCATTAGGAAAACGACTGTCAGCAGGACGAAGGAGGTGATCCTGTCCCTATATTCAACCCTTTTGAGGCCACATCTGGAGTGCTGTGTCCAGGTCTGGGCTTCTGGGTACAAGAGAGACTGGAGCCCCTGGAGCAGGTCCAGCAGAGGGTAACAAGAATTGTTAAGGGGCTGGAATATCTCTTTTATGAGTGGAATCTCCCTCACTGGAGAGACACAAGAACTTCCTGGACACAATCCTGTGCCATGTCCTTTATCATGACCCTGACTGAGCAAGGAAGTTGGACAAGATGGCCCACTTCCACCTGACCCATTCTGTGATTCTGGAATCTTTCTACAGGCTACCAATGAGCCCTGGGTGTATTTTCCATGGGCAGGATGAACTCACCACCTCAGGAAGCTGTTCTCTCAGCCACATGAGGGTGCTTAAGCCCCAGATGCAGAAGGGCTGCCCCTTCTCCCTCAGGTATGTCCAAGCTACATCCCAAATTTGTTTCTTATGATGCCTGCCATGCACCTGATGATTCCAATTTCCACATCCCAATATGAATTTCCACATTCTCATGAGCCACAGGAAGTTAAGTCCTTTAGAACTCAGCCCAGCTGTATTTTGGACAACCAGAAGTTTCCCATTGGCCACAGTCAGGACTGAACTGACAGTGATGCTTTCTGCCAAGACCAGCATTTCCTTTAACAGTGGGTGGGTAACCTGGAAGCTTTCAATCATGGGAAACAACTGGAAGTTGTAAAGCTGTAAATGTCCTCAGGAATCTGCTTAGACAAAAGAAGCTGAGGATACTAAAAGATGTCTTTGTTTTAGTCTTCAAGTACCATAAGACACTAATTATGTCTTGTAATATTTAATCTCACTTTTCCCAGCAAAGTACCCTTATAAGTCTTTTTTTTTTATATACATAATCTGTCTGCTAACCTCTGCACTTTCTATCTCAGTAAATACCCCTCCCTCCTATTAAGATGAAAAAATATATATCCTGTTCTGAACTATTGACCCATCTCATGGTAGGGCACTTTGTGACTTGGAAAGCATTACCCCCTACTGCTTCTGTGGTGACATTTGGCTCTCAAGGAGATGTGGTTTCTACCCACTCATCTTTCTTTGGACTGCTGTATGCATGTTAAAGGACAATATTACAGAAAAATATTATAACATCCTGGACAAACTGCAGCTAGAAGATTAAACAAACCTGTGAAGGGATACAGCCCTAACATTGTTCCCGTGGGTCATACTTTCTAAAATGCAGCTTCTTATAAAATCCATCACCATATGAATCATGGCCTACCCCTATCCTGCATTAAGCAAACAAAAAACCAGAGAAAGCACCTAGAGCTGCCTTGAGAACTGGGGTTGAAGAAGAAAGCAAAAACCTTTGACAGAAAATTTGGTGACAAATTAACAAAAAATATTAAATATTAAAATATTCCATACCTCACTGAAAACAGAAGTGGTTAACATAATATCAACATGCTAGGGGGCTTTATGCTCTTATTTCCCTCTCTAGGCAGAGTCCTGGTTAAAACACATTTTCCAGGGCACACACAGCCTCCTTACCTGGAGAGGAGATCTGCTTCATTACAACAGCCAGAGGGCAACACACGAGTGTGCCTTTTCATTTTTTCAGAAAATTTGAACACAAACTGTCAAGTATAATTCTGCCTCAAAACTAATTTGCTCTGACTACTGATGTTCTACTTTTCCATAACTGGCAATATGTAGAATAGTAGATAAACAGACAGGTATGTAGACAAGTAGGCAGACAGGCAGGCAGATGTTCTACCAAAGGCAAGCATCTTCTCATGTACTGTTTTTGGAGAGATTCTAACACAATAACCAAACATTGAAATGGGCAGCAATTAAAATTGCAATTGCAATGAGCAGAATCATAACCCATCTACTACTCTGTGGCTCTGGCCACACGTGTCTCTTTGTGATGGAAGTAGGAAATGCACTGTAAGCCCAAGTCACGGTCCTGCAAGATTAAGAGAAGCTGGGTGCTGTTTCCCACAGAAGTAGCAGACGTGCCTGAAATCATAGTCCTTAATTTGATATGGAAAAGTCTTGTAAGGAAAAGTTTTTCCAATCCACAGTAACAATAAAACAAATGGTGTACCACGTTCTCCTTGGCTAACTACACTGATAGTTGGGTCCTCCTGTGACATTTTCACAGGACATGTTTGAACACTATATTACATTGTTATCATGTCTGTAGAGTTTTTCAATCAAAAATGGCTGGACAGCTTGGAGGAGAGAAACACATAGTCATTTAACTTGTACCCATCTAGAAAATTAAGCCATTGCAAGATTGAGCTTATCATTCCTGGATGTTTATGCAAGCAACCTCAGTAGAATCAATTATGTGGAAAGAAAAGATAATTTCACTTTAGATCTCATACTCTCAACTAATGGGAATAAGTCCTTTTTCTCTTGTCTCTTTAATTCTTATTTAGAAAATGTAATTATTGTCTGGGAAATCTGACTCCCATTAGCCACCTGCCAAGTACTGACTCACATCTGTGTACAAGATGTTCCCGGCTCTTGCGCCTGTATTTTTATCTATTTGCAAAATGTATCACACCAGCCACTTGCTAAATGCACAGAAAGACAGAGTAAAGGACCCCCAGCATAACCAAAGGGTCAGGTTCTCAGGGCTCTTTTCCCCTTACTTGCTCCTGTTTGCATCTTTCCACTCTTGATGTCTTTTGACCGAACTGTTCCATATGGTTCAGAAGCAATCATGGACTCTCAAGCACCACTAAATATGGCAAATCTCCAGTCCCTGTTTTTGATAAGGTGCTGATGAATAAGTCTACAGCAAATATATGGTGTCTTGATAATAAGCTGACTAAAATGGCTTAGTTCCATTGCTGAATTACCAGGTTAGAGCATTTCTCTAGTAATGGCAGCATTCAATTGTTGTAACAGTCATGGTATCAGCCTTGCATTGATGCCATTTTCCAGCACACTCAAGGACATTTGGGCACCCCTGAAATGAATCTAGACTCTTTCACATTTGTGAGTGCACGTATGTGTGTGTGTGAATAGTGAGCAAGGAAGAAAGAGAGACTTGCTGGTTGTATGGTTCCTGAACAGGCTTTACAACTAGTAAACACTAAGCATCACTTATAATCAATCACCTAGACTGGCATTGCACTTGAATTTCAGCCTCCCAGCAAGACACTTAATGTTGGCAGGATACTCTGCAAAGATAAGGGGAAGAGGAGCACTGCAGGTAATCACTGTCAGGTGCAGATGGAGCAGGTCAGACATTGCACCCAGAACCTTGACATCTGTGTTGACTGTTATCCAAGCAGTCTTTAATGCTATACTAGTGCATCAGTAATTTATGCAGACTAAGAAAGAAATTCCTGGAGGAGGATGCAATTTGTTTCCTGTTAGTCTGTTGCTGACATCCTGTTGGCTGTTCTTGCAGTATAGCACTCAAGAAAACCTGAAATCACACTGTCAGGACTTGCAGCCTTTAATCTGGTGAGCTGCAAAAGACCCTGGAACTTTTGTGGGCTACAAATAGCTGGAAATTTTAATTACAACAGTCTGGGAGAGCACCCCCTGATCTCCCTGAAGTGAATTGGTACCCATCTGGTTGTTCATTAGAAATGTGAGGGATCAATATGGTTGTGGCTGTGTTGAAAAAGCAATTGCTATGTAAATATGACTGTCCAAATGAATACAGCCCTTGCTCCTCAATATCCCTCTTCAAAATGGTACAGACCAATGGGATGAACACAAGCACTCTTTAAAAAAGACCAGATTTGCTTCTGCTAAATTCTCAAAGTTGGGGTGACTCAAAGGAAATCTCTTCCTTTGGTAGGAGAGATGGGGTGTACTCTGGTTGATAGGTTTGCTCATAAGGGGAAATAGATGCACCCATATCCCTGGCATTCTTTCTTGTCCTGTGCCAGCTGTGGCTGAGGAAAAGTACAAGGAGAAAACAAGTACAGTGTGATGCATTCATCTGGAAGAAATGGCTGCTGTTGGCTATAGGTCAGCATTGCCTAACTTTTTTAGTGAGTATTTGGTTTTGAAATTCCGACTTCTTAAATGATTCAAAGGATGGAATGCTGAAAGCAGAAAAGAATGGAAAAATCAGAGAAAACAAAATATGATGTCTCTTGAAAAGCAACTTGAGACTCTGGCTATTACTTCATCCACTGATTCCATTTGGCAGAAGTCAACTCCAAAGCGCACACAACTGCTTCAAAGCACCTTCAAGTTGCACTCATGGTGTGTTTCTTTGAGAGCAGAGAGTATTCTTTGCTCTCTTCTATCTCTTTCAGTCATTGCTATTCCTTTAGGAGAGGTACAGAAAATACTCAAAAGCCTTCCTGCCAACAAATAAAACAAATTCCCATTAAGCATATGGACTTAGCTTCCACAAAACAAAACAACTTTGTTTGATCAGCTATATCTGAAAGGGGTATGTGCTAGAACATAGCAAGGAAAAAAAAGTTAAATGTGAAATTTTCCACTGTAAATAATGTCACAGGTACAAAGTTCCAGTGAGGGAGCTTTGTGAGACTGACAAAGATTATCAACTGAGATAATGAAGCCCACAACTACATATCATTATAATGACAGCAAAAGTATTATTTTTTGGGGTTTTCCTAGATTCCTAAGTATGACTGACATGACCTCAGAGAACTGGTCCAGGGTGTCAGTATTAGTCTCATTGCCTTTTGGAACAGCTGGAACTTACCATGCAAGTCTTGCAGTACCAATTGTCAGCAGTCCCAGCCTTATCATGCTGGCCAGTCAGCTTTCGGCAGCAGCTGCAGGGGCAGCATGGCTGCTCCTGTGTGCCTTGAAGATAAAAAAAGAACACCCTATCTGACTCACTGAGTTAATATCTATCAGCTCTGCCAACACTGTGTTCAGTGTCTGGGAAGCTGATATAGTAAATTTCTGCCCATATTGGTAATGGCAGTGATTCACTGAAGCACTTGGAAAGATGTTTAAGATCATGTAACGGGCTTAGGGTTTCTCTACCTGGCACAAGAAATAGGGATTTAAACTACCATAAATTCTCCCTGAAATCTTTCTTTTGCATTCAATTTCCTTTCCAATTTTAGTTGGATTTCTCTTCTTGACCACCTTTCTTTCTTTCTTTTTCTTTCTTTCTTTCTTTCTTTCTTTCTTTCTTTCTTTCTTTCTTTCTTT
>JAHLSL010000017.1:4556349-4603233 GCA_025920805.1 Petroica traversi
TTTCTTTCTTTCTTTCTTTCTTTCTTTCTTTCTTTCTTTCTTTCTTTGTTTTCTTTCTTCCTTTCTTTTCTTTCTTCCTCTCTTCCTCTCTTCCTCTCTTCCTCTCTTCCTCTCTTTCTCTCTCTTCCTCTCTTCCTTTCTTTCTTTCTTCCTCTCTTTCTTTTGTTTAATTTGTCCTTTCTTCTCTCTCTCCTGCTCTATATTTCCTTTTTTTTCCCTTTTTTTCATGCTCCACTTATGTCTTCCCTCAAAAGTGTGTGTGTGAGCAGCCCAGGAGTAACTGTTACAGCTCACGTAAAATTCATGTGCATCTTCATAATATTTCACATATCTTTCTTTTCTCTTGTTGCAAATGAAAAATTTATGTTTCAAAAGCCAATTTTAGAAGAACAGACTGAGTTACAAGAAACATATTGATTCAACCAGAGTGTATGGTCTTGGATTTTAACCTCTTGATACTGATTACTGCTGTGAGCCTGAAGATTGGCCTACATGACTGTACAGAAAGTTTGGATCCTGCAGTTTCCATATGACATAACCTATTCCCCTTCCTGAGAATTCATATTAGTATGCTAATGATTGATGTAACACATTAGAAAAATTACTGATATGTAGAAATATTATATTAGATGAGAAGGAACAAGAAGAGAAACCCTGAAGTATCAATGATGAAGGCCAGGGAAAGGAAGTTGTGAGGTTCAGAATAACAAACATGATGTTTTTATTTTAGAAATATGGGAAAATGGGCCTGTGGGAAGGAAGGAGTCTGAAGGGTAGAAGAAAATGGAGTTGAACTGAAACTGAATTTAAGTGCTCCAGAGAGGTAGCAGAAGAGCCTCACTGAGCAGCTGCCACAGAAAAACTAAATTCCTAAAACTGTCCTTGGGAAAGCTGGACTTTCAAGGAGGGAAACTTATCCTTTACTGGTCATTTCTCACGCTGGTCACCCCACTCCCAGAAATAGCTCTGGATATCAAGTATGGTATGATATTGAAGTACGTAGAGAACCAGGGATGAGTCATCAGTGAAGTCTAACATCCATTAACTTCTACTAACTTTGTTATTTCTATCTTCAGCAGAACCTCTGAAAAGGGTGCTATATTTGGCATGGCCCAAACAAAATCCTTTCTTATTCTGGTGCAAGTCAGCACAGGTTGAATGTCACTGATTTATGTGAGACTGGAGACTCTGCCTAGGACTCATTTTCTTCAAACGAAAACTCAAAAATAAATGTTCATAAGGGCCTAGCAGTGGGGCAAGGCACAGTTGGTTGTTTTTTTGGTTGGTTGGGTTTTTGCAAAAATTAGGCAGAAAGGACCAAAACAAAGTATTCAGCTCAGTTCATTTGAGGTGGCATAAGAGCAACAGACAAGACTGATGCCTCACAACAACATACCAGCTTGAACAGTACTCAGTACATAGCATTCTTCAAATATTGAAACAGAACAGTGTTTAGAACCTGAGTTTGCTCAAAAACACTGGAATGAGAAAAATACTGAAAGAAAATAGTTGGCTACAACCTACATGGCTTCTGTTTCCTTGGAGCTGGGAGAAAATACGTTACTAGAAGCAGTAATTAGGGAAATTATAGAAAGGGACAAACTGAGGTCTTGGCTAGTTAGATGTACCTATTGCCCACCAGCTGTAAGACAAAAAAAGGTGCACTTTTATGATTTTTTTAAAGTTCCCTGTGGCTTCACTGAGGAACTAGAAAATCCCCTCATGTTGGCACATCCGTGGCATATGGTGCTCCATGTTTTTACCTATGTGCCTTACTTTGACTTTCAGCCATGTAATCAAACCTGGTAAGCCTAAAAAAAAACCCAAACAAAAACCTTAAGATCTATGGGCAAACAAAATGTAGTACCAAATAATATTTGAGGCTGATGTGGTAGAAGAAGAAAATGGATCAACAATTTGTGAATTATAGCTTTGACACTAATGGCGGAAATAGCCGTAACACACTTTGCACCCTCAAATATTTGCTATTTTCCTGTCTTTGCATGGGGCCAAGTTCTTCAGCTCCTGTGTGCACCTACTCATTATAGTTCAACAGCATCAAATGCCAGTGTAGAATGACATTGACCAGTTCCCTTTTAAGTATCTTTACATGGAAGTAAGAATATTTGTATGTTAACTGAAGTCTAATCATTGAACTTCTTTAGTGAAAGAGAAAACTTTGGTCCCATTTTCCTCTTTTGCCTTTTTTTATTTTTCTTTTTTTTTTTGGGTGGGGGGGGGGGGGGGGGGGATGGGAGGGAGATTAAAAACATTTGATTTGGCCTGAAGTAAAAGTGCATACTTCACACATATTTCTAACCAACCCCCAAAAACAGTCTCTGGCTTTGAACGTGTTGAACAGGAAGCCATTTAGTGTTGGAATGCTTGCTTTGCTGGTCCAAGAAACACACGTACTTATTACTCCTGGGCTATCTAAAAAGTTTGAGGGTGAAAAAGTTTAATTTATATGTAGAAACTTGTTTCCTGTTTTGTTTTTTCCCCTAGTGTGCCAAGTCTGTTTTTTAAACTCTGTGATAGGAAACAGATTTCCCTTTTTCTTCCTTTCGTCTCACTTTATTTACCCAGCTGTATAATTCACTTCAATTTATAGCTCATACTCTTGCCTGGCTTAAAGTCCAAAGACACAGTCAGAGAGAGGAAAAGATGGATGTTGTGTTTTCATGGTTACTGAGGAAAGGGAAGAATCTGGGTGAATGTGAAGCTGCCTTTATATCAATATCAAGGGAGTGGTGGTGGGAGACTTCACTTTCAGGATGTGCCGCAGTATATGTTGAAGAAAGGTGAGGAAGAGGGCACAAGGAAAGCTGTGCCAGTGTCGAGCCTCCCATGATTATTGAATCAAGTTATGCATATTTTAAGTCTACTTACTTTCTCTGAATAAGATACCCATCTCAGCAACTTTATTCACTTTGGTACTACTTACATGTAGAAGCATGAGTAGCTAAAATAAAATTAAGTAAAACAAAACAAAACAAAACAAAAATAATAATAATAATAACACAATATGAATTACAGTAGTAGTAGTAGTAGCAGTAGCAGTAGCAGTAGCAGTAGTAGTAATAAAAAGACCAAAAGACCAAAAGACCAGTTCACAGATCTTGGGTAGGCCTAATATACATGAGTATTTATACATGAAGTCTGCAAAGGCACTAGCTCCCCAAAAAGGAAGAAAAGCCTTCCTGAACAAGAGCAGTAGGATTTAAAAATAAAATTTTGCATATAAACAAAGATTTCTACAATTAATATAAAACTGGGGACTGCCTGTAGAACTGGTTTTTATTATCATTAATTTGAGATCATTGTTTTGACCAGACTTCTAGTAAACGGATGATTTTTTTGCTGTGGAGGTAAAGTGATGGCTAACAAAATCCATTGTGCCCATAATTATATATGTCTATCACAGCTAAAGAGAACTGCCAGGCACATTACTTTATTTACATAATTAATTAAATTTATAAGAGTAAAACAGCCTGTGGAATAGTTTGAAGCTTTTTTTTTTTCTTCAATACTGCCCAGAACACCAAACAAACAAACAAACAAACAAAAAAATTCAAGCTAATAAGCAGACCAAATGCACCAAGAAGAAACCTGATGTGATTTCCTTGCATGGTCTCCTGGGAGTGAGAAATTATGTAAAAAAACTATTCCTCTCTTTTACGTTGCTCTTCCTATGGAGGTCAAATGCTGTATGTTAATAACCTGAAATTAATGTTAATAACCTCAAATTAAATGCGTGTGACTTCTTCTGTAAGGGCAACAGATCCTTCATTTTCTTATACCTCTATTGCTAAGAAAGAAGTCCATAAAACAGTGAGTGCACCCACCAAGCCTTCCCAAGCCAATCCCCTTTACTTCAGGACTATGTGGCTGCCAAGCACCATTACCTGCAGAGGAACTCGCTGTTGCAGTTCCACGGCTGCCACACCGCATCCCCTCTGCGCGGGTTGCTAGAAGGCCACGCATGGGACTGAAGAGATTTCACTTGGCATTTGCCCCTATTTCTGCCAATATTCCTGGCCAGACTGCCTGCCACAACCCAGCTGGTGCTGAAGCAGGATTGTCAAATCTCTCTGGGAAGCAAAAATTCTTGAAAAAGACTGTTGTGTTCGCAGCAAGTTTTCTTTCCATTTTCGCATCAGTTGCTTCCTGTAGCTGGTGGCACATCCCAGATGGTGACATATGTGCTGGATGCTGCAGGTCTAAAGTTCAAGATCTTTCATCTCACTGGTCCATGTCTTTCCTTGAAGAGAAGGTTCAACAACAGAAAGAATAATTGTTCCTCATTTCTGCCACAATCGTTCCTTCAGTGTCTCTGAAGCAAAGCCTCATGCTGGCTCAAGGAACTGTTCTGTGTCTTCTCTCTCCAAGGATCTGGGATATGGGAAGGAAGGAGGGCTGAGCCTTCAGTGCACACCACCCCATTCAAGGAAAAAAGATGCTTCATTTAACACTCAAGTGTTCAGGTGCCAAATGTTCCACAAGGGACTCACCCAACCGCTGGACAGCAAAATACAGAAAGCCTTCCTTGGTCTGTCGGAGTACTTGCAAAACAAAGTTGAATTATGACTTTTTCTGACTAAATAATATGAAAATGAAGCACTTAGTGCACCATTTCAAAGGCTGGTTGCTAACCACCAGCAATAAATAAATTTCAATGGTAACTGAATGCAGGAATTATGGTAGAGCAAATCTCTATTTGGGGCCTGGCTGAGGCATATTACAATGAAGAATTGGCAGAAGTAGAATGAGCTTCTTTTATCCAGCGGGTGTGCTTTTCATCCCTCATTCCTTTTATTGTCTGAATAGACTGTAAATATATTTTCCTCCTAAAATCTTGCTAGAGCATCCGTTAAAATTCCCCTGTTTCTTCCCTGGTTTAGGAACTCTCCATTTTATTTTTGTAGCAATAGCTACAGCCACAGTACTACAGACTTCCCCTTAGGGAGTAATCCTACACCAGGTGGCACAGAGTAACTCACATCCATACTGCTCAGGGCTGTGCTGTGAAGCACCTCACCTGCTGTCTCCTCTGGAGTCCATAAGAAGCCCCCAAGGCCCAATCATAATTATTTTATGTTGTGACCTTTCAGCCTGCTGCAGTGCTGTCTTTATAGTATGATATGTAAGTAATGCACAACATGGAGCATTTTTTGAGTTAGTGAGAGGGTGGGTAGTCGAGAGAAGTAATTTGCTAGACTGACACAGGAAAACTGCATAGAGCTGAGCAAGGCGAGCTAGTGTTTTATGAAAATAAATTATCCCCAAAATAATTAGAGGATTTCATCTCGGGGAAGAATAGACTTCTTCCAAAGGGCAGCTCAAACCTCTGGTTTCCATGAAAGAAAATAAATAGAGGTCAGAGTATGACAATAGGCTTAGAACCTGAGTGAGGACATATCCATAGCCTCTGGCATTTCTAACTAACACATAGCTCTCTCAACTTCTCTTCCTAATTAGCTGTAGGTGATCGTGAAAATGACAGCTGAGCACACCCCTGTCTGCTGAAGGACTCTGCATGATTTCTGAAAGTTTCCAAAAGTTTGGATGGTTTAGAATGTTCTCCTTACCAACTCAAAAATAAAAAGTAATGGGCTTTTTTCATAACTTTTTTCCATAGCCTAAAAAACAATTGATCAGAATTTGGTGTGAAAATTACCTCCTTCTATTAGTTTTTGTTTAATCCCTGTAGGTCATTTCAATCTTGGTCACTCCTGTGCAAACAAGTCTAGGTACCTGCTCTGGTGAAAGGGGGATTAGAGTCCAAGAGCAATGTTCTGACAGGCCTTCAGCTGTCTCTGCCACTCTAGCTTTGGCCTGACACTTTCAAAACTTTAGGTGCCTGGCTCTATTCTCAGCAAAGTTGGCAGCAACTGTCCCACTGATTTCCACATTTTCTTGATCTGTGTCAAAGCACACACTTCTTAAGGAAGTCACTGGTGGGTTGTGAAAAAAACTATTTAGAGAAACAGTGCCCAAAAAAAACTTTTTGGAGATCCCTTAAATCAGCCTTGTGAAAAATGTATTAAAGCTTGAAGGTAAGTTTTCCCTGACTGCACTGCAAATTGAAGAAGGCAGTCACACAGGGCTTTTGGAAACTACTTATCAGCAGCTCAGGTGTAAAGCCTAAATACATGCTTAGGAGTAGGCATTTGCTGATAAAGCCTAGAGAACTAAAATCTTCAGTTAGTGGTCATGAGTTTTCCTCACTTATATTAGAAAACTTAACTGATAAAGATGTAAAAAGCCTGGCAAACTTGTGAACTTCCTAGGCCAAATAGTTCAAACTAAGTAGAGACCCCATCACCTTCTCTATTCTGTTGGTACTACCCTTTTTTATGAAAGTTTGCAAAAGTAGCAATGCATAAACACATCCTGTCTAATCTGTGAATCCTAGCACACAGCCTAAAACATCCAGATTCTACATCTCTTATCTTATCAGCCCGAGCAGTAGTGATCCACTGAAAAACAAAATACACCTTTCCAAAGCCTTTCCAGTGGGCCTTCCTTCAAGTTGAATACATAATACCAGTAAAAAACGTGGAATAATGTTCTCATTCTGCTTAGCTCTTGGTGACTGGAAGTCTTCTTCAGCCTTATATGTACTGCATAAAGAAAGATACAGTTTATATTTCCTTTTTTCAGTTAGGCAGAAATTGAATGCCTGAGTTCTACTGGTGCTTAAAGAGAATCATGTACAATTTTTCAAATGCAGTTTATTATTTCCTGCCAAAATTGTGGGAAGTGTAAGCAATTTAAGGATTCCAGGTCATTCACTTCTGCTTTCTCAAATCCCAGCGCAAACTCTGTTGATTCTACTAAGATTGTCTTCATTTTTCAAATCTTGCCTTATCTGTATATTTGGCAATTCCCTTACCAGTGTATTTTTGCATTACCCCTTCACTGTAACTCACTTTGAAGATTAGAAATGGAAATATTTACATTTTATAGGTAGTAGATTCTGGGGAAAAGAAAGTGTATTTTGCTTTGAATCCAAAGAACTAAGAGGCACTTCCATTAATTTTGGATGAACTGTCAAAAAATAGTCCTGAGGAAACTTAAGAACCAAAATATGTCATTCCCTCTGCCTCTTCAAACACTTGAGGTTTATATTTTTCAACTCCAATTTATCAAGAGTCACCTTTCTACTATATATGATAATGAAGTCACATTTTTAGTGAAGATTTTATGTTTTGGGTGACTGACCTAGAATACACATATTCATGTGTATTTCAATTTCATACATGTAATGTCAGGCTGTGTTTCTGTTTGAAAGGCTGTATTTTATGAATAATTTTATCTCTAGAAAA
The DNA here is from genome assembly GCA_025920805.1 of Petroica traversi. Taxonomy (NCBI): domain Eukaryota; kingdom Metazoa; phylum Chordata; class Aves; order Passeriformes; family Petroicidae; genus Petroica; species Petroica traversi. Next base: position 4,563,678 of record JAHLSL010000017.1, read on the forward strand.
TGTTATCTGAGTGTTTTTGTGCCTTTCTAGGACGTAACCCACTCTCTTAAGATGCACTAGTTGTGAATCCAAGAAACCAGTTCCTTTTTGTGAAACCTTTGATTGCTTCCTGTTAGTAATATTTTGGGAAATCTAACTCGATAAACATTTTCATTTTCTCTGTGTTTTGCATGTTTATACATTTCTGCAAATATGTCTATATCAAGGACTTCATTGTTTATTAAGGGGGAAAAAACTCAACCAATCCATGTATTAATTATCTTGTTTATTCCTACTCCTTTTTTACTTGTGATCCTGGTGGGACTTGGGTTTCTTTACTGTTTTATTTATAGATTGTGTAAACATCACAATTTTCATTGTATTTGCACCAACTCTGCAGAAGTCCTGTAAGTCCCAAAATAAATAGTTTTCTGTGTGTTGTCAAAGCACCATTTAAAGCTAGGTTGGCATTTAAAAGTGGTTCACATTTACTGTCTCTCAGTGACTTCCCATCACATTTCCTCAGTTTAAAAGCAAAAGGTGGTTTTAGCTGTCAGGTCATTGAGTTGTTTCTTGGTTTGAAAATAAGGTGGAGTCCTTCCTGGCTCACGTATCACCACCCCTAAACCAATCCTAGCTGCAGTAAGACATTAATGTAGAGAACTGGGGAGATCTTGAGGAGCCCAAATGCCAGGAAAGCACCACAAGGTGGCAATAATTTGTAACAATGAGGTAAGTTTGTTGTGGTTGGGTAATCAGCAGTGCACAGGGATAAGATTATCCGCTTCTACTTATTGACCATACTCATCGCCCATGGCATTGAAAGAAAAACAACATTTAATTATATTTTACCTGTAAATGTATGAAACAATTTTAAGATGGAAGGAGACAAAAAACATGGCCTATTGCAAGCATTTTCAGAGAAACACTTCAGTAGACAGAACTCAGTATAGCCATAATACTGAGTCCTACTCCATTAGTATAAAGTACTATACAATTAGTTATCCTTGATAACACAGTTCACCATTATTTTCCATTCACTAATACATACTCCATTAGGCATCATTATATTTGTCTTTGCTCACCTAAGAGGTCTGCCTTTTAATATCTTGAGATTCCTGACCAATGCTGGGGTGAATAAGGGCAAAGTAGTTGAAGCAAAATTAAAGGTCTTTGTTTATTCTAGAGTCAGGACTGCCCAAAGCTTGCCTCACTTCCTAAAATGTTAAGTTGGTCTTTTTTTACAAAATTTTTGGACGTCTGCTCTTCCAGATCTGGGATAGACATGGAAATAAATGTCAATAGTACAAAATAAAAGCTAAAACTGTGGTAGTGGCAACTGGGACCAGAAATATTGGAAATCTGTCCTAGAATTCTTATATTTAAATCAATTCCTCTCCAATTTTGAAGTATCAAGACATTTGACTTATTTAGATAAGGTCTGAATAAGTGGCTGGGCACTTCAACGTGTGTCTAAAACTAAACTGAAGTTCCCAAATTTGGGACAAAAATATTTGGGCCCTAGTTCAATTTAAATGTTATAGAAAGAGTATTATAAAAGCTCCAGTAGCCATCTGCTGTACAAAACACTGATTATTTGAAATCTCCTCATCAGTCAACTTTTTGCAAAATGGTGGAATAAAACCTGAATGTGGAAAAAAGAATCTCATTAATGCAGTCCCTGTTCCTACTCTGGAAGCAGCTACTGAAATCTAGGGAATACATTAGGGGAAAAAGATCTGCATAAGGGGGCTAGAATGATGCTTAGTTAGGAGTCTTCCTAGTGACCTTGCTGAATTTTGGATCAGCCCCTAAGATGTCAGCTTATGTGTACTTTGGAAAAGGAATGCTATATAAATGTATGTGAACACTGTGCCTTAGGATCTGCAAAAGTACAGATCAAAAATGAAACAAATGTGATGGTAATTAAGTCATATGAAACTAATATATTTTCCAGCTGCAGTTAAGAGCAATGGTGAGTTAAGCAAATGGTGGTTACATATTTTCATCTTTCTGACAGGGAAATGCAAGCATTTTATAGCTATTGGAAGACAGTCTTTATAAACCACATTGTCAAAGTATGAGCAATCAGTTTTTACTTTAATTTTCCCAATACTCTGTCTTTTCACAGTAACATTATAATGGCTCCTTCGGGGAAAATAAAAGGAAAGTAGTTGAGACTGTTCAGCTAAGAATGATAGCTTAGATATGAAATAATACTTTATAATTATAGATACAGAATGTAGTTCCTATTTTAACTTACTTTGTGGAGTCAACAAAAATATCAACACTAGGTTCAAGGAAATTAACTGAAGCCAGCATTTTGAAAAACTGTTTGTTATAAATCAGTGTTTGGTTCTTGTTTTTGGTTAGTTCATGATAAGTCTAATACAGCTCCCTATTATTACTGTAGTTTCAAAAACCAACTTTCAAGAACTTATTTTCTGCTAGATAAAATTTTGTGAAATTGAAATTTTGCATATGGCATATCTTCCTCAGGACGAATGTTTCTGAAATGTTTCAGCCAAATCTATGGGGATATTCCTGGGAATGTGTAAGAAAATAGAGATTCAGTGGCTTGTTTTCCTGACCAGACTCATTTCACAACTTGGTCATGTTCTAGCTGGAAGTGAGTATGACTGCCTAACTCAGTGCTGTGAGCATGTGTTAAGCACATTAAGCTATTGCTTACAATTTTACTTCCTCAGAAGACAGGCACAGATTGCTCAAATGACAACATGTCTCCATCCTACCTTAGGGGACATAAAATTCCTTTTGTGCATCTGAGTGAATAAAGACATGTAATAAACAAATACCAAGCTGTTTCTTCTTTAGTGAGCACCAGTCAATCTGTGTCTCAAATGGAACACGATCTCTCCTGCACAACAGCATATGAATGTGCACTGCATCAAAATGTGAATATGACAAGGTGCTGCACTTAAAAAGGTGTCTGGATGCTTCCTGGAATGGCCTCAACTTTGAATATTTTGCATCATAACAAATTGTCACATTGTTGGTCTTTCTGGGGTAGATTATGTAGCTAATTCACTTCCTTGTTTAATCTTCTTTGTGCTATTTTCCTTTGAACCATTGGAAAGTCCATAGTTATTCCGTAATTGCTTTAGTCTATAGAACATGAAATGAAAGCAACCAAAGTGAATTGTCAGCAATGTGTGTCCTTTCATTGAATGCAGTGAGGGCAGCAAACTTTTTGTCAGACTGAGTAGAAAGTAGGCAAATCATCCTTCCCTTGCATTGCTGTAAGTTAGCTCAACAGCTTGAAGTTTGTTCCCAAAGACTTACTGAAGTGTGAGCATGTGTTCAACACCTGAAGATACAACTAGATCTGATTAGCAGTCTACCTCTGTTCTGAGTTAAAACTTCTTAGTACCAGCATGAAGTCTGTTGAACAACCTGCAAAAGGCTTCTAGGACACATCTCTCCTCTTGTGAACAGCTCTAAGACCTTTGTTACAACTCTAGGAACTGCAAGAACTGCATCAGGTATAAAAAGACATATTACATCCAGCAGGTCCTGTATTACTTTGTTACAGTCCATGAATCGCCACTTTATAATTGTCAAGCAATTTCAATAACTTGAGTAATTTAGAAAGAAAAAGATTCCAGAAAATGCTTCTTTTCCCCACATACAGCAATCTGTACTGATGTTGGAGTCGTACAAATGTCCTGCAAAGACAAGTTGTCTTCAGCATGCAGTGAGTCTCTGACACATCAACATTTAGCCTTCAGTTTTAAAATCAGCCCTCTACTCTTTATTTCTTCTCCCAATTATAGTCTCGCACCAGGAAAATGTGATGACTCACCTACTTCTTCCCTTTTGCTACAGTAAAATAAAAGATGTTGGCAAGCAGCTGCAGAGCAAGATGAAGTCAGAGGAGAAGCCCATTCTCCCATCCTATTACAAGCAGCATCTAGGAACTGCTGTCTCTGCAGACCTTTTCTTCAGGTGACTCAATCTCTCAAATTGACTGTGATCCTGGAAAAAGGGCTCATGCCAAATAACCATCCAGATAATGCTGCAAATTCCAAGCTAATCGGAGAAATTGCCTATTCACTTGAACAAGTCACAGGCCTGGGAGGCGCCAGTCTCCAACTGCAGTCATGCCTTGGCTCATTAGTCCTATGTGCCCCCGAAACTAAACTGTCAAAGGGGTGTTGAGTGCACAAAGACTGGGCAGCAGCTGAATTAAATTCCTGCACAGAACCAAAAATAGAACACTTTGAGCCCCTTCTCTCTTGCGAAGAAAAAAATTCCTGGACAAAATAAAATGCTTTTCTTGGTATTATTTAATGCGTTTTTCTGTCTAAAAAGCTAAAGATTTTTGGCCTCAAGGGGTGCTAGCCTGTTACCTTAGAGACTGTTTCTTTTAGAGGCAGTGGAGTGGCAGAGGGCATGCCTTTGTTGCTTACCTTGGCAACCATGAATTGCTAAATGCTGTTCCCATGAATGCAAGCCTTTCACTGCCATTAGTGCCTGCCCACAGGTATAAACATTCCTTCATGAAAAGGTCCAGGGGAATGTACACTACCTCGATAAAAATCAGGACGACAAACAAAAGCATATTATATAACACAGCAGTTATATAAAATTAGATTTTAAAACAAGATGTGTCTTTAATGACATTGATCCTGGATGCGGTCAAATTTCCTGTTCCATTTATATTCCCTACAGTCATACCAAGCGGTGGCAGTGGGGAAGGGAGGAAAGTGAGAAAGCTCGACAGGATATTCTTGTTTCTGTAACTGCAAAATGGAAGACCACTCTGTCTGTACTCAGAATAAACCTGCTGGACAGTTTCAGAGGAATAGTACAACTCTAGCAGTCTCCCTCCCTGACAGTAGGGCAGATAGAGGCAGGAGGAAAGCAGAGGTTGCCGAGGCTGGGCAATGGCACTAGGTCCCCTCTGCTACCAGGAATTCTTTATGGTCTAGCTGGGCAAACACTACAGGCAGCATTCTCAACATGTTTACCTGTATAAAGGCCTTGTGCTGCAAAAACAAGAGATTTGTTGTATTCTTCCTGTAAATGAACCTGTTGAGTGTGGAGGAATTAAGTTCTAAACTTAATTCTCCCCTCCCTCCCTGCTTCATGGTGTCCATTTTGTAAACTGACTTTATTAAAATACACCAAGATTTTCCTTCCATTATCAAGTCAATTCCCTTTCTCAGGTCTGATAGTCAGCACTTCTAACAAAACCTTGGCCCATCTGGATTTTTAGATTGTAATGCTGCATATTTAGCAGAACAATCTCTTGGAAAAAAGGATCCATTACAAGATATGTCTCTCAATTTCTGTCAAATGAGAGCCAGAAAGCAATTCATGGCTCATGTGGACTGAAAAGCTCATACTTCAGCAAGGGGACCATGGTCTTGAACTGCCATACAAGAGCAACTTCGTACAATGAGACTGGGCTAAAATCCTACAGCAGGCTTGTTGGACCAGGAGAAGACTTCTCTTGCCTTTAGAAAATCCATGTGGTAATGGTGCTTGGCACTTCCCATGTAACCCTCCCTGAGTGGGCTGCCCTTGCATCCACCATGCCAGAACACCTGGCATGCAAATAAGCTCTTGAAAGCTGAACCAAATGCAAGGCCATCCAGCTGATGCCCATACAGCTGCACCCAGGTAGCCAGTTGTGCACACAGACAGACAAACGACTGCCACTGAAACATTCACATGTACCCAGGAGATGATAGTGGAACTACAGCTCTTAGGATATCATGTGGCAAAGCACATTCGTGTCCAAACCCCTGTAGAACCCCATCAAAACCAGAAGAATGATCAAGCTATCCATGTTGCCCCTAATTGTATGAAGGGGAAATGATTAGTGCTAAAAAAAAAGTTTTAAAATGTCAGCTTGGCCAGCAGGTCAAGGGAGGTGATTCTGCCCCTCTGCTCCATTCTTTTGAGACTCCACATGGAGTATTGCATCCAGCTCTAAAGTCTTCAGCACAGGAAAGACATTGAGTCAAGCCCAGAGGGGGACCATAAAGACATCAGAGGGCTGGAGTACCTCTCCTATGAAGAGAATTGGGGCTGTTCAGCCTGCAGAAGAGAAGGCTCTGTGGAGACTTCATTGCAGCCTTCCAGTACCTAAGGGGGGTCTACAAGAAACATGGGGACAGACTTTTTAGTAGGCCTGTGGTGATAGGACAATGGGAAATGACTGTAAACTAAAAGAGGGTGGATTTGGACCAGATATGGGGAAGAAATTCTCTTATGATGAGGGTAGTAAAACAACAGCACACACAGATTTTCCAGAGAGGTGGTAGTTGCCCCATCCCTGGAAACATTCAAGGTCAGGCTGCATGGGGCTCTGAGCAACATAATCCTGCTGAAGTTGTCTCTGCTTATGGCAGGGGGTTTGGAACTTGACAACCTTTAAAGGTCCCTTCCAACCCAAACTATTTGACAATTCTATAAAAACATGCAGAACATTTCAGCCAGCATTAGCAAGGGCCACACACCAGGCAAGCACACAGAGGGACAGCTGTGATCAGAAGAACCTGGTCTGTTGGCCATGCTCTGCCCTTCCTGGCTCCCAGCAGGGAAGCTGGAGACCAAGCAGAGAGAACATGCAGAACAGAAGACCTAAGCCCGACCTGGAAACCCGAGCAGCCTTCTCTTTTACTCTTGAAACCTGTGGCTTTTCTCTCTCAAAATAAGAAATGTTACACTGACAGGAAAAATATTTACAGATGCCACATTTTTAGATGCCACTTTCTTTCCCCTCTCAAGCTCCAGTGCAGTGATTCTCAATATTTGCTATTAAAGCAGCTACATTTTTATTTCCCTTTGCCCTCATGTTGTAGCACTGTCAGAAGGTGAAGAATGAGGTAGAGACCACCCCTAGTGGTGTTGACCAGGCACCCCTCAGATGCCTCAGCATCTCCCCTCACTCGCCAACCTTCCCATTTCCCCTCATGAGGTCTGTCAGCTGTAACTGAGCCTTGGATGCTCCTAGCTCTCAACAACTCAGTATCCTCACCCATATCTGTTGTGGCACAAGCTTCATGCCTGCTGACCAGCTTGTGCTATCACTTTGGGCTTGTGCTGGTGTCATTGGGGGAGCAGCTTTGTGTTTCTTTCTGATAATCACTCTACTGATCACACTGTCACTGTTGCCTTGTAGGAATGGGGTCTTTATACATTTAGATCATGTTCTTCTGTTCTAAATGCACCTTTGTTGACATTTCCACTCCTAGTGCAGCATCAAGAGAATGAGGAACCTCCTGATTGCAATGGGCAGTGCCCATGAGCTTCACAGCCTTACCTCACTGTCAGAGGTTTCCTCTAGAAGGGAAACCAAAACCCTTGTACAGTTCAGAACTCACTCTTGCTAGATTACAAATTTTATGAAAGATTACCAGCCTCTCTCTCTATGTATGTAAAAATACGATAAAATGAAAAAAAACAAGGCAAATCCATCATGAAAAAATAAATATTTAAAAGGACAAAAAACTATGCACACTTTTGCCCAAAAGAATGCATGTTCTTTTCAGGAGCATTAAATCTGAAAACAACAACAAAAAAATGAGATCTGTCCTTGGTTTCTTGATCAAAACAACCTTCTGTAATGAAACAAATAGTATCACTTTCAGGTGTTTATCAAGCAAGACACAATGGTAATTATGGGGCATTTCTATAATCCACAAGTAAGAAAAATTGAAAAGACATTTGATACATGATACATGAAGCAATTGTAAAGCACTGCTTCTGTGAAATCCATTAGGACAAACATCTCACAAGGAATACTAAAACATTGGGAACATGGAGAGGAAGTTCAGCAAGCTTCTAAGCTTTACAAACTTAGAATGTTTTCTGTGTAGAGCTATGTGCATTGCAAAAAAAAAAATTCTACAAGTTATTTTTTCCTTATTTTTACTCATCATCTAAGTACACAAAAATGTTCCAAGAAGCAGGATATTTGCTCTGCTTAGTTCAAAGTAGCAGAATATATATGCAAATTGAAGAGATTAAGCAAAACAAGTCATAAACAATCCTGAACCCAATATGCACTTCACAAAAATATGCTGTCCTACAGTTCTGTGTTCAAAAACTGTTGCTTGAGTTGGTTTCTGAAGTTGTTACAGTATTGAGGTAAAATAAGTTCTGGCATCTCCTTCAGGAAAAATGAAAAAGAAGGAAGGAAAACGACCAGGAGGGCTGGAGTATCTGTAAGCATCCACCATCTGTTGGCTGGTAACAAGCAGATTTTAAGATTTAGAAGCAATTAAATTAAAATTCTGTTTCCTTTAGAAGTAAGGAGGGTTCAGACATGGAGTCCTTTCCTTCCTCTACTCCAAAGGAACCCTTACCTCCCACCCTTGGCTGACTGTGTTATGGGAGTGCAGGCCAACAGCTGCCACTGTTTCTTTCCTGGCATAGACCAACAATGACCATTTTCATCAATGAAACATAAATCTGGGAGCATAAAGGTATCACATATCAATCACAACAAGCCAGATACTAAACAAACCTGAAGACTGGTAGGGGAATGAAGACAGGATCAAAGGCTAGAGTACTCACTTCAATTAAAAGTTTTCCACTGTTTCCCACTTGTATCATTACTGCTCAACCAAATGACTACAGGCTACTGCACTTCAGAGCTACCAAAGAAAACTCTGCTATAGGAAACATACAGAATAAAGTCAGATACTTCATTACTTTAGTTTTCCAGCAGCCAGGTCAGGTCACATTCAGATTTGTACAGCTGAATTTCCTGCATCTGAGCTGTAAATTCTTGACATATTCAGCAGTTCCTCCATAATGACAGCTCTCAGAAGAAATTATTCTTGCCTTACCTTTCCTTGCCTTGCTTTCCTTCTCTTCCCACAAAAACTCTTCTCCTTCTCAAAGATTTTGGTGTGGTTTGGTCATCAAGTTTTGTTACTTCAGGTTATGGAGGGTGGCTTTCCCCAAGTCCAGCCTGACCTCAGCCCCGGTGGGCTTGAAAGCAGCACAGCCCCAGCCTTGACCCAAGAACATCTGGGTCTGGTGTCCCTCCCAGTGACATAAACAGTGCATCCAGAGTGAAATCAAATAAACTGCTATAATTTCAAGAGAAGTAAGTAGCAGTGGTTTTGGTTCACTACACTAAAAGTGTTAAAGACTGAGAGTTCCAAGGAAAAGGACCAGGCAAATTAAGGGATATTTTTTTCTGTAACATGGGAGAATCAAAGAAAAGTTAAAATTAGCATTCTAACGTTAGCTTCCCAGGTCCCTGTTCTGCCATTACTGAATAAATGTGTTGAAATGTGAGGGGGAAGGAAGATTTACTACTTTCAGGGAGCTCTGAAAAGTTCTGAGGGCCTAGCAGAAAGTTCCCTGAAATTTTCTAGTGATCACGTATCAGGATGTTTCAATTCATACCTGAACTCATACCTACTGTGAGCATACAAAGAGAGGAGCCCTAGTCTCCCCTCCTCCAGATTTTGCCCGTGGGTTGGATAGTGCTGATCATTCTCTTCCTCTACTTACTGCGAACATGCTCAAATTCACTCACCAATGTAACTTCTGTGGTAAAATCGTGGTCACAGTTTGAAGGTACCAGTACACGTGGCCCACAGTGACCCTCTTACATCACTGCAGCAAAGTCATCATCAAATATTCCTTGTTTCAAAGCAACCACAGCTAATTATGTTTCTGATTAATGTCATAAGTGTTTTTAACCATAACCTAGTCATGGTTAAAAACACTTTCATCTGGAAGATTTGGGCTCACAAGTATTTTGGATAGTAAATCTCATGAGAATATGCTCCTAATTTTATTTATCTGGTGGCTTACTCCAATCACTGCCTTTATAGTGAAGTCAGTGCTGGGATGGCAAATATTTAACAGTCGTTGATAATGCTATGGAAAAGTGTAGGGAACAAACTGAGGACAGAACACCATATCCAATTGAAGTGGCAGAGGAATGCACTAGGCAGAATGTAATTACTTGTGTGAGAATTTGCCTAGGAAACTGAAACAAATGCCTCCTCATCTTTGAAAAGTGTACTTTTTAGCATATAATGATCTAAGTCTCTTTACTAGGTGAACATTGCATTGTTAGAGTGCTGGCAAAAAAACTGAAAAAGTACGTACAACAAGAGTAAATGGTTCTTGAATAGTCATTAATGGTTCTTTAATGTTCTTTGATATTAGAAAATAAAATGCCGTAACTGCCTAAGAAAAGCAAGATGGAAATCAATGGAAAGTATGGATAGCTTTCAGCTCACACATCTAGAAGCCAGGGCCAGTGGCAGAAAGAATCAGGGGTATTTCTGACCCAGGCAATGCTAAGCTTCCTGCTAATGCTAAATTCCTCCCCCCCACCCCCACCCCACCTAGGGATTTAAGACATGAAGCTCGACTGACATTTGGAAACTGTTGAAAATGGTTTGGCAATTTATTATGGTTTTGCTGATAGCTCTCAAATCTTTTTAAAAATCACCTGGGATCTTTGGATGCTTTTACGTTTTGCAAGGAAGGTCTAAACTGATTACAAGTAAGAGCAAAAAGTCTACATCTACAGAAAGTGATGCAAAAGTGGGATGAAGGAATGTATTTAGAAAAACAGCCCCCAGCCTGGCGGTGCTGGGCCACTTCCAGGCACTGTGCAGGAGGTAGCTACAGGGAATCCACTCTGTGCACTGCTGAGAATGACTCTGAGCAGAGAGCTCTCCAGCAGCAAACAGGGAATCCCTGAGGACAGGCACAGATTTTTAACTCCACCCTCAAGGCACCATGTGTTGTATTCAGAGTTATCAGAAGGTGCCTTCTCCTCTTCAAATCAAAGCCTCAGTCTGTAGGAAAACTGCCTAAATTGCAACACGAAGCAGAGGTGTCCAGCCATGCTCAGGACAGTCTATAGCACCCCAGTTGACATTTGTGGTTCCATGGGAAGTGGCTGACTGCTACTCACTCTTGTCCTTCAAAACTGGGATGAACCCTATTTCTCTGGAAAGCTCCCAAACCAGTCAGTAACAGGCATGTGCCCTCCTGCCTGCTCAGACCTCCTGTGCAACAGGACAGATGCTTCAAGACAAAGTGAGTGCAAGTGGCAACACTGTGCATAGAGGAAGAAAAGGGGTAGCTTTTCACATTAATCCCCTAGGCCCTGCAACCAACACAGATGGAAAATCTGATTAGTTGAAACACAGCACCATGCAGAGGAAGCAATATTACCTTTCATCTAAAAGCTAACTTGGTTGAACAGGGTCTACACATGTGCCCTAATCAAAGAGAGAGGTGATAGGAATACTTATCACCACTTCAGTCACTGCACTGATCTTCCATTTGTTGCGATTTTCCTGATTTTCCACAGGTGATAAAAATGGGTTGAAGACAAACATGATACATTGAAACAGCTGCAGAAAGAAAGAACAGAAGAGACTGGGGAGAAAAACTTCAAATATAAAATTCAATTTGTGACATATCATGTGTTAGGCCAGCCTCCCTTCACAATGTTCCACAAAACCAGTCTTAACAGAGACATTTACAAGCATGGAGTATAGATTTGGAAGAAGTCAAGACTCCTATTCCAGGAAATTGAGAGAAACTTTCCATGCAAACATACACACCCGTGCAATCACAAAATCTCCTCGAGTATAACTTTAAGAGATGCTGCAGCTCTGCTCGTAAGATCAGCCAGAACCACTTCAGTTTGACTGAAGAGAGGAAAAACAACAACAGTAAAACCACTGGGTTCAACAATTTCGGCCAAGTCCTAAAAATAGAACTGCTTTCTTATGGAAAGGAATAAAAAAATAGAAAACAAATCCAAAACAAAATAAAACAACAACCGAAAAAAAACACCCTCCAGAAGATCTGAACTGTTCTCAAAATTGTCTGAATTTTGTGCCAAGCACACAGGGGCAGCCTAATACTCAAGAGGCTGCCTGTGCCAGCTCTGAATCCCTCCAGTAACTAGAGACTGTATATCCAAGACTGGAAAGTGACTATGGAAAAAAACCCCTGTTTTCTAGTGGGCAAGCTGTCCAGCCATTTTAACCCTTGCTTGAACACTTTCCTTGAGGCCACATGATGCACAGCATTTCCTCAGCAGGCTGCTCCAGCTGCCAGTGCTTGCAGTCTGCATGGCACTGCATTGGGACCAGTCTTGGTCACCCATGTTCCAGCAGAACCGGGGCTGAAACAGCAGCTTTGTTTCTTGTGAGGAAAGGATTGGGCCCTGTTGGAAAGGATGAGAGCTCCAGCCTTCCCTGCTGCCCAGACCAGGTGCCTTTGGCATTGTGTGTCTGCAAGAAGGGTTCAGCCCCAGGCTCCAACCAGCCTGTCCCTGCCCAGGCTCACCCCCTCCATGACCAGTGGGCAAAGAGCAATCCTGCAGATGCCCCCTAGCAGGGAACAGGCCATCACTGGCAGGCAATGGATCCGCTTTTGTACAAAAAAAAATTCACTACTGTGAGTGAGTTGCCTGAAATTATCTTCTTAGAGCACGTACTTGCTGTGCTGTACAAAATCTGAAGTATCTGTGTAGTACTGGAAAGGCACAGGGGAATGTGCTGTTCCTTTCATGTAAAACAACTAAAGAGGAAAGGCAGTCCTCTGTTTGTCTGCCTGCACCTTTCAGAATGGGCAAAACACAAAAAATAATGTTAAGAAAATAAGTAACAAAGCAGCTTACACTTATCCCCTGTGAGACTCACTATTATCTTACTAAGAACCAGGCAGAAATACAGCTCCTCATGATTTTGCTTTCATGCTTTGCCCAATCTCAAAATGTACGGTACTAAGAGAACATATCCCCTTCAGGGACAAAATAAAAGAATAAACACTTTCTGCACATTACACTGGCAAGAATTACAGGTCTTCTTTATTCACAAAAAAGGCAGGATTCTGGATTTTCACAAATCACCTGAGAGTTTCATGCTAAAAAACCTGAAATGTCATTATCGACATCTGGTAAAAGACTTGTCAAGAGTTATCAAACCTTTCTCTCCAGACCCAAAGCCTAACACCTGTTTTTCCAGAACACCTGAAGATGCTGCTTGAAAATGTTCTTGGAGGGCAACTCTATCACCTCCCTCTGAACTGCTCCTCAGACCCTGTTGCTTCTGTGAGGCATTTCACTGGTATTCCAAGGCAATCTCTGTATTACTCCTGTCTATGGTATAAAAGCTATTTTTAGAAACATATTTTTAGTACTAGAATTTAGCTAATCTTCATCACTTTAATTGTTGCTAAAAAGGTTCCAGTGTAACTCCATCAGTTTTCACAGACCCAGTCTTTGCTTCAGTTTCCTGGAAACCTTTGATAGAGTGGCAGGATAAGCCAGTTTCTTCCTTTCCACATGGCTGAAATTGGCATAAGGACCAAGAAAGACCAGGATATTTAAGGAAGAAAGGTCACTTTTCATGCAAAAAGGGTTTTTAAGAAGACTGGATCACAGCTGAATTTTCATATGCCAACTACAAGAAATATAATATGAGAGAAACAGAAGCGCTATTTTGGGTCACATAAGTATCATATTCTGAATAATCCTTTTATTAGCAGGCTGCCCTTTCCTACCTCATCTTTCTTGCCAGCAGTTACAGACCTCAGGCTCACACATTTCCATCACCACTGTGAGAAGGGCATTTATCAACTTCCTGACACTCAAAAAATATAAGTAAATCTGAAATTGAACTTACGAAGAAGTACATCACAAAGCACAGAGCAGCAGCTCTCAAAGTTGTTTAAAAACGTGTTTTCAAGGAGAAGGTCAATATTTTTTATAGGATATTTATTTTCTTTCTAAACGTCTGACCCAAATAAGTAATCAAAGAGAATGAAAGCCTAAAGCAATCAGTTTGAATTTCATCACATGATTCTGGCCTGGTGCGTAAGAAAACACTCTGTCAACTTAACAAGCAAAGTGTGCATGGGAAATATTATTCCAAGTATTTAATGGAGTTGCATAACTCATGTGTTTGCTAAAGATAGCAAAAAGAGTCAAGATACATTTTTTCAATAAAAAATGCCCTTTTTAAAAAGTTGCTTATGCTTTTTACAGATATTTAGTATCAAGGTGCATCTAATAATCATTTAACAAGGCTCTTTGGGTAACATGTTTAACAAAAATACCCATAGAGAATGGTTCCCTTTTAATGTGATAAAAGGAGAATTTAATTTTCTTTGTGCAAAAATTTGTTTTCCAAACAGCTATCACAAATACTTTCACTTCAGAGTACAGTGTGGTTAAATTGTTTATTTGATAGTCTGAATCATTAGTGATTTTCTCCCATCCCATTTTTTTTTAAGTTTAACCATAAGTACAAGTTTTAAAGCTTTCATATGATTTGAACAATTACAGAGGCTCCTTGGAACCAGAGCTATGCCTGTAGTAGGCACAGCTCTGATGCTGAGGCCAACTGAGTGAGTCCAGGAGCATTTTTAATTACAGCACCACCCTATGCATTTATGATTACTTAAGTGTACTTGACCCCACCAGTTGTCTAATCCTTCCTTTTAACTTCACCACGGTCTATTAAACATCCCCATTTACAAGACTCTCTGCTGGAATCAAACCCTTGGTGGCTGCAATGTCTGCCTTTCCTGCTTACTGTGTTCTGACAGCCCTTAACATATTCCAGTCCAGATTTGACCTCTCAAGGGAATGTGTCTAAATTGAGTCAATCTCATTGACAAAGATCAAACCACTACTTAAAATGTCTCGTGGCTGGATTTCCTTCCCAGCAGACCCACAACTCCAAGCTGAAGTAAACATGAAAGGCTGCACGCAGCTGCAAGCAGTATTAGGTAGGAGAACAGTACAAGCCTCACATGATCTGAGCAGCAAGTGTTCCTGTGGCAGCAGTACAGGGAGAAGGGAAGGGAAATGGGCAACAGGCTTCTGACCCTTGAGTAAATCTGTGCCTAGAAAGCATGATGCTCGGCAGGGATACTCACTCTCTGCATCCGTGCATGACAGTCTCTGCATCTGCACATTACACACACACAGTGATGATACAGTCAACACTGGATAAATGCCTTCTCTGAGTAGAAATGAAAGATTTTAGGCTATTTCCCTTCTTTGTGGCGTTGCTTGTACTTATGGCTCAGGGCTTTTCACAAACACCATATGGAAAACTAACTTTCCTACAAGTCCAGGCAATCCAGCAGTACAACACAAAGTACAGATATTTTGCATGGAAAACAGAATTGCTGTTCCCAAGTACAAAGAGTAATTTATGAATGCTGTCCTTGAGGTGATTACTAGCTGATATCAAGCTAGAATAGAAAATACAATTTCTATTGTTTTCCACCGAGAAGTCACTATGTGGACAAAACCACTGTTTTTGCAGGAAAACAAATAGGCTAAGCAAAGAGCTATAGTATCTCCAGTTTTATCTGTGGTTTTGTTATTTAGTTTCAATCAGGTATTTCATTCTCCTTTTAAGTTATACCCTTTTTGAACAAGTATTCTAGCAAGGAGTGAGGAGAAAGCTCTGGATTTCAATTTCTTGAAAAAGCTACTTTGCCATTAATATACTGGGAACAAGTCAACAACTATGTTCCTGCAGGGCCCTCAGAAACGGAACTGGTAAAGAAAAAAAAAGGGGGGTTGAACTAATTCTTTCAGTGCCAATGTGAAAGAAAGTCATGTTCTTGCCAAACAAGTTCTTTAGGTCAAGTACAGCCAGAAAGTGCACTTTGAAAAAGAGAATGTATTTTCCAGGTAATAATGTTCTTTGGAAAGAATTCCATGCTCCTAGAAATTGGTCTGGGAAGTTTATTTTCTGGCTGTATGTGTCAAGGAACACAGATCCAGGAAATACACTTGCAGCTCTCAGTGTATTAGGAAAGTTAATTCCTGTCTCACACAACTCCTTCAACTTTCCTTGATCCTCTCCTAAGCTTCCTACCAATCATTTTCCCACAATGTCCTATAGTAACTCTGAACTCACTGAATTCAAATTTCTTTATCTATATCACATTCTCAAAGAAATGCATTCAAAACCTTCTTCTAATGAGACCAAACACCTAGAAAAACAAAACCAGAGGGCTTAATCAGATCTCACTCTGTGGTTGTGAGAGGTTGGGACAATTAATAAAAAAGATACTTCTTACTGTTCTGGTAATGGAAGAAAGAAACCAGTTAAATTGAAGGTCTCAGAAAGCAACTCACATAGATTACTTCAGATTTTGTTCTTATAAAGCAAAAATGAAAGAAAGAAGTTAATAACATACCAACTATCCTGGGGTAAATAGGTTAATAATTGTTCTGTACTATATCTTAGCAATGAGAAAACCACTATCTCATTTCAAAACTATGTTTGTAGGAAAGAGCAACTGATGTCATCTACTTAGACATTTGACACTGTCCTGCACAGCATCCTTGTCTCTCAAATGGAGAGATTAATTTAACTGATTTTAAATTTAAATGAATTTAACATAGGAACCACTCAGTGGATAAGGAATTATCTGCGTAGTCACACTGTAAGAGTCAATAGCTCAATATCCCAGTGGAAACCAGTGAGGAGTGTCCTTCCTCAGGGTCAGCGTAGGGACCAGCACTGTTTGGCATTTTGTCAGTGACATGGGCAGCAGGGTCAAGACAAGTTTGCCAATGATACCAAGCTGTGTGGTGCATCAATAGGCTGGAGGGAAGGGATGCCATCCAGAGGGGCCTGAGCAAGCTTGAGAGCTGGGTCCATGCAAAGGCCAAGTGTAAGGTCCTGCAAGAGGTTCAGATAATCCCAAGCACAAATATAGACTGGGAAGAGAATTTTATGAGAGCAGCCCTGCAGAGAAAGACTTGGGGGTGCAGGTAGATGAAAAGCTGGACACGGGCCGTCAGTGTTGCAGCACTGAAGGCCAACTGCATCCTGAGCTGAATTAAAAGCAGCATGGCCAGCAGGTCAAGGAAGATGACTCTGCCCATCCACTTTGCCCTTGTGAGATCCCAGCTGGAATGCTGCATCCAGCTCTGGTGCCCCCAGCATACAAAGGATGTGGACTTCGTGGAGTGAGTCGAGAGGAAGGCCATAAAGAAGATCAGATGGCTGGAGCAAATCTCCTGTGAAAACAGGCTGAGGGAGTTGAAGCTGTTTACCCTGAAGAAAAGAAAGCTCCAGAGAGACTTTACAGCAGCCTTCCTGGGAATTCCACATTTCAACAATGTCTTTCCAGCCTGCTTTAAGATGGCACAGGGTTTAATGAGAGTTAGCACTTTCCCTTCCCACATGATTAAACCAATTATATCTCTCTATAAGTAAACAAAAACACTCCCTGGAATTGTGTATTATGAAACATTTGAGGCAAAATGTCTCATAACTGTAGTATGAGAATATTATGCTCTAAAAATAAAATGAAGAATAGGATTAACAGTATCCAAGACACTTAATAGCTCAGAATCTAGGCAGACATGAAGCAGCACACAGATTTCTTTGAACCAAGTTTGACTAAGTCTTTGACCAATTTAAGCATTTTTTGTGTATCTCATAATTCCAGGAACACAGCAAGCTTTTTGCTGCTTGGATGTTTTAAGTGGTGAATCTTGTATGCCAGGTAAGCATCTGCTTTCATTATGGCTGTTCTGGTTCCTAAGAAACAAAGCACTCTGGCTCTGAAAGTTTCCTCTAGTTCCTTTTCAATTCTATTTATAAAAATTGTGGAATATATTTCATTTGGATAAAAATATCACATACATTTTTCTGCAACTTATTCCTGGGAGTATTATTTTTGCTTCTGCAAACACAAATTGTGAGCATAATCAGTCAATTTCTGACCTGACCTTCTGCTGTCATAAACAGGACAACAATAATGTACAACTCCACTACTGAGCTGATCTTCAGGTATTCAGGTATTATTGGGCTGCTGGATAAGAAATAAATAATAATTAACACACATCACAAGAGATGCTTTAATTGCTTTGACAGTTAAACTCACTGAGGGTGAAGTTTTCTGACTTGAACTTGCACATCTTATCTGAGCCAGCTTTCTCCCATCTGTAGACTGAAGAATCTTCATGAATCTGTGAAGCAAGCCCTTCATTGATTCAAGTTTTCTTAATTCCTCCTGTAGATCCCACCTCTTAAAATAAGGTGTTCAAGGAAAGCTCTATTCAAAACCTTTCTGTTCTTCTTAATAAGTGAGCAATCAGGTAGCTGATTGTAGTGGGAATCAGAAACTACATAGAACAGAGCAAAAGCCTACTACTTCCTATTTAGATAAATATTATACATATTCTTTGAAAGAAAAGAATATTGTAAAATTTCCTAGTTCTTTGACCAGTTCAATTTGGTGTCATTGAACTGTCTGATGATATTATTCACCTAGGTCTTCTCTGCTTTCAGGCTTTTTGTTATGTTTCAGGGGCCTGTGCTGTTTTGCTCCATTAACGTTCTCCTCTGAGGAACTCAAGTTTTTCCACAGCTGCCAAAATACAAAGTAAGACAACAAGCAAGAGAGTTCTCTCAGTCCCTTCATATTTTCATCCCATTCTTCTAATTTTCTCTTCAAGACTCTTCATATCAAAACAACTGAACTATTCTCTTTTCCATATCAGAGACCCCAAGAAGCCCTTTTTCTTCCAAACCTTCTTCTCCTTGTCCTTAAGTCCCTTCTTTCTTTTGATAAAATATTCCCCTTGAGTCTCCTGTCTATCTGCTCATCACTGAGACTGGAACACAGAAGTTGCATTCTGCTCACCTCTGTGGTGTCTCCTGCTCAGGCACAAATCTTATTCAGCTCCAGAAGTGTCTTCCCACAAAAATGCTCCTTTTAACTCTGGCCAGAAAAAATCCTTGATATATTACCAGGCATTTTACCTTCAGGGCTCTGTTTCAGCACAACAGGCATAGAGGAATCACCAGTCCTGCCTGAAGGATGGACCTCCAATAGTCACATTTTTACTGGAACTTTCTCGCATTTTGCAAGTATTTTTTTTAAACATTTCCCTATTTTCATGTCTGTCTAGGTTTCAAGTTTAGGAATTCGCTGAAATAAATTAGATCCAATTAATGAAGAATTTGCTACCATGTGTCTTACAATCATTCTCAAAAAACAAAATTAAAAAAAAAACCTCAAACTTTTGTCAGCATGTTTTCTGCAGGCATAAGAAAGTAATTTGGACGAGGTGATTCACTGTTTGTTCCTTTCCAGACATAGTCTTCACTATGAAAAACTAAAGTTCTTTGTTTTAAATGCCCTGAAAAACAACAGTAGCTGTTTTTATAGACTAAATTCTCTACCCTTAACTGATAAAGGAATCAAATTACCAAGACTTCTCAGCTTCTTGTATCACAAAAACCTTAGTAAGTTAAAAGCTTACCATTTAAAAACAGAACATTATTAAAAATAAAGAACATGCAAGCTCAACTGACTAAGTCTGCAGAAGTTTTGAAGAAGAACCCTGCTTTAATGGAGACTGCCTCTATCTTTCCTAATTATTGCTAAGCAATTAATGGCTGCAGCTTGTAAGGTAAAAGCAGAACATTAAGTCAAAACATGATCATATTACATTTACAAATCTCAGGTACCACCCTGACTTTCTTATTTCCGGTTTCACAGGACCTTGATGCTTTTTGCTAATTCTGGTATATCTACAGCTGACTTAAGAACTGACCCTAACTGGAACAGCTTCTCACAGAAGACCTTGGCAGGAAGAATGCAACACCAAAATATCCAAAAAAGGGTTTCTCACTTCATGTGGGGCTGTTACATAAGACTTTCTTCTGGGATGGAATACAGATCCAGCAGTCTGGTTCTCAATATCCAGGATAATCATCAAGAACAGTACAAACCATGGTATTTAAATTAAGTAAACAGCAATTTTGAGTCATGCTGCTGATCCCTTCTAACATGCTGGATGCTGCGGCTGAACCATCCAACATCTGGACTGTGAATATCATACTGCCAAAGCTGTACTTGCTAGTTGCCAAACTGTTGAGTCTACGTGTGGCTTCACAGCTTGATGTCCAGGGAGTCCAACTATGATTCAAATTCTGAAAAATCACCGAGTCTATGGCTGCAATATGATTCAGCAGTTGGGAGAGAAACCTTCTTAGGTTGAAAAAAAGAAAACAGCAGAAAAATAATCCACAGCTTACCATATATGGCATAAAACTCCTAGCAAAGAAACAAACTTCTTGAACACCTTCACATCAGAGCTCCATAACTTGACTGGATGATACAAAATATGGTTTATCACAAGCATTGGGCTGAATTCTGCTCCCCTGACAACTGTGTAAACTCAGATGAACTCCACTAATTTCAGTGATACACAGCTTGTTTAAATATGAATGTAGAGAAGTTCCTCGATGTGCCTCTTGCTGGAGCTCTTTGAGATAAGCTTGAAGTCATTAACCAGGTAGAGAGCAGCATCCTTACAGAAGAAAGCCTTTGGTTGTATTCCAGGAATATAGCTACAGAGGCAGACTCATTCCCTATCACATAAATATACTTGATTTGTAAATGAATTAAGCCTTGTAAATTGACCAGAAACAAAACCCAGGTTCTGCACACACAGAATGCACTGGGAACATCAGCATTATACTAATTGCTCTGTATGCTCCAGGATTGTTTACACACACATAAAAGATGATCATATCTTGCCCAAATGAGGTGTCTGCTTGTATGTGGAAGAGCTCAGCTGCTGATTCACACTGCAAAGCCTGTTTCTCAAACTTATCTCCTTGCCTTCTAGCAGATATAAACAGCTAAAATGTGACTTTTTTTCTTCATTTGTTGATTGGTCGGGTGGACCAGCACTGCACCAATGTATGACAGTCCTCAACCCTCATCCAGTACTGCTCAGCCCTGCCTGGTCAGACAGATGAGGCACTGTCCTTCCATGAGTACTGTTCTCATTTCTTCTGGTGATGATCCTTACTCTTCCTTTGCCAAGCAGAGTGGCTTAAATAATATCCTCTACTCCCTGCAGAATACATGCTCAGTCATTTGAGAAATAAAAAAAAAAAGGTGAAATAAAAGCTGCTCCAATTGAAGTTGAATTATTTGTTCAACACTACAAAATGTTGCTTTGGGATATCTCCCTTTTAATATAGTAATTGAGACAAATGGAGTCCCCTTCTCTTTAATAGTAAATGAATGAAGTGGAGATTGTGAGGTAAAACCAGGCACATCTGGGTCAATTAGCATGGAAAGTCAATTCTTTAAAACCTGATGGATGTCTCTGGGAATCGCACACTTCTCAGCACGAATCTCAGTGCAGGGCTGCACTCTCAGTAACTCAACTCAATTAAGCCATTACGTGGTTCTTTAAATCTGGGGATCCGGGGGAATTGGTTAATTGTCTGCTTGTCATAGTTCCTCCTCAGGGAGCATGTAAACGTCTTCTGTTTCTCCTATAGATGTGTGGTGCACGTAAGAACAATCCATTTTAGCTGACTTATTCAAAGCTTATTTCTCCCGTGGGAAAATTAATCTTCCACCTCAAACACAGAACAAAGCTCTCCAGTGGAAACAAACCATGCCATCAATGTGGAACAGGTTTTCAATGACTACAGTCAAGTTTATATTTCCTTTTCCTTACAAAGGCTCAGCCATTTCTCCCTGCTTTCACTTGTTCCTAACTTTCACAACCAAACTCCTCAGGCCTGTAATAGGGTTTCACCATTCTCTCAGAGCAGCTATTGGCAGCTCTGACACACTAATGCCCCATAAATCACCCACTGGCTTTACAGTCAGCAGAGCTCAAGCAAGTCATCTAAACATTTATGAAGTGCTTAACTTCATGGACAGGGCTGAGCACCTCCGTAGGACAACTCATCCCATATCCAGATGGATATGGGATGTGGGCAGAATGGCACATCAGGGCATGTTCATCTGTCCCGACTGAGAGCTGTTCTGGATGCACTGAACTAAAGAGCTCTTGAACAGCCAGCCTAAGGCAGACATTCCACTTATAGACAAGAAAATTTGTGAACTTAATCCCACCTACATCTCCCCACTGCTGTGACACTGACTGTGACAACCACTCAGGAAAGACAGATGGCTGTCCCTGTTTCACCACACCACATCAGTGAGTTCCTCTTCATGCACACACAAGCAGCTGCTTTCACTCTTCTTTTGCTCCATGTTTCAGACTGCTGAACACCCAAAATCTCTAGCTGGTCTCAACAGGAGACAGTTGCTGGGTGCTCAGAATTGTGGAAACAAGTCATCCCATTTAGCCCCTAAATATGGATTTAGAAGGCTAACTTTAGCTTCAGATTTTTTTTAAACTTGGCACGGTATTCAAATCCATCCATGGGGCGAGTTAATTTTTTACCATCAAAGAGTAGTAAAACAACTTCTTCAAGGTCATACAGCAGGATGACTAGGATTAGAATGCCACAAATTCCATGTGCTATAACCAGAAAATTAATCTGTTTCCTAAATGTAACATAACTGGGACTCAGTCTGATAAATGGAGACTGAGTAAGCCACACTAAATCTACTGATGTGTTCTGCAACGTCTGGATGCATCCCCAACCCTAGCTATGAAAGGAAATGTAATTATGGTAATGAAAAAGTGCAGTCCACCCATCATTTGGGTTACCACACACATACGTAACCGATTCCAAATATAGAACTGCAGAAATGTCTCCCACACTCTTATCTCCCATTGGATCCCTTTTCCTTAAGTTATACACTTGACATCTTTTCCTCTGTCATGAGAAACAATCTATTTTGGTGTATGCACAGCAGCTGAAGGCTATCACATCTGTCAGGACACAGGGAACAGCTGCTGGACATTCACCAGAGAGCTACCACTGGGGGCGGGCACCTTCCCTTGCCCACATGGATGTAACCAGAGTGTTTGCTCAGGCACAGTGCTGGGGACGAAGGTGGGGAGCTGAGTCTGAGGAAGAATGTTCAAGGAGGAGAGGAAGATCAAGAAGCCAGAAAGTTTTATAAAGCACCCTTGTGTGCTGGAACCTACGCCAATTTTAAAAATGAGGTATATGTCTCTTAGTGCAGTCTAAGCCATGAATGCAAGGCAGTGTAGAGATTCAGAAGCCTCTTTTAAACATCCTAGTTTGGCTCCAGAGAAGCAGAACAGCATAGCACACAGTCCAGGCTAACTTACACAGCTCTGCCATGGCAGCTTAGACCAGTCAATGCCTGGGATGTATAAAGGTCTCTGTACAGCAGCGTCCTCAGCATGCATCACTCACCTGGTTTACATCATCTGGAGGATGCGTCTTCATGGCTGGTGCAATGTATGAGTGTAACTTAAAAATTTCAGCTGTGGCTCCAGAGTACGTGCAAGGGATCCTGACAGCAAACATTCTGTCTCTCCTGCCTGTCTGCAATCCAGGGACACAATGCCAGACACTTTTCCTCCTGTGGTGGACTGGCATGCAATTATTTTTGTGCACCTCAGCTTGCCTTGGTTACAAAAAAGAAAGGAAATATTTTATTAACTTTCCTCTCCTAAACCAGAATGTGGCAGATAGATAGACTTCCAGTTTCACCAAGTTTCTGCAGGCAAAGGAGTCATTAACAGGTGTTTATAAAGGTATTCAGAGGTATCTAAAGCTGAAAAAGAGTTTTGAGTCTAACTTGAAAATATTAGTACATTTAGGCTGTCATGCCTAATGTTTGTTATGAGTTACAGGAGTATAATCAGACATAGCAGAGGCAGCAGTATTAAAGAAACTGATTCTGTCCTGCACATCTCCCCTCGAGGTTTCTTGGAAGTTTTATACCTTAGTTTTGTACAGCATGTCACAGCAAAGGAAATCCAAATATGGCAGAGACAGCCAGTCCCAGTGCATTGGTCATAGTCCTTCCACATTCAGTGCTTTTGGACACAGTCACGCATCAGGACTTCATACTGAAGGGATTCTCTGTCCACTTTCCACTCACAATGTAAGCCACACCACAGCAGTTATCAGTGAAAATAGCACTAAATGTATGTGCATCTGGTTCAATTGTCAGGGTCTTGTAAATCCAAGATATTTTCATTTCCTTTTTAGAAAACAAAGGAAGTGGAAAACCAGCAAACTATCTCTTATACCCTCTGCCTTTCTTATTGCCTGGAATTATCAAAGGTGATGCCTGGTAAGGCATGGATAAAAGAAGAGAAATAGGGCAGGATTAGGGCAATCCCAGTAAATTCAATCTAACCACATCAACAGCAACTTGAACGCTTTCTGGATGCTCCACAACCCACATGCAAGAGTTCCTCCAGTCCACTTTCTGCTACAAATGTATCTGCATCCCAATATTAATACAGACAGACACCAGTAGCAGCTGAATTGCTTCCTGACATAAGGTAGCATAGCCTTTACAGTTGAATATACATCATATACACATGTTGAGGAAGGGACTGAATATTGAATGGCAACTGCCTGCAGCATAGCCAGAGCTTCATTGCCCTGCATGTCCTTTGCTGCATCCTGGTGCAGAGATTATGTGAGATGCTGCTACCATGTTTATGTTGGCTTCACTTTGATGCAAGTGACTACATGAAATGTCACACACACATGCACACTGCAAAGACAGGCCTTCTTCCAGAGCTGCCAGCAGCATCTTCGAAAAGTCGTATATACACATTTAAAAAAAAAAAAAAAAAAAAAAAAAGCCATGCTGAAGAACATATTTTTCTTACTTTTCTTCAGAAACAGCTCTAGCACCCTCCAGCACCCAGGGGTAGCACAAAACCTGGTATGTCCATCTTGGTATTTCAAGCACATACACACACATGTACATACACATACCTATGCAGACCCAAAATTCTCCCCCCAGGAACATGGCCTTCCCCTTTCAGGTACATACCAGTAGGAATGCATGCACTGAAGAAACAGAGGCAGAAAAAACATGTTTTTCACACAGCCGTTTTATTCGGCTTGCAGGAGTTCCTTTTCCGGCCACAGGCAAGGGCTGAATCAAGGGAAGCCAAAGGCAGTTGAGGCGGGATGTAAATGAGACCACACCTTCCAGAGACACTCCAATCATAAGAGAAGACCATGGATGTAAATAAAACCACACCTTTGCTGGACCAGCCTTCTCTTCCTACGTAAAACAGTTTCCATGTAAATAAGGCCACTTCCTTGGACAGGCTGCCTATTTCCCTTTGTGATGAGAGGCATGTAGGCAAGGCCAAGACCTTTCACAAACTCCTAAGTAAAACTTTGAGAGGATTTTAAGTTTTACCCTTCTCTGGCTCAGAGAAGACTAGTTCCTTCTTCGGAAAGCACTTTATTACTCTGCGTGGGATCCGATGAGCCAGCACATATCTTTCCTCAGTCTTCCTGTCAGGCACTGAAGTCTGGTTTTTGAACAACGGATACACATTTTAACATGTAACTGATGCCTTTTTCCTGGTGTTAGGAAAATGAACCTAGACACGGTTAGAGGGGTTGGGGTCTTTACCTCAGTATTTTAATCAGGATCCTGTTCAGTACATCCACTTCAACCAGGTGAAGTGTGGCAAAATGCACGCCCCCCGCCAATCATACACACCAGTTATAGACTTTACACATTAGCATATCTAACAAGGGGGCCCAATAATGAGGTCGGGGTGGGCTAACCCCTAGTTTACAGAATCTGTCCTGCCAGGAGACCTTGGGTTCCTGAGATAGTAGGAATGTTTGGTCTCCCTGCCTCTGCAGTTCTGGGGTGTTTAGTCTCGGGCCTGCAGAACACTTACAAAACACTAAGCACTAAACTAAGTAAAAGGTTGCAAGTATGCATACTGCTAATACTTGTGCATACAGAGAACTGTGTAAAAGGTATATAAAAGAAAAGACAAAAATCATTCCGGCATCATAACTTTTACCTTGCACTGACAAGCCTTTATACTGACATTAGATGGCTGCTTCTTTCCGCTGGGGAGAATTTAAAAATACAACAGTGAAAATATGAGATCCCTCTGCAATTTCTCTATTTTCTCTTATATCCTTCTTTCTACATGCACATCCAAATCTGATTTCGAGATTTCCAACCCAGACCAAATGCAAGAGGCTTGTCCCAAAAGATAAAGAACTAAACTGCAGGCCAGCTTCAGCATAACTTTTTCCAGATGTCAGATCTCACTATAATTATCATTGATTTTGGTTTGGGTCAACAAGCAACATAAGTATCAGTAAAACCTTACTATCACTGAGTCTTTAACTACTTGGAAACATTTCAGATGTCAAGGATAGGAAGACAAACAACCTGAAGGCATTCTGAGAGGAAAAACACAGTTCTCATCTATGCTATTCACACAAAGAAAGTCCTGAAGGAATGAAAAAAGGCGGACTCAGTTTCCTAGAAGATACATGAGACAGAGTGAAAGCACTTACAATGGCACGCACTTTAGCCAAAAAGGTGGTTTTTAATAAAATTGGGAAAGGGCGTACTGCATTCCTACAGAAATGGTGGAAACACGTATGTTGTCCAAGATTAGGAAAACAAAAACTCCACATTTTTGATGCTAGCACCAAAGGAAAAAACGTTGCTTTGAACATTTGATGGAAGACAACTAGAGGAAATCAGTATTATCATGGCTCCCACCAGTGGTACAAGAGGCCAGGATCTGTCAGCATTTTCCTTATAAATCTATCTTCAGGAGAGTCTATTGGGACCAAAATTTGGATTGTGAGATCCCTGGAACCAAATCTGCATTTGGCAATTTGCAAAATTCTAGGCTAGAGGGACTGTGAGAGAGGGAGAGGGATAATTTTTAGCAGTTAAAGATATCTATCTTGTTTGTGCTGCTAATCAGTGATCAGCAACTGAACAAGATGTTTGGAATCAGTGTTGATGAAAACCCAGAAGTCTGCATGCACATTAAGCCATCTCCTCCAGCATTTTCTTCTCAAACATACAGCTGCCTCACAACACAGGCTGTCTTGTGATATATCTGCAGCTCACATTTCCAGGGACATCCTGGACAGAACTCAGCAAGAACCACAGCAGGAAAAGAAAGATTCACAAATAATCTTGATTTTTAGAAAAGAATTATTTCATGCCCAGGCTTAAAACTAAGTTATGTCTAAAATACAATTATTACAACAGTTTAAGGAACCAGTTCATTAGACTTAAAGGGTAGCATTCAAACCAAACCATATATGCAGTTTTCCTTTCCTGAGCCAGTCTCCCAAAAGTTCCGACCTACCCCAAAGCTCTACAGTTTAATGAGAGAAAGAAAGTAAGTAAAATGAGAAATGGAGTCATATGACAGGTCTAAATTGGCAAATTTTTTTCATTTAATGGACTGAGCATACCAGTTTACATCCACTGCTCCTGCCTCATTGCACTGTTCAGTGGCCCTGGCCCTCTCACACACTTATAGAACATTCCAGCTATTTGCTTCTACAGCTTCCTTCCAGACTTCAACTTACATAGCTGTAAAATGAAAAAAGCCAATGGTGAACTCCATTAATGTTTCCCTTTACCAGGCTAATTAGGTGTTGGGCAGAACCGCAATGGGTCCTGGTGCAAAACCTACCACGTTCTACTCTTTCAGTAACTCCTCCATGTACTTTTCTGCTCTACAGTTTGTTGAACTTCCCCCTCATCATTTTACTTTCTTTCTATTTCTGCTCCAGTTTATGCCACACAACTCTTCTTCCTCAGTCTTCCTTTTAACTTCAACACCTCTAATGTAAATCACTTACTTGCACACTTAGGAAATACTCATCCCAAGTTATGGGTTCTCCTCTATTTTACCAGATTTTACAAGCTCTTTTGCACAAACTTGCCCTTAATCTGTGCAGTACAATAGAAAAAATCTGGACCCAAGAATCGTCTCTTCACACAGAAGCTGTGTTCCACTGTGCATTACTGCACACTGTAACCTTTGCACACTAATTGTCTATTAAAAATGTCTTACCCCATCAAACCTACTTGTTCAACAAATTATATAAATCCCTTACATTTTAATTAGCTTATTACTAGATCTTTTAGGAAGATGGTCTCAAACTCCTAGGATTACCACAGAATTATTTTGTGAACCAAATCTGTATAACAGTATCTGAGAAGAACTTTGAAAAAAAATATTACAAGAGAGAAACTGCAGCTGGTAAGAGACCAATAAACACACTGTAAATTCTGAGGGTTTTCACAAGAAACACTGAGTCGTGAATGACTATTCCAGAAATGGAAAAATAGAGAGTCTCTTGACATCCGAATAGGGTGAGCAGGCAGTGGTCCAACAAACAAATCAGAAGTGGAAAGAGAAAAAATGTCTTTTTGGATCCAAATAGTTTCAAAAATGAAAACAGGGATTAAAAAACAAGAATTAAAACATGGGAAGCTGAAATCTTTTCCCATATTTTATTGTGCCACTTGAAAGAAAGCTAAATGCAGACACTGTCCTGATGAGAAGCAACATCTTCTGTTTTTCTGCCAATTTCAGATGAGACTTACTGTCAAAAATAAGGTTTAAAATAGGATGGGATTTAAATCAGTGCACAGATAGAGAAGTCATTCTACTTTTTCTACTTTCTTTAAATGCAGGGGTGACTTTCCTAACCTGTGTACTCTAGAGGTGGCAGACCAGACAGATAAGGCTGTCTCCTCAGCTCTTCCCCATGACACTCTGGAAAGCAGGGAGTCCACAAGGGCAGCTGCTGGTAACACTGACAAGTGCTGAATGCTACTGCCCTTGGCTGTGAAAGGCAGGAAAATCCCTGCAGGAATAACCTGCACCAGCCCTCTGCTCTACAGGCACTGGCAACGCAGTCCACACTTGAGCCCTCTGAAAACATCTCTGGCACGTCACCCTTCTGGGGCATGCTTGAGGGCTTACAGCATAAACCCAACCACTACTAGCTTGGAGAGCTGTGCAGTGTTAAAACACTTAGATGAAACTACAGAAACACAAAATACTCCTGAAGCAGCCGTGAGGGGAGGTAAGGTCCTCATGTGAGAGTACCATCAGAGAATTGCTTGGTACTCTCAGCTCTCCAAAGAAGATCTCACTGGACTCAATCCCTGCAGCTGTAACTCAGAAACTCCCCCTGCAACTCCAGCAGAGAAAAAGCATGACAAACAACTATCATTTCTTTACAGGTAGCAAAGTTTCCACCCACACTCCCAATCATGCTGCACACTCAGGCACAGGGACTCGTATGAAAGCACAGAAAATGTAGAATGATTGCTGAAGGTCTCCAAGGAGGTCATGAGTGATGGACCCCTACCTGCTGGACTCACAGGCCTGTATCCAACACTGACCCTTTGAACTACCTAACCCAAGGCACAGTACTGCAGGCACTCACAATTGGACTTGGTTTGGAAACAACTACAGCCACAGAAAATGGTAAAACTGCGTTACCAAATTTGCTTTTACATAACAGGCTTTCATGACTCTAAACAAATCATAGAATGTTTTTAAGTGTTCACTAATGTAGCCCAGATTTTTTTTTCCAGCTCTTTGAGAAACACCAGTTTTCCAAGCATGACTTCAGCCCTACTTACAGTGATAGAGGACAGACAAGATCAGTTGGTCAATGTCACAAAGAGGATTTGAAATAAACTCCTCCAACTCTTCTCCCTTTCAATATGAAACCAAATCATTGACATGTTTCAGAACAAAAGAATTCTGAGTTTTTTCTCAGCTTAATTTTGCTGAAAATCAACATAAGCAATGCACAGGGTCTATTTAATTAGGATTTCTCTTTCTAATGAAAAAAAAAACAAACAAACAATACTTCAGTCAAAGCTCCCCAGTTGTCCTAGAAACTTAGGAGAAAAAACTAGCAATGTTCCTGGTCTCTTTGTCTCTCAGGGGAGAAAACGATAGGCTCTATAAACTGCATAAGACAGATGAACAGATAGGCAAGCAGATGCTCACAACTTTGAAGACATATGAAAAAAAATAGTCCTGGAATCCTGAAGGGGATTTTCATAGCATGTCTGTAGTTCTGACTGGTTCTCCATTTGGAAAACAAATACATAATTGCCTTATATACTCTTTAAAAAAAATCCTGTCATAATTTTAAAGTGTGCTGATCACAGTTTATTTTTAGACCTGACAAACCACAGAAACATCTCCAAAAATATTCTAAAGAAGCAGTGACCTTTCCAGCTTGGAAAGCAGAGTTGTTTTAAAAACATCCCCCAGGCTATGGTACAGGCTAAACGAATCTCTAAGACCCCTCGATGGCCTTCCCAAAAGTCTTCCACATTCACCTACACATTGTTTTATAAAAACTTCTCACCTAAGCAAAGGTAGTCTTAACTATCAGTTCATACTCAGAAGCAGAACGAGGAGTCACCACCTGAGGAGGACAGCATCGCTCTGAAGACTGAAAAGGAATGTGGGAATGTGGGAATTCCTCATGGGAATGTGAGCTGCAGTGGTGAGGAGCAACAGCCAGCAACAGCTCAAGAGGATGCAGTTCACTAAAGACACATGGAAAATGAGGAAAGGTGGTGAAAAGGCGCTGGGGCTCAGTTGGGGAAAATGATGGCCAGGAAAGGGAGAAAGCTTCCAAATGAATAGGGATTTGATACACAAATTATGTAAAAGTAAGTGAATACTTTGCAAGGTGCAAAGGGCAGAGGCAGGCAAGGGAGAAGGTTTTACCCCTCATGCTCTGGGGATGAGAAGTTACAGCTGGTCAGGCACTGTCACCACTGCCCCACAGTCAATCTGCTGAAGCTGTCTACAGCTGGGTACTGTATGATGGCTAACAATTATCTCACCCCCCACACTTACAAATTCAAAATTTCCTTCCAAGCAAGAGCAGCCATTAGGCAAGAGGAACTCCCTGGGTCTATTTTCACTTTACCTTGTGAGATTTTTTTCTCTCTCCACCTTTCTTGCGTTTCCAATCTTAGTTCTCCCCAAAACACTAATGCATTGGTTCATTTAGTTCAGGATTATCAAATATGTTTTAAGTCCTGCAACTATGTTCCTGCTTAGCTTTCTTGGAAAATATCTGTAGAACAGAGCTTCTTACCTTGGTGAGGTTTTTGTTTTCATATTATTTTTTTATTTTATGATTAAATAATGAGAATATTATTAAATTATTAAATTAATTATTATTAAATAATGAGTTGGCCTGAAGCAAAAGCAGGAAAAATTAAGGAATTTTGAGTAGAAGCATAACTTTGACAAAATTTGCTCTGATGGCCTTCAAGAAACAAAAATTAGACACCTCATCTGTTCAACTAATTTGACTTGAAATACAGCACGTGGTTTTTCTTGCTAGAATTATATAATGAAATGTCAAAAGTGCACGAGGAATCAGCTCTGAACACAATGTAAAACCAAGTCTCTGCAGGAGCAAACCTGTGACCTCTAGCAGCAGAAACACACATCTATTCCTTTTCAACTAGAATAATTATTCAGTTACTCTACAGTAACTATGCTGTCCATTCATCCTAAATCACAATGAAAAGTCAAAACAGAAGGGCTGACACATCAAGTAAAAGTCTTGGACTCAAAAAGGATTGCTGTAATTTCCCTCAGACTTACTTTCTCTCTTTTCCTTTTCTTTCCTGAAAAGAATAAAGTGATGAAAATGGAAAACCCATAGAAACTGGAATTACAAACCACATAATGCTGGTTTTGCTCTTGGTTTTGTCTTTGTACACAATTGATTCTTCAAACGCTACAAAACACACATCGTGTCCAGAATTACTATCTTGACACTGTGCTTTGTAAAAGCATTCTAAGAGGGTCTAGGTTTCGTGACACTGTGACACGGACTCAGGACAGTGTTCTCCAGGGTTCTATTATTGCAGGAGTCCAGGTGAGTGCAGTAATCTGTGGTACAAGCTTCACTATATTTCTGACTTTAACTTCTTCTATAACTAAGGGAAAAATTAAAATTTGTTCTGAAATTATTTATCATTCTCTGTTTACATTTTTATTGTTGGATAACTTCTTGAATTTGCAACAACCACACTAATTAAAAACAAGAAGCTTGAGGTTTAGGCACAAGTTTGGAAAATGTATATGTATTTTTTTAATCTTAGGTGTTTACTGTTGAGCAAAACCAGCCTTGCATTCCTTGAGAATTTCATTACACTTAACAAAGTTCCACTCAAACCGAGGCACATTACCTCCCAAATGCATAAGCAAATTCCTTATGTCTTATTTGGAAATTGGACCATTAATTTTCCCTTTTTTGTGCCTGCTAAGAACAAGGTTGTGGAGCAAGCACTGGATTTATCAATATGCTAAACATAAAGTATGTAGATTTTGATCAGGCTCGTTTTGATGATAGTTCAAAAGTCCAGGAATCACAGATAAACAAAGTGCATAAAAAAATGTTGCCCAAGGAATGGTTTTCCTTCCCAACTTATTTTCACCATTAAAATCAAAAGCAAAGACTTGTCTGCCATATTCTCCTCTGCATTTTAAAATAACTAATTTAGCAAGTGCTATTGTTATTTTTCATCATAGGTTAAAGAAGCATAAATGTGTAAAGGAGAAACAACTCCTTTAATTATTCTTTTATTCTCACTTTATTCTCTACCTCGTTACAGATATGTGCACTCAGATCTTGAGAACTTATAAAAGAAAACTTGCCTGATTCACTCCTCTCAGTTGTTTTCCTGACCATTAACAAGTTCCTGAAAATTATTTCATTGTTTCCCAAAAATTGTTGACTAGCTTGTCCAGTCATAAAACTCCCTAATGCAGACACAAAAGTGAGAAACTTGTAGTGTCTCCACTGTGCACCTCAATACAGTTGTTCCTGAGAGCAGCAGGGCAAGAGAAAACAGGGACTGGCTTCTGAAGGTGTGGAGAAGAGGAGCACCCAGGCTGGGCTGCTGACACCTCTCTCTTCTTCTGGCAAATGAGTTTGCCCGTGGCTGAACTGACCTGAGCATGGTTTCTTGGTGGTGAAATGCTGTAAAGGCAGTGGGAAGGAAGCTGCCAAGCCCACCTCATCCTTGGCTGGTTCATCTACACCACTCTCCTCAGACACCGTTTCTCCACTTCCTCCGTTCCACCCCACGCCACCGCAATCCTTCCCACACAAACACATATGTGCACCTTCCTCTTCAGCCCTATTTACCATTTCCCACTCAGCACCTTGGCTGGTTTTCTCTGGGGACATCCTTAAATATAGCACATGGCTGGGAAGCTAACTGGAGGGGCTAAGTCCCTTTCCACCCTCATGTTACACCACACTTCAAAATCCCAGCCCACTCCTTCAACTCCCACTCTTACAACCCCATCTCTGCCCACATGCCTCCTGTGCAAAACTGTACCAAATCCACTGGCAGGGCAGGATGGTGGCTGACAGCAGCACTGCTGCTTCAGACTGTGCATTGCAAGAGCACTTGTGGTCACACAGGGAACGAGAGAGCAACCCACAGCCAGCGCCAAAGTGTGAGGAACACATCCCCTTCCCCATCCTGGATGCAAAAAGATCAACAGAGTCCAGTTATTCATCATCAAGCAGACACTGGATTTCACCAACCCTAACAGCCCCATGAAAACAATCCTTTTCTATCAAGCTAGCAAAACTTTTCCTCACTGTGTTCTCTGCCTTGCCTCTGCCTAGTATTTTTTCTTCATTAGCCAATAGCCCTAATGTGGGAAAAGCCTTCTGTCAGACAGGCAGGGATTTTGCAAGTACTTTACAACTCCCACATGTCATCTTCCCTCCTGAGGCAGGAAAACAATTCAGTCACATTCTCCTTACATCTGGACAGAAAAGTTGGGAGGAATGAATAAGAAAAACAGCGTGGTTTTGCAAAGCAGCGAACAATTCAGCTTGTCCCAGCATCAGAAACCCTCCAGCTCCTTTCTCCAACCAACATTTTCATTCCTACAAGATCCACTCCTCTTTTGCCCCTGCTTTTCTCCCCGGGAGAGACTGATCAGGAAAAACACGAATACAGCACTTGCCTCGGTGGCTTCTTGGGCAGCATAGTCCTTTCCAAACTTCTACTCCCCCCTGTGGCAGCTTCACGGCAAAAAAGAAACAGAAAGTGCACTTCCCAAGTCATGCACTCCACCGTCACTCTTTGCAAGCCATTTATCAAGAAAAAAGATATGTGAAGGTCTACGTGAGGTATCACTGAATTTAAGAAGGTAAAATAAGAAAACTGTTCCTCGGGAATTTGAAAATCAACCCTCTGTATTTTGTGAGTGATATAAGGAGAAAGGTTTTTATATGTTTTAAAAACTCACTGAAAATTTTATTACAAAGTTTGTAACTCACAGAGGAACACTGTTTAGGACAGATTTAAGATTTTCAAATACCTCGCAAAGCTTAGGCCATAAAAAAAGGCAGCTGATGAACTGTCTTTTCATCCCATGGCATAATTGAATCCTAATAATCATACAGATCTACCATGCTATTAGGGTTAGACTTTTCCACAAGATCCATCACGGATAACTCCCTCACAAGAAATGCACCACAAATAACTTCTTAGGCTCAATCTTCACAGAGACCCCATTGCCCAAAATGATCAAAACAAACACCATACAGTTAAAATCTAACCTTGATTTCTATTTAAAACCCTTTAATAAAAGGGTTATAAATGGAGTAATATGCTCAGAAACACTTGCTGTTAGTGACAGTCCTACCGCTTTTACAAAATCATGCTTATTACTTAAAAGCCACTCATCAATAAGACATCTGTAGCAACACGGTTGTAAACTCTAGACTTGGGACCATTGATGTTTAAAACAACTAGGTTTCCTCAATTAGTTCCTGCAGGAAATCAAAATATTTTAAACATGTCCCCACTTCCCTAACAGCGCACATTTCTTGGAGTATCTGCTTTTCTCATCTCCATGTGAAAAATGGCCCGACAGAGAATTTCCCACCAACACCAGAGGTATCAGCAGTCTTTTTCAGACCTGGCCCAGTAGTTGCTAAATTTCACACACATCCGTGGGTCAATAAGGAAGCCACCTTGGCTGTTGTAGGTTACATCGTAGTTTCCCTGTCTGCGTCACTTGTACAGATGTATTTACACAGGTCACATACCACACACCACTTGCTGAGAAAACAGACAGCCAAGCTGGCAGCCGAACCATGGGGAACCATTTTCCTGAAAAATCATACAGGCTCTAAAATCCAGTGCCAATGCACTGAGGACATCATGTTCCTTTCCAGGTCAGCCAATGCAGTGTGCTTATGAGGTCTCCCAGAGGCGTTACAGACCTACACTATAAGCCAACCCCTCCACTTTCTCTGGAAGGACTGTGTAAACAGAAAAGCCACTACTCCAAGGTCAGAGAACTGTGGTTGTATCAAAAATGGAGGAGACATTTCTCTCTTTTCCCCCCTCGGCAAGAAATCACTATTTGTCACCCACTTATGTAAAAGTATTGACTCTATCAAACAATACGGAAAATGTAACACACAGGATTGTCCCCAGGCCTCTACTCCACAGCAGCTACAATATAAATTAAGAGATCCTATAGTTTATGGCAAAGCAAACTGCATTTGTTAAGGGAAATCCCTAATTTGGTCAAATCTTAATTAAACATTGATGTCTCAACTTGGGAGAAAAAAAAAAATCCCACAGACCCTCAAAATTTATGCTGACAGCTCCTGAAAGAAGCAGGTTGAAAAACTGAAAACAATGTCATCACATGCATTGTAGACTAAGCAGATCTGATTCATTCCTGCCCACATAATCCACGACAGAGTGGGAGGAAGTGTTCGTCCAGCTGTTTTCCACGTGGTTCCTCTGAGAATCTCAAAAGGATTTCTGGTGCTTGCTCTGAGTCAATCCCTGGCCACATTTCCTCTCCAGCCAGCAACACTAACTTTTTATGAATTGTTAACCATTTATGAGACAATTGTCAGAGGAGTGGTTAGTGACTTGCTGCAGTCCTATACCAGTTGACTTACTACAGCAAGAGGTTGCAAACCTCAGTCAAATTTGAGAAATAAACAACTGAAAGCCTCTGCCCTCCTTACTCATCTTTGCAAGCTGCAGAAGGGCACCATGCTTCCCCAGAAAAACACAGGACACAGGCAGCCTCCTCACAGATGTAGTGAATGCTGCTCCTACAGTGCTTTTAGGACCAGATCCATGGCAAATCTTTCAGAAGAAAATAAGATAAACTGAATCTGAGGTTCAGTAGGTGCAGCACATTTGTCTTCACAGTACTCAGAATCTCACTTTCATACAAATAGTTTTGTGTGTACTTTGAATACGCATTTAGATTGTTCTACTTCCAGTAATCACTGCGCTCATCTAAGACCACACACATTCACAAAAACTCCAGTTACGTTTTAAGAATAAAGCCAAGTGCTTAAAGCAGCATTCCCATGGACTCTGGAAGAAACAAAATATTTGCATCTAAACACATAATGACATTATGGAAAACAGCACAACTCAGGTCTGCTAAAGGGAATTGCATCGGATGATTTTGCTATAGCCCAATGAACTTGGACTTTTTGAGTCCCAGTATTTTGATGGCCAGCAGTGCATTTAGTGAACTGCCCAACTGATGCTAGCAGAGAATCTGAACCAGTATCTTGAGGAATTTGGACTAAGTTCACCATTACAGCAGCAAACATTTCCATAGACCCTAAGCCATCCACTGCCCCTCCTCCCCCTCTTATTCTGGTTCACTTTGGAGAAGAGCTAATGGCTCTCATTAGCTGATGTGAATTGTCATGGCTCCAAGGTGAAGGGCTTTGTATCACTCTAACCAAGCAGTACAAATCACACAACAGAGATAAGTTGCTTGACAGATCCTGGGAAATGTGGTCTTTGCTTTGCCTTTGTTGATTCACGAGCTCACACATCTCCCCAGAAAAGGATGAGTAGAAGTTCAGCAAGTGGTCTACTTCAGAGCCCTTCCTATGCCTACAGACACATAGAATAAGCTACCAAATGACTTCTAAGAAAGAGAAATACCAGGCAACCACATTCATGATGGAATAAATCTCTTTATTTTTATTCTGTGCCTATTTCTGAGCTAGCAGAGTAAGTCTTTCTTGGAACCTGCATTTTAAGCAAAAGCCTACTAACATAACTTTAACCAGACCTCTCACAATTTTGAGATGTATTTATTACAATTTTAAAGAAATATCCTGGTGAGCATTTTGGGAAAGGAACTAATTGGCACACTAAACCTGAGGCAAGCCAGAAAAGTCTGAAGCCAGCTTCAAGCCTATCGTGATGATAAACAGCTCAGGGTCCAGATGTCCATATATGGCAAGACTTCCTATAAGACTGACAGTACTGTATGTGCATTGCGTATGGTTGTTGGATCAGATTCACATTCCTCGGCAATGTTTCTCTGGGAGCTTTTGATTTCCGCTTTGAGGGCTGGCTCAGACCTCCAATTGCTCTTATAAAAAAATATCTGTGACTGAAAGTTGAAAATGTGCAAGATTCTTTCTTTAAGTACACAAACACTCCAAGTCTAGCCACTTTCCTGTAGTCTTGCCAGGTTTTCACTATGTCTGATACCCGATCAAGTGACTTTTCGGGGGGAAGCAGGAAAAAAAAAAAAGAAGGAAAAACACAAGAGAGGAATGTAGCAATCCACACCTGTACATTTTACAAGACTTCACCAACTGAAGCTGCTGTAGACACACACATACCATATATAGCTGTGTAAACAAGTCTGCAAGGCCGGTGTAGTGAATTCCTAGTTTCAGCAGAAAAAATATACTATCTTAAAAGCATGTGCTGTATAAACACCTGCATGGAAGTCAAAATTAGTGCATTTTAACCATTTTATGCATCAATGCCAAGACGTACTTCTCCAACCTGTGGCATATTCAAGAGGCACCTGGATGTGGCACTGGGGATATGGTTTACGGGTGATTATGGTAGTGTCACATTGCCAGTTGGACTAAATGAACTTCAAGGTCTCTGCCAACCTTGAGGATTCTGTGATTGCCATCAGAAAGGATAAGCTGAGGACTGATTGGAGTCTGCAAGAACTGCCTTTGCTGGCAGGTTCCCTTTGCCCCTGTGCACACATACACTCGCACCAATGAGGCACCCACTGCGACACATCTAACAACACAGAAATCAAGATAACCAAAAGGCACTCCTATGGACTCTCATTCTTACCCACCTGCCTGTGCTGGTACAACTTGTAATTTAGTGGGCAAATGCCTGATCCACAGAGGTGCAAGACCAGAATTAGTTCTGAATTCAAATAATTATCCAAGCCGTTTTTCTCAGGGCAGCAAGTGTATGGGGCTTGCTGTACTTGACCTGTAGTGGGAAGACTTAGGACAGATTTATCCTTTAATTTGGGATTTCCTGGATTTCTGGTAGTTTGTTACTTTTAAACATACTTTTTCTGTCAGTGAGATTCTTAGGTTTTGTTTAATAAAATTGTATCTCTGAAAAAACCTCTTACATGGAAAGTTATAAAACATGTCTAGAGCCTCTCTCTCTCTCCCTCTCTGATGTTCTCCTACCATATTTAGGCATTTAAAAAAGGCATTCTGTTTACCTGGTTACATTTGCATTTTGGTATGCATGTCATACATAGTTTGGTACACATACTATTTACCCAGCACTGAGGCCACTGGAGTCCTTCAAGTAAATACAGATTTTAGGAGACCTCATGGTTTTGGGAACATATATTATTTACCATAACTGTTCCTCTGGGATTTATTTTTTTTCTTTCAAAGCCAATCTCATTTCTTTTAATGGAGAATTTCAAGTAGAAGAAATGACATCCAAATGAGTTTACCAGACACAGTACAATGCTGGCAGAATAGAAGTTGCAGTTTTACAGTACAATGGTCCTACTGGGGCATTACATGGAAGACCATTTTTTCCCCTTATGAATCTTGTTTTATTGCTGCATCATAGCATGGAAGAATGCCTAGATAAGGAGGGATGGAAAGAAGTGGGTGGTGAGGGAGAATGGCAGCAGGGGAAAGCCTGCACACAAAAGATGAGACCTCTTGAGGTAACTACCAGATTTCAGATTGCTTAATGCGATGCATTAAGCCAGTCTCTCTTACTAAACACTAACATACTTCCACAGGTCAAAAGCCAAAACATTGGCATTCCTTGTGTTAAAGCGGAGGTCAAACAACATGACATCACTGAATATTCAAATGATACAGAGGAGGCGGGGGAAGAGCCATCCTCCTGGTTAAGAAAAAAAAAAAACAAAACAAAACAAGAATCATAGCAGTTATCTGCAATGACTTAATACAAGCCACAATGCTTAGGTCTTGGGTTCAGTCAAATACAAACCACAGTGTTAAGGTTTTGGCTGAGTGCAGTGGCATGCCATTCTCTTCTTCTTGTAATCCTGGGGCAGACCATCAGCAAGGTTGGGAAGCAGGGATGTGCGAGGAACGTGTTGCTCAGAAATGACAGCTGCACACAGGCAGTGAGAAAATAATAGCCACTTCTTCCATGCTTCAGACTCCACTCGCTGTGCCAAGTATTTCAGAGTAAATAGGCACTCTCTCTATTCATAGAGAGCATCTATTAGGGAAGGAACACATTACAAATATTCAGTATGATTCAGTGGTACACAGAGTCAATTTATACCCGGTAGTGTAATTATACCTTTTTTCGGTGGTACCAAAGCGCCGGGACCGTTCGCCGCCGGACACCGGGTACCCCGCGACACCCCCGATCCACCCGCCCCGCGTCCCCTGTGCCCGGGGGAGGGACGAGGGGCGAGCGGGGAGCACAGGGGAAGGGAAATAGCGGATTCCCCCGAACGCCCCTGGCAACCGCCCCGCCGCCCCCCTCGCCC
>JAHLSL010000017.1:4603633-4672662 GCA_025920805.1 Petroica traversi
TGGTGCTCGACGGCTGCGGCTGCTGCCGCGTCTGTGCCAAGCAGCTGGGCGAGCTGTGCACCGAGCGCGACCCCTGCGACCACCACAAGGGGCTCTTCTGCGATTTCGGCTCCCCCGCCAACCGCAGAATCGGCGTCTGCACTGGTGAGTGGGGGCCGGGTCTGCCGCGGGGACGGGGACAGGGTCCCGCCGGGCAGGGGGCGAGGGAAGTGGGAACCTCCCGCCCGACTCACGCTCTGCCTCCCGCCCCTCGCAGCTCGGGACGGCGCCCCGTGCGTGTTCAGCGGCATGGTGTACCGGAGCGGAGAGTCCTTCCAGAGCAGCTGCAAGTACCAGTGCACCTGCCTGGACGGCGCCGTGGGCTGCGTGCCCCTCTGCAGCATGGATGTCCGCCTGCCCAGCCCCGACTGCCCCTACCCGCGCCGGGTGAAGCTCCCTGGAAAGTGCTGCGAGGAGTGGGTCTGCGATGAGGCCAAAGAGCAGACTGCCGTGGGACCTGCACTTGCCGGTGAGTGGGGGGCTCTGCAGACAGCAGCCTGGGAAAGGGGGCACACTGCACGGAGGCTGAAGGCAGTGGGCTGGGTGGACACTGGGCAGAGGCTGGAGGGCTGCAGTTAGTGGAATCACCCCACAGTTTTAGTGTAGCTGCCTGAATTTCTCAGGAGAAGGAAGGAGCATTTAGAGAGCTGAGGTCAGGCAGCGGTCTCATTTTGGTTTTCTGTCTCCTGCAGCTTACAGACTGGAAGACACTTATGGTCCAGACCCAACAATGATGCGTGCCAACTGCCTGGTGCAGACCACAGAATGGAGTGCTTGCTCCAAGACCTGTGGCATGGGTATCTCTACCAGGGTCACCAATGATAATGCCTTCTGCAGACTGGAGAAACAGAGTAGACTCTGCATGGTCAGACCTTGTGAAGCAGACCTGGAGGAGAACATCAAGGTAAATATGGTTATCTTTATGTATGCTGTACTAGGATGCTTCCATCCACTAGCAAAAGGACAGCGGCCAAAAGTGCAGTGCTGACAGGTAGTCAGTTTCAAGTGGTTTACTTTGAAATTTGAGTTTTACCTTAGTGGTGCTCACTATTTACTGCTGTTAAATGTCCTTAGTTTTCTCTCATGCTGTATTATGGCACTGTATAAGACAATCATGCCTAATGATGATACAGTAAGATTAGCATGGCCCTTAACTTGCAGGTTTAGTGTGCTGTGTGGAAGCCTACCTTCTAAATATCTTGTATTCACTTTTATCCTAACAGAAAGGCAAAAAGTGCATTCGCACCCCCAAAATCTCCAAGCCTGTCAAGTTTGAGCTGTCTGGCTGCACCAGCGTGAAGACCTACAGAGCTAAGTTCTGTGGTGTCTGCACTGACGGGCGCTGCTGCACACCCCACAGAACAGCCACCCTCCCCGTGGAGTTCAAGTGCCCTGATGGGGAGATCATGAAAAGGAAAATGATGTTCATCAAGACCTGCGCATGCCACTACAACTGCCCTGGAGACAATGACATCTTTGAGTCTCTGTACTACAGAAAGATGTATGGAGACATGGCATAAAGCCAGAAGGAGACGCTAAGTACATTCTCAACTTGAACTGATTTGCATCTCATTTTGTAAACATGATTCAATAGCACAAGATATTTAAATCAGTTTTTTTTTAATTTCAACAAACTGCTCCATGTGACTTAAGACAATTTTTCTACTGACCCCAAATGGTGGTTTGAAGAAGAACGTAAGACGGGCAGTGGGACCACAGCAAGACACAGCTTCAGGACATGTTGTTCCTGAGGTGGTGTGATGGGGTTAAGGGAAATAGGCAGGACAAACAGATTCAAGCAAATGTTCCCTTAATGTGGTACAGTGTACTTCATCTAGTAGTGCAATTGAGAAGAGACCATTAGCATGTTTGCTGGTGCTGGCTTAGAGACAGCAACAGCTGGAATGCAAACACCCAGCAAAGTGCTAAGCAGAAGGTGTTCTGTTAGTCAGGACAGTAATGTTTCAGCTCTGACACTGATTCAGGTGGCTTGGCCAACAAGAATCAGAATCATGTCAATTAGACTGGACAGCTTGTGGCAGTTAATTTACCTGCAGCAAGCTACTTTTTATGAATATTGTAAATACTGTGTGTATATATATTTGTACAGTTATCTAAATTAATTTAAAGTTTTGTGCTTTTGTTTAATGCTTTGAAAGTTCAATGATAGCCTCCTTTTTTGGAACAAGATAGGTAAGATTTAAAGCTTGTTTGACAATGCATTCAAAGCATGAAATAGATACTCTAGTGGAAACTGTTCAGATAGGGCCAAATGGTGAGTTGAGGTCAAGATGAAGTTGAGGTGCCTGTAATGTTACAAAGCATTCATCTGGCAAAATATGTTTACTTATTACTTTATAAGACAAGTGGCTTTAAGAGAAATGGCTGTTCTATAGTTCATCAGTCTTTCCACTTGAGCATTTGTTTCTTTCTTTGACTATGGCTCTTTTTGGACAGTTTATTTGTTGAGAAGTGTGACCAAAAGTTACATGTTTGCACCTTTTTAGTTGAAAATAAAGTATTTATATTTTTTATATAAATGGCTTGGTATTTTATTTACCTTTAGTCTCTGCTATTCCTTTACATATTTCTGAAGGGGTTGCCTTTACACTAGATGAAAATCAAGTCATGTGTGGTGGGTGCTTTCTCGAGAAGCACATACACTTAGGAATAAGCTAATGATTTACTTATTCTGTTACTAGTGAAACAACTCTAGTTTGTTGCTCTTCTGAATTTAAGAATGGAGGGAAGGGCCAGGCTTGTTTTGCCAAGCCCAGTGCGGCATTAGAAAGTGCAGCAGGTCTCTCATGCATCACACGTGGTTTGAAGGGAGCCAGCTGGTCACAGTGGTATTCAACTGCTGCTGAAATACACCACACAACATGTCTGATTTCACTGAGGTGTTCCACTGGTTAAGGTTTGTTTTCAACTAAGGCAAGGAAAATACTTTTAATTGCTAAAAGCATTGAAGTGGTTCTTGACTCTAGACTCAAATCCAGAAGTTCAAAACTTGGTACAATTCTCAGGGAAGAGCTAATGTGTTGTATCATAAAAATCACAGAATACTACAGGTTGGAAGGTGCCTCTAAAAAATTTCTGATTGAATCTGCATGCAGTGTAGACCTAATTTAGATGTAGCTTTACTTGAATTAACACCTGAGTGTGGTATGGTAGAACACTGAACTCTGCTGGCAATTACATGGATTATCTGCCTGCTTGCTGACAAGGCCAAATAATTTTTGTGACAGTTCTGTGTAAAGTGTCCATGGGTTCAAACTCTTGCATGCCCCTGGATGAGAAGTATTGTAAGAGCTACACATTTTGATAATGGTCCAAACATTCTTAGATAAGCAAAAACCAGTTTGCTGTAAGGGCAATTGTGAGTCACTTGCCTTATCCCCCTGAAGCTAAAAGAAAAGATTCAGTCTTTTGCTGGGTCCTACATTAATAACAGCCTTTTTTTGTCCCTTTATTAAGACAAGGAGATTCTTTGAATTCAAAATTAACCTTTGCACTAGAAGCATTAGTTCTTGTTTTCAGAAAAAAACATGCTTTCCAACAAGAATTCTTTTCAGGCAAACAAGTTCAATCTGGAATTTCCTGGTGCTGAAAGAGTGTTAGCTTACAAAAATGTCCATCCTTTCTGAGCACCTTCCAATCCCATTGATTTCAGCTAGCATTAGCAGCAAATCAGTGTAACACCAGCTTTGACTAATGATGAACAACAGAGCCCTAAACTAATGGGAAGTCAATGGGAGTCTTGCCAATGGCTTCACCAGGCTTTGCTCAAGGCCAAAGAAGCATTTTCCCTTCCTCTGAAAAATAAAAGGAATTCTCCTGGCATGTGGAAGTGGCTTTCTATGTCCCGTACGAAATACTTTTGGGTAGCCTCTGGCTCTTATGCTCTCTGAGACTTTCCAGCATTTTTTCTCTGTTTTTTTCCAGGTTATGAATATTGTGCAGTGATTCAGTTCACCCTGGAAACGCTTCAAACACTCATACAGCATCAAGGACTGGTTGCCTGACCACTACTGTGGCTCCACCCCCAAATAACAAGAAAACTGTCATTTCTAGTTCCAGAAAGGACGGGATGTATGTGGACTTCATTCATAACCATCCCTACAGAAGCTCTCAGGATCAGCAGAACAGAAAGAAACACATTGAACGTGGCAGGTTGGGATTAATTCCTGTGAGAGCTGGGGTGCTTATGGCACTGCTTACACCTGTTGATGAACAGCTGTGCCTTGCATCTTTTACCAATTATTATCAGATATCATAATGAATGACATTTCCTAATAACATCACTCCCATGAGCCTAATGACCATGGGCCAATGAGATTCACTTGTGTTCTGCTCCCAGCTCTCTGCAGGGTGGGCTGTATCTCCAACTCCTAAGCCCCACAATGCTGTGGCCTCCCCTGGCACTGTCCTCCAGCTGTGCCTGGCAAACAAGGCTGGAGGGTCAGAGAGCTGCAGAGGGCTCTAGGTGGGGCAGGGATGTCTGAAAGACCTCCACAAAGGGGTTCCCCCAAAGCAGCCCAGGACCATTGCCTATCCTCTCTCTGATTCTGCCATGGTTAAACTGCCTTGCCTGCCTCTGACACATCATTGCACCATTTCACAGGCCAGCAGAGCACAGAAGGGGCCTGTCAGAATACTTTAATAGTGGTTTGCTGTTGTCACTGTGAATTAATATAACGG
Organism: Petroica traversi; assembly: GCA_025920805.1. Taxonomy (NCBI): domain Eukaryota; kingdom Metazoa; phylum Chordata; class Aves; order Passeriformes; family Petroicidae; genus Petroica; species Petroica traversi. The sequence continues at coordinate 4,608,374 of JAHLSL010000017.1, forward strand.
ACCGTGCTACATATGCAAATCCTTTAAGCAAGTAGTTGCTCTCCTCTGAGCATATCAGGGATCATAAATCTCAGGTATGCATTATAATGAATTGAACTCCTTTTTCCAGGAACATGTGTAGTCTTCTAACAGAAGCATACGTTTTACACCTTTTCACAGGTGTTAAACCTCTGAAGGTTTTATCTCTGAAGGTAAAGAAATTTAAATATTTTGTTGTAAGGTCTCCTAGAGGTGTAGGTAGGCATCATACTGTTTGTAAGACTTTCTTTCAAAGGTATCTGGGGAAAAAGGAGCCCTTGTGTGGAATTTATGGCATCTTAAATGATGGTTACAATGTGGGCCTTTCAACCGTAAAGAAGTTTCCTGATTTCATTCTTTGTGCCTAAGATGCATAGATGGAAGAATAAAAACTTGAGTTCAAAAGTCCAAAGTCACTTACATGGGAGAGAGGTTCACATTCCTTTAAAAATACCTAGTTTTGGAAGTTTGCTTTTGGTTGTTTGCATCCTCAGAAAAGCCTATAATACAGGTTTGCTATTGTACTTTTAAAATACTTTAATCATATATAAAACTATATCCATTCTAATTACTAGCTCCTTAAAATGGATCTCAAGCTTTCTTACTAATCTCTATAAAGTCAATACTAATTTAATAAAAGGTACTGAATTAAATATTAAACAGGAATTCAAGGTGGCCAGAGACCAGAGTATCAAATACATTGAAATAGTTCTAAGCCATCGTATTTCAGATTTTTGTACCATAACACTTTTGCATGGATTTGCAGCTTAGCTTTCTAACACAATACAGATGTGAACAACAGACACGGATTATAGCCCTTTCATATGAAATAGGCTCTACTGTCCAGATGGAAATTTGTCAGATTCCTCAGAGCATAGACACGTCCAAAAGACACTAGTTAAAAAAGTCTTCAAGAATGAGCCACTTTTAATGATCCGCAACCACACAGGAACAAATAAGCCTTTGAACAGTATCCAGTTGTTTGTCTCACAAAGACAAGGACTCAGCTGAGAAAACTGACTTTTGGACACCACTAGAAATAACACCCTTTACTAGATCATTTGCATTTTTTCTTTTTCATGTAGCATAGCTTTTTCAGACCTTGGACTTGAAGAAAGCTCTAATTTCATTATACTGAAAAGGATGTTAAGCATAAGAAGGAACCGTAATATTTTTACCTGAATATATAATAAATAATTCAACCATTCTGACTTCGTATCCCACCAACAAAAAACTAAGTTCTTTAAAAACCGTGCTTAAATGTGGCTTTAACTGATGTTATACTATGCCTACATATGGAAGTAGTTAGCAAAGAGAAGTTGGGATGAAATACCACGGCAAGGTTTTGCCCAAAACCCAAGAAGAATCTGAGAGAGGAAGTAGTTCAGTTAACTTATTTTTCCTCTCATTTTCCACTTTTTTTCCTCCCTGCAGTTCCTTTGATTCATGTCCATAAATGGACATACCAAAAGCCACTACATTCTCACAGTGTTTTTCAGCCTGCCTGGAACCAGGAAATACCAGGAATTTCTTCAAGGAACCTGTTCCCAAACTGTACTAAAGCTTTCAACACATTTAGTGTTTGAACAGAGTTTAGAAGCATGACTAAGGTCCCATCTCCACTGCACAATTCAGCATTGCTGCTGCATCAGAGAACAACTGCTTGCAGTCCTTAGTGCTAGCCCTGGCTTTTTCAGCTCTTCTCTGTGCTGGTCCAAGCCCGCATTCCCACAGTAGTGAATTTGGGTCCATTCTGAAATGTCCCACCCTGAAACATCTGGCTGCATATTAAGGCAGCATTCCTCAACTCCTGTCTGTTATTGGGATAGTGCCAATTGCAGGACTATTTACATTGCTTAGTGGTAAGTAAATTCAGCCCTGATAGTAGTATAATGGTGTTTATGTTGTGAGGAACAAAACATTTTACAGCCTCCTGAGCAGGACCAAGAGGTTGCTAACATGGTACTGCAGTTCTAATGCAATCCAGTGATGCCTCCATTCATTATTCAGCCCCATTAATTGAACCACTGAAAGAAATGTGCAACCCAAATAAATGTTTGTTGTTTTAAATTAGACCTATTAAAAGCAGGTATTTAGCAGCTTTCAGCAGCTATGAAATATGTTTTCCTGCTCCTGAGCTGAATGCTAAGGACCAGCTTTTCAGCCAGTTTTCAGGACTCAGGTCAGCCTAACTAAATGACATAACTGCAGTCAGACTGGTTTAGACCACCTGTGACCCAAAATCCTGAGGCTGTACGATTTTCAGGGAACTGCAAGGGACTGTGTGCCTTGGAAGTCTCCTGGGAGGACACAGGCTGCCTCCTGTGACATTTGCTGGGCAATAAGCACTTGCAGAAGCACAAACTGCACAAGATAGTATTGTGTAAATAGCTAAAATTACAAGCTGTTACAACCTACTAGGGAAGTTAAAAGCCAGTGTATCTGGTAAATGAAAGTGAAGGACAAGGATTCAAAATGGTTCTGAAATGTTATTCAAACTTTAGGCAACGTAACGTCCGAGAATGTATTAGATATAATCCTAATACACTGTGATATGGTGTTAGGTATGCATATTTAATTACATAATTTTTAAATAATTCAATTTTAAAAACCCAAATCTTTACTCTTAACCAAAAAGGAAGGCATTTAATGCTCTGATGAGGTTCATCTCATCATGAGCTTTCTAATTTAGCATACTACGTTCTGAAGGAATTTACTCTGCCCTAACTATCTGGCTTTGGTTACCTCACATGCACTGAGCCATTCACTGATCCAAGAATAGGCATGGCCCAGCCAATACCTGCTGTCACACAGCTTCATTCTCAGGTGGAGAGGCCAGCCAGAGGAGAGGAATGTAAAATGAGAGAAAACAGATCAGCTAAACAGGTAACCATACCTCTGGAGCTCAGCTTCACAGACAACAAGAGTGAAATAGAAAGATATTTCTGTGCAAAATTTGTACCTTCTTATCCATGAATCAAGAGCAAGAGAGAAATGCTTGTTTGATGAAAAGCATGAGAAAAGTTGATTTCATCCTGTAAAGCCAGAGAATAAAAGTAGAGCCTTGCTGAGACAATACCTATTTTCACAACTTTCCAAATTCTGCTACCCTAAAGAATGTCAGTGTTAAAGTTCACTGGTCTCAGTAGAAAAAAGCATTTGTTTTGACTTAATGCTCACAAACACCACAGTTGCAAGAGGAATGGAAACAAGTCTGCAAACATGCAGAGCAAAGGAAACAAGAAGTCATATTTGGCCTTTTCCATTTATACATGTTGTTCTAATTTTAGGCTTGTTGTGAAGTTAAAAAGTCCAAGGTCAGTAAGTTGATCAAGCTTCTGAAATCTAATGTGTTAGGACTTAGTGAAGAAAGCCAGCTCATCTTATCTTGGGAACTGACACGAGTGTCTCTCAGTGGGTTTCCCCATCAACCTCTTAGCTGTAGTTGCCCATCTGGGGGAATCTGCTCAACTGAGGTTTTTCTTTATCCATGACTCAAAGCATTTTCACATGATGGCATAGAAATTAAATATTTCTTCCATTGATTCTTCCAGCCACAGCTTCACAGCCAAAAAATAATCACTTTGGAAAGAACTGCATAGATAAGAACATGCCCCAGCCAGTGATCTTGAATAGATCCCAGCATGGCTAATGCCTGTGAGAAATCACCTGGGATCAGTATTTCAAGGGAAAGAAACATTTGACTTTTCTTGCTGTTTATAGGTACAGCATTGCTGCTTTTCCTTATGATCCACAGGAATACTAAAGAGCACTCTAGAAGTGCCATTTTATTTTACAGTAATTTGATTGCAGACACCAGGAAATGCTGTTAGAGAAGAACTGGCATTGCTATTCCACTTCAAAAGAGGGTGCCTGACTTAGAGCTAGTCAACATGGAAAACATCTTGAGTAGGGATATTCTGTGAGGTCCAACCCTCCACACACACGAAGTACTCACACAGACATCCCCACTATAGCTTTCTGTATTACCTCATGAAGATGCAGTTATAATACAAATGTGTCACCTTATACAATATTCTGCACTACAGATGTGAGTATGCTCATATTATCCTTTGAATAACTGTATGTAACGAGGATTTTTAGGTCTGGCTTTTCTGACTTCTGCAAGAATATAACGAGCATGGCAAATCTTGAAAGCACAGCCAGCCTCAAGAGGACAAGGATTATCTGGCTAAATGTTTGGGTTTTGTTGAAGAAATGATGAACTTTCTAATTGCAGAAATAAAGAAATACTCTTCTGTCCTTAAGAGTGCTTTTATTTCTTACAGTTGAAAAGCAAATTAGAGACTATTTATGAAATGTTTTCTTTGGCTTCTGCATAGCATTCTCTGCAGACCTTATCATAAAACAATCTAGAAACATTATGTATATTTGCTAACAACCCCACACAGACATATACAATGGCCTTCTCAACACAAATCAGAGACAAACAAGCAACTGTCTGATAAAATCTCTTTGTGCTGTATGGTTACTTCGGATTTTGAGAGGCAACAGGTTCTTCTTCCAAATACTTTACATTTATGCCTAAACCCTCTCTAAGATTATTCATTAGACTTCATTAAACCAGTCTTTGAATTTTTTTTTTTTTTTTGCTCTGTACATCCACACCAGGACAAGTTGAGGGCTTGTAGGATTGCACAAAAACATCCTGTCCTTTAGACAGAAATTAAAGAAACACTGGCACCTCTATTTTTTCTGTCTGCTTTTCCAAAACAAGGAGGAGGCAAAAGCTGGTCTGTCATTTTATTTCATGAGTTCATTTAGATAAAAGTGGCTTCATTGGTGAGGCAACTTTGGAGCATATAACTTCTTGTGTATGATCTGTTTATAGATAGTGTAGGAAGTACAGCAATATATTCCGTATTTATCCTAGACAGATCTTTATACCCCACCCGAATCCGTATCAGAGTATCAACTCCTGAAACACCAAATTACTACAAAGACCCTGTCGAGTCGCAGTTGGCACAGGGCTCTGCCAGACTTCACGCAGGACCACAGGAAGGAGCCCGGGCTCTTTCTCTGCATCGCACTGACCCCGTGTGGCTGCTCTGCAGCCGCCTTTTGCTCCGGGTACAAACTTTGTCTCCGTGAGAGGCAAGCTCATTGTGCTCTTTTTGGTGGAAGGTATATGATTACTCACTCGAAACAATTCGTGCTATTTTGTTGCGAGGGATCATGTGAACTACCTGTAGAATTGTTTGGAATATAAGAAATCTTCCTCATTTCTCAGAGTGTATTAAAGTAGCAGCTACACAGTTTCTGTCTGAGCTTTACCAGGCTTTGTTTAGATATCATTACATCATTGTCATCTATATTAAAGACATAGAAACTTAAACCCCAAAGTGGCCCCTACCCTGGATGAACAAATCACTAAAATATGTCACAATATATTATGACAGTTTTTACCAGCATGTATCTGGAAACATATTCAGAAAAAAAGGGTTTCTTTATTAAAGACAGTATTAAATGATAGTATTTTTAATTGTCTTGCTTTTTATCTTGCATGCTTCTTAAAAACTAATCAACACTCCAAGGTTCAAGTTTTACAATGAACAGAACTTTCTTTTCCTCCTTAGGTGGATACAGATTCATATGTAGGCTTTGGGGATGTGTCAGAAATCCATAAAATTGTCTTATGTAATTACACCTCTTTTTTTCCAGTTGACTAATTATGTTACAATAAGCTTTTGGGTTAGATTGTTGAAAGGGACAAATTGCCTCCTGACTTCTTCAACATGCATAGACAATGAGTCATGTCCATTTTGTGTAGGTTTGGTCTGCAAAATAGGTCTTGGACTCTGGTCCTCTGGATCTAACCCAAACCTACTCTAAAAAAACTCTGATCCATCTCCCTGCTTGAGACCCATTCATGTGAAATGGATTTGGACATTCAAATGGGCCAGAGGGCTGCTGTGCCTTGTTCTGTGGATTGTGTCTGCTGCAGCTGCCCAACAAAATTGTGGAGAAGGGTCTGGTGTGTGGACTGCTACACTACTGAGATTCAAAAAAGTGATAGAAGTGCTGTTTGTAAGGCCCATATACTTCCTTCGTAAGATGTTTTCTACAACCCATTTGAATAACAACTTTATTCAATAGTAGCAATGATGGATTGACCATTCTTAATCACTCAGAACCAGAGAATCACCTGAAATTTGCTCTCCTTATTCTGTTCCTTAACAGTACTCTATATCTCATCTGCATGAGTGAGGAACCACGGCTTTTTAGAGACACCATTCCTCTGATCCCCTTCCTCAGGTGAGCAGCTTTTAACAAGAGGTCTTCTTCAGCTTTCAACAAGGGGTCTGACAAGACCTTTGTCAATGCTTTTTTAAACTAACCTGGCTGGAAATGTCCAGTGGATCTCAGACCTAGCACAAGACCCAGAGGCCTTGAGATATCAGCACCACTCAGCCAGGCAGATGTTAGAAAAATCTCTTCAGTCTCCCCGTGCCACCTTTCTCCTTGGAAAGGGGGCAGCTGTGGATAGCCCAGCTTTGTGCTCACCACCAGCCTGGTCCTAACTGACCAATTCCTTCAGCTTCTAAATCCCTACCAAGACTTACATCCTGTAACTACATTTGCACAAGTAATGCTCTCATGTCCCTGGTTTGAGAATCCAGGTTGGGCAAACATTTCCTTACACAGTTGGCTTTACACAGAAGTCCTTCTGCCTCTTTTTTTATGTAAAATGTAGCTGAAACATATTCATGTTAACTTCTCTCCTGAGCACTATATTCCTAATATACTTATTTTGTATTGTGATTCAGCCTTAACACTGATGTTCTATCTGTTTTCAGGATGGCTTTGAAATTCTTATCATACACACACTCCACCAAAATCATTATCTGCATGAAGTGTCTCCTCTCATATCATCAAAATATGCTATATATTCTGTATGTGAGAAAAAATATTTGAAGGAGGAGGCTGAAATCAATGCATGTTTTATTTCTAAAGATAAAGCCTTAGGAAAGTGTTTGCCATCAGCCAAGTCCTCAAAATCTCTCTCATTAATAGTGGAAATTGTTTCTTTGTCACATGTTTATCCAAGTCCTTTTAGCCAAAACAGCCTTTTGGTTATTGCTTTTTCTCGTTAAGGAAGCTTTGTGCTTGTTCTCAGTTGATAGACCTATTCCCTCCAACACTCAAAGTACTGCCCTTTTTTATGACCTTTCAGTAATGGAGCATTTGCACTCTTGCTGAAATAACTACAGCTCTGTAATTTTAGTGGACTCCAATACCAAATTCCCATACTTCATGTACAACCATCATGCTTTTCATAACAAAATTATTCATCTTTCATAAGCTTTATTCAGTATGGACGATTCTTTTACAAATTATCACTGTGAAAGAATCATTGTGGATGTTGTGAGAATCTCTATACTTTCTGTATTTAAGGAAGCTACATGTCAAGGAGCTACATAAAATCTAGTGCTGAATCTGAAAAATGTCAGTATGTTCTGAGCTTGCAGCATATGGGGGCAGGGAGTCTGAGGGCATGCTTTACTCTTCTTGGTTTTTTGTTGGGTGGGTTTTTTTTGGTTTTTTTGTCTTGTTGTTTTGTTTGGGTGTTTTTGTTTTTTTTGTTGTTGTTGTTTTTTTGAGAGAAAGCTGTGGACAACCTGGTTTATAATACATAATCTCCAAGATGACATCCATTTCTGGAAGACATCACAAGAACAATTGGGATTAAGTAATTAAATGGTTGATACAGAGTCACACTGCCCTTCTGCTCTGTTGGAGCCAGCAGTGGCAGTTAGCAACATACATTTTAAGTGATTTTAGCTCATTTGTACAAGACTGGAAAGTTCCACTGCCATGTTTCATAAACATATACAGTAATTTATATGAAAGTAAAAACTTTCTCGGGGATAGGAAATGATAGCATAATCTTTTTCTGCATAATTTTGATTCTTTGCACCTCAGTAATTCAGGCTTCCCCATGCTCTCATCTCGAAAAATTTTACTAGGTGTGTTAGCTAATTACAAGAATAAGAAGCCTAGGAAAGCCCATTATTCAGGTGGTTTGCCTGGATTTCTATTGTCCTGGGGTCATGTTTCCTCAGAAAATGTACACTGAGAGAAACAGATCATTTCGCAGTCATTCCAGATCAGGCCAGAAGAGGGCCAGATATCACCAGCAAATGCAGCTGCCTTCACTATTCGTTCAAAGTATAGTGTTTATACATCTATAAATCAATTTATTTTGAAGAACAGAATCAAGTGCACCTCGTTTCTTTCTCCATGTAAAGAGAATAAATACAGTTTTGGCCCTAGTTACAGTTTTGGCCCTAGGATTGTATCAAAGAGCATAATTAATTTTTTTAGTGGCCTGTGCCATCTTCTGCAGCCAGCGGAAGACTTAGAAGCCAAGCCACAAGACTTAAAAATTAATTCATCACCCTCAAGCAGCAGCTTTCTGACACACAGAAATTCGAGGTTCTGTCACAGCTGCAGGATGGAAAAGGTAAGGCCTCCAGCAGAGACATTTGACGAGACATAAATTCTGTGTCAGCTTCAGACCAAGGCTGGTGCTTTGTGGCACAGCTTTGCCAAAGTGCCACAAATGCTCATAACAACTCAATGCGAGGTTAACAACACTTCTGCAAGAAGAGCTGGAAGGTGATCTGGGGAAATACATGCTTGTCAGCCTGACCTTGGTGCCAGGGAAGGTTAGGGAGCTGACCATCTCATGGCATGTACAGGATAACCAAGGGATCAACCCCAGCCAGCATGGGCTTAAAAAAAGCAGATCCTTCTTGACCAACCTCCTTTTATGAAAGCCTGTAGACACTCTCTACCTAGACTTTAGCAAAGCCTTTGAAACCATTTCCCACAGCATTCTCCAGCTGCTCATGGCTTGTGTGGGTATGCAGTTTGCTGGGCAAAAAAAGTGTGTGGATGGCTGGGTCCAGAGAGTGATGGTGAATGGATTTCCATCCAGCTGGTGCCTGGTCATGAATGGTGTTGCCCAAGACTCAGCACTGGGACCATCCTGTTTAACATCTTCACTGATAACTTGCATGAGAGGATCAAGTGCACCCTCAGTTGGTTCACAGACCAGTTAGGTGGGAATGTCTATCTGCTTAGGGCAGGAAGGCTCTGCAGAGGGATCGGGACAGGCTGGATTGATGGGCCAAGGCCAATTACAATAAAGTGAAGTGCTGGGTCTGGGACCTGAGTGACAACAACACCATGTAACCCTCCAGGTTTAGGCAGAGTGCCTGGGAAGATGCCTGATGGAAAAGGACCAAGGGGTGCTGAACAGATAGCCAAGAGGGCCAGTGGCATCCTGGGTTGTGTGAGCAATAGCGTGGGGAGCAGGACCAGGGCAGGGATCATTGCCCCTGTGCTCAGAACAGGTGAGGCCACCACTTGAAGTCTGTGTTCAGTTCTGGGCCCCCCACAACAAAAAAGACATTTTGATTCAAGAGTGAGTTTAGAGAAGGGTGACAAAGCTGGTGAAGGGTCTGGAGCACAAGTCCTGTGAGGAGTGGCTGAGGGAGCTGGGATTGGTTAGCCTGGAGAAAAAGGTGCTCAGAGGTGATATTATCACTCTCTACAACTGCCTGAAAGGAAGCTGTACCCAGGTACGGATCAGCCTTTTCCCCCAGGTAACAAGTGAAAACATGAGAGGAAAACAGTGTGAAGTTGCACCAGCAGAGTTTTATTTTGGGTATTAGAAAAATATCATCACCAAAAGATTTGTGAAGCTTTAGAATAGGCTGCCCAGAGAAGTGGTTACTGTCCTTGGAGGAATTTAGGAGGTGTGTGGATGTGATTTTTAGTGACGTGGTTTCATGGTGGACTTGGCTGCACTGGGTTAATAGCTGGACACGATGAACTTAGAGCCCTTTTCCAACCAGGATGGCTCTGATTATATGACTGTCTATGCCTATGTGCCTTATCAACATGAATAAAAGACAATTCTGCTGTTCTCTGACCAGGAGATCAGTCTGGAGTTTTGGGGTGACTCAAAATGCTTACATCTCACTGTATTTGTTTCATTTCGGCAAATTAAAAATAGAGAGAACTAAACATGCAGTAAATGGCAATATGAATTTGACACATGTTGTGGCTGAGGAGGAATACAATAATTTGCAATGGTATCCTCTAAAATCTGTTTCCAGGCTTCCAAAATTATTCCAAGTTTGTCCGTGGTCTCCATAGCAGCTTTTCCTGAGGCTCAAGCCTGGTGTGGTGACTCACAGTGGTTCAGCAAGGGACTCAACTCCTTTCCAGGGAGTCTGAGTCACAGGATGCCAAACCTGGACTGGTTTCCTGTAATACAGAGGTTCCTGAGCTATGGTAGATGTACCACTCATGGTACACAAGCCACCTCAGCGTGGTGCTCCAACACCTCCCAGACATGGCCACAAGGTACGTGGGGGTAAGCAGGACATGTTGCTGCTGCTGCTGGCAAACAAGCACAAATATTTGGAAACTCATACTTTAATAAGTTGCTGGACTCATTCTGACTCTGCCCCTGAACTCCTCAGAAGGGCAAAAACAGTTTACCACAGCCCAGCAGTAAAAGTGCTGAATATAGAGCTCACCATGAGCCCTGGGCTGGTTTCCCAAGCTCATTAGTGGTGCTGCTGTGGGCACTGAGTGTTACAGCAGCTGCCCTGTGACCCTGCAGCACTAGAAGTTCCTCACGGTGCTCTTATTCCTGAGCATTCACTCAGGAGTGGTACATTGGGCAACTCATTCTGGCACAGGTACCTCCTCAGCAACAAGCTTGAGCTTTGCAGCAGACTTTAAAAGAAGAGAGGTTAGAAATGAGATCTTTGCCTCTTAAATGAGTGTCCTAACCACAGAGTCACAGATTGAGGCTTCCTTTTATATTCCTTTTTGACTTCTGGTCCCCATGAATCTCATTTTCCTGGAAAAGTGGGTGCCCTCCCATGCAGCAGATGGGTAGCTCCTCCCAGCTTGCTGAGTATGGTTTATAACCTTGTATTTAAAGGGATAATTTTGTATTTTAAATCTCCTCAGACTAAGGAGAAGCAGGAGCCCAGGCCACCCACTCGCCGGATGGCACAGGGCAGCCTCTGGCAGGTGCCTCTAGCAGACAGTTGTTGTTCACTGGGCTGGACACAGTGGTTTAGTGTATTCTGGATGTGTTGAGAAGAGATTCACAAGAACAGGCCTGTCTGAAATACAGACAGTTGAATATTGCTTCATTTTCTTTTAGCGTGGTAGATCCTGTGGAAAATAAGAGCAAGAAACCCCAACACATTAGTCAAGCAAATTATGTCTCAGTTACTGACTAGCAACCAGTGATATGAGTCTGCACCACCTGAAGACCTCTGAAGGCACAACTCTACTTGTCTTGTGAAAATTTCAATTCTAGGCACATCCAGACCTATGGGCTGAAGTCTGCTCTTCCTCTGCCTTTTTCGCTTGGAAGAAGGCCCCACTATACAGCAAAGAATCAATTATACTGAGTAATACTGACACCCATGTCTCATGTCACCTTTCAGTTTCACCTACTGAAAATGCTTAGTGGAACTCTGTCATGGTTTAGGAATGGTATCCCCCAGTTTATTTTTCCCACTGAAATACTTCAAATCACACTCTGCTCCTTTGCTCTGTCCTTCTCTCCCCTCTCTTCTCATCCCTGTTGCAGGATAGAGAGGAGAATTAGAGGCACAAAAGGTAAAGATTGCAGGTTGAGATAAGAACAATTTACTGGAAACAGCAATGAGGTAAGAAAAAAAAAACCTGTAACAACAGGAATATTAGACTAATAACAGACTGCACAAGACAGGCAAGTGATTTGAGTGATTCTCAGTGAGTGCTCCCCAATACCAGCCAGCAGGAAGGAACCCCACCTCCGTCCCGCTCCTGTGTGTGGTTTGAGGTGCTATGGAATAACTTCATGGTCCTGGCCAGGCCTCTCCTGGCTACTGCAAAAATTAACCCAGTCCTGGATGGAATCAGGACAAGCTCTGATACCTCACACCAGCTGAACCAGAAAACATTTTACATCCCGATGGATGAAGCTACTGAGTTTTTTCAGAACGGGGTTTGAGGGAGGCTGTGGAATGCTCCTTGGGATCCATCAGGCTTCAAAAAGGCAGCCTAGTATCCCTCATCCTGGGGTATCTCCAGCCACTGGACACCAGGACTAGCACCAGAATTTATTCATATACTCTGACACCCCCATTACAAATGTTATTAAAAATCAAAGAAAATATTAAATCAGCAGAAATATTTACACTAAATGAGAATAACTCTCTTCATTGTCAGTTTGACTTGTAAATTTCTGGCAAAGCCACATCCCAAAACCCACTTAGCTCCTGTCCTCTCTTGATGACCATAATAGCTTTCACAACTGCTCTCCATTCCAAAATCAAAGGTCAAACCAAAAGTCACATGCTTGAAGACTCTCTGGCTCCATTTTTATCCAGGAGCTTGTCTGACCCTGCCTCTTAATGGAAACTGGTATCACCTTAGGATGTCAACATATTTATTTGTATTCAGGAGACAGCACCACTTGTAAAAAAAAAAATTAACACCTTGACGGTCTTTCTTCCTACCTCCCTCTCCTAATAATAAATGTAACTAATGTTACAGTTGGAGAAATTATCTTCTAATCATGGAGCAAAGACTGAAGCAACCCCCATCCCTCCCAAAACAGGTGAAATTGTGCTCTATAACTAGGATTTGGTACAGAAAGGGTCACAAACAGCCTAGTACTTCTGATGGGTTTATTGGTCACAGGCAACATTACAAAGCAGTTACACTGAATAATGCTGTCACAGTCCTAATGTGATGTGAGGTTGCTACAACACATTTAGATTTCACACAGTGAAACTACTTGAGAAAAATAAAAAGTCATGCTTTTAACATAAGATCAAGAAAATACACTTGGTTAAAAGAAAAAATGGTCCCAGAACTTCAGCCCACTCAAACTGAAGTTAATGGAAAAGCTTCCTCTGACTTCAGCAGGCTCTGAGTCCAGCCTTCAATATGCCCTGACTAAGCTATAAGGTCAAATTACTCTCTGCTCAGTTACAGGCTCTTCATTCTTCTGACATACTTGTGCGTGACGTATTTTCTCCTTTTTAAATGAGAAGAACATAAATGTGAAATTGACTATGCCAAATTTTATACATAACAGAGCCAATTTTGGGTCATCAGCTTTAGAGAGTGGGAGAATTACAAAGGTGATAATAAGTGTACTGGAAAAGGAGGGAGTTCCTATACTCCTGAGTGCCTGTAGCAGCTGTTTGTGTAGCCTGAAAGCTTCCAAGAAAGGAAGCTTCTTCAGAATCTGCATCTCTGACAGCATCTGCATTCAAAAATGGGATTTCAAAACCACAGCTGACAAAAACATGTACCAAACAGAGAAACACATCTTTACTTTAATAAAGCAAAATCTTCTCGTAAAATCTAAGTTTAGCTTGAAGTAAGATAATTACTTCTGGGAGCTCAGACATGTTCCTGACATAATTTCCTGTCATTTACAGGTGACTTGATGCATCCTGAGCCCGTTCAGAGGAGGGATGCACATGCAAACTGTGCATCTAATTCTCCATCGGTGTTGGAGCCATCAGAGGGCAGCAACACGCCAAGGCTTCCCAGCCCACGGAACTCCTGCAGCCAGGCATCTCTTCCATGTGGGGGAAGGTTTAGTTACCGGTGCTACTGACCTCAGTTTAGCTTCTTGCACCATTGTTTTATGAGACTGCATTGTTTTATGAGACCCAAAGTTCAGAGTGCAATTCACACTTCAAGGAAAACTAGAGTGAGAAGAGTGCTGTTGTTTAGATTTCAATGGTCACCAAGAATGTAGCTCTTTCCCAAAACTGTGTTTACTAATTATCTGCATTTTTAAAGTTGAATACTGATCATAAACCATGCTTTACAAAATTCTCCCTCTCCAGTGCATATCAAAGATAACATTTGTGTTCGTGTCTCAGACTATGATGACCAAATGATGTTAGCATAATAATGGACATGGTTCTACCGCATCCAAGTGGAAATGACAGGAGCTGCCATCTGTGTCACAAGCATAGTCCATCAGGAGTCCCTGAGATACAAATATGGCACCCACTCTCCTCTCTACTGGCATTTTGGTCAAGAGTTCTCAATAAAAGTTCCAGCTTATCTTTTTAAAAAAAAAGTTCTCGTTAATTAAAAAAAAAGTCTATTTACAAATCAGTTGTGAAATGAATAATAACATTCCATAGGAAAAATCAGACTGTCTCAAAAGTTGGTAAATATGTTTTTATCTGTAAAATGTCAGTTACTGGCTGTTTTCTGTCTTGATAGAAGCTGAGTCCAGTAAGCAATTCTACATCTCTGATCCGAGCCGTATGAAACTTCATTCTCTCTTCAACCCACATGGACTCAAACTTGCCATCCTATAGGGACAGAGAAGGGGGAAAAAAGGGGGTTGTAAAACTTTTTTTTTTTCTCCTGAGATGCATTTAATCTACTAGAAAAAGATATTTTGATGTTTAATAAAGATAGAAACCAGTCACTGTTGGCAAACATCTAACAAACAGAGTGTGCAGGATTATATGTAGATAGATGCTGGACTTCACTTGCCATTCCCCATTATCACCAGCTGGTGCAGCTACAGGTTTTGTATACTTGAGGAGATAACTGCAAGAACTAAATTCAGTCAAGCTTCTATCTACCATCTGTATGATAAAAATATTTCTGAGAGCTGTGTCTGACTCTAATTCCTTGCTACAGGATTGGTCTATGCATTTCCCACACTTTTTTTTCGGGTGTATATGGAGTGTAGTGATGTGTGCTCCCACCCCAGTGCCAAGGTACCTAAACTAGAAACAACAAGTGCTCTTCAGGAACATCTTCTTCTGGGAATGCATTTGGCCTTAGCACTGATCTTTTGTTGTGGGTGACTCCTCTTAGAAGCACTTCATCCTTCTCAGCTGATGACTGAATAGTTGCAATACAGAAGTCTATGTATGTATGACATGGATGGTCTCTGCATACTCAACTCCACCCTGCTACCTCTATTTTGCTCTTCGAACTGATGTATTTTCCCATTTGATCATATTCACAGACTTTGACATAATTCCACTTGCGAAAATACTGTCTTCTCTCTCAGGATGAGCATGTAGACTGTATTATTTTTACAGGCTTTAACCAGTTAATCTCTGATACCCAACAAAAAACAAGCTTCAGCCTGACTTGAAATGTTTATGGGAACCAAACAAACTACTTACTGCACAGCTTTCACTGTTGTCTTCTCTGTGAGGTACAATGAAAGACAAGGCATCTAGAGACCCTTCACATTCCAGAGGAGTTTCAGAAGTATTTTTACAGCTAGTCAACACAATGAAGAAATGGGTTGGAACTAGCACTTCTGAATTACCAGGATATCTGAAATACAGAAGATCTTTATGTAAATCCACCAAATCATACTTGCACAAAGATCAAATTACAACATTCAGCTATATTCAATTTTAGCAATTCACCTATTTTGTCCAAAGAAAGCTTAGGTCTGGAAGGAAAATTCCAGATTACTATTTTTGCAAAACAAGTTTGGCGTGTAGGCTGATTTAAGTAACAAGTTTGATGAGGTATAACAAATTGATTTGCCATAAAAATGTGTCAAACTCCAGAGGAGATGAAGAGTTCAGCCCAAGTCCAGGAAACTACCTGCCTGCTAGCTTGAACCAATTTTGCTAACTCGTGTAACCCACAACTCGTAGTGGAACACTGCCAGCTCAGCAAGTATCAACCATTCCACCAGGGATAAGCCCTTGCCTTGTCCTCTCCTAGAGGCAATGGCAATGTTTTCAGGCTGGTGGACATCATTCCACATGCAACAGCTTCTCTTATACTCCACCTTCAGGTTTAGGATGACACATTCTGAAGGTGCATTTTTCTCTTTGTGCTTATTGCTTCTTTCCTAACTTACTTTTCTGCTTAGGACCTTTTATGTGTCTTTCTGAAGAAGGACAATAATTACTAACAGACCAGTAATGGAGGAAAGAAACAAAGGGTTAGAATGTCAAAGGTTCTCACCTTTTCAACTTTTCTGGGGTATCATAGAGCCCATCAGAGTCAAAATCAAACACAGGACCACTGACTACATTGACACCATTCCTGGCTGCAGCATATTCAGGTAGCAGGTGTTGATGGAAGTAGTTCCATAACACTGAAACACAGTAATGGAATCAGGAAACGATCTTCACAATAGAAACTGCTAATACAACTCTGCAGAGTATTCAGTGGAGTATAGACAGACATGATAAGCTAGGAAAATAACTAGGTTCTGCAGGTGTTTGCTGTTGTTAAAGGCTGCATCCAACAGGGCAGCAACATTCATTGCACCATGTCCTGACTGTGGTTTCACAGTCACTCTTACCACAAACCTGACTGAGGCTGAGATGCTGCTCCCCTGGGGCCTTACGCTTCTTTCCTTGGAAACCAAGCCATGGAGAGGTTAAAGGAGGAAAGGCCAGAAAAGACCATTCCTGCCTGTGTTTTTCCCCGCTATCAAGCTGGCATGGGTAGCTTGTACACTCACACCTATGAGCCGGTAAGTATCTAACCTATATAATATTTTAAATTACAATTAAGAATTGAACAGTATTCCATTAAAAAACAGGATATTTCTTTTTTTTCCCTGAGAAGTACCACAGTAATCCTTCTTTTTCACCACAAATATGCTTATTTTCTCTCAGCCAACCATATCATGTTCCCTCTCTCCAAGGAATCAGGGGTCATTTGCATGGTTTGGAAGCAAGCACAAAACCAGCAGTCTTCTTTTCAACTGTGGACATAAAATCGGCATACAAATAAAATACCTTTAAATGCAGGATACATCGGCACAATATTGCTGGTAAGCAAGGCATCGTAGTGAGGTTTCTTTGCATCTGTCATAAAATCTGAAAAAAAGGGCAATTTATTACATGGATTTGTTACTTTTAACTTGCATTTTCATGCTTTTAGCGATCAGTGTAATAACATTGAGATGGAGCTGACCTAATTTCATTTTCCAAAAACTGATGTGGGTGTAAGTGCTGACTTCAGTACATGCTGGATTCCATCCAAAATAAATAATCTTAGTAGCAGCAGCAATTACACTTGTCAGATATACAGTTGGCAAATTTCATGAGATTTAAAAATATCAGAACAGGCTTCTGAATTGTGGGGAAATAAATAAAATTCATGAGTGTCAGGCCAGCAGGATTGCAGAATCCAGGCTTAAATAGGATTGTGATGAAACTTTGCAAACTACATTTTATATAGATGTTTAAAGAATGTGCTACTTGGTATCCTATGCAGTAGAGTCAATATAATATACTTCCATATCAGGTCAGCAACAGTTTGCAAACAATTACCCACATATAAAACTGAATTTGCAATTTCTCAGCTTGCTGGACTTTACTCAATGTCTACATGTTCTTCCCAGTTTCTTCTATGAGGTGTCTCTTTAGAAACATGATAAGTTTCAAAACTTCTGGGAAGTACTAAGTGACTTTGGACAATCCAACAGCTGCTGAAGCATCTAAAATATTTTCCTTTCTTATATGCTGAAGTGAACTGAACAACTCAGCAACTACGCCTTCATATTCTGATTAGTTATCAAGAACACCTACAAAAGACTATACCTGCTACATTACTGATCATGTAAAACAGATATGCTTTATAATGAAGACAAAGTACTTACCTGGAGGAGCAAGAAATCCGTAAGTTAGGCGAGGATGATTGTTGTAAAACAAACAAGTCTGATTATGATTCTGTGAAATACGAACATCTTTGTGTAAACAGCTGGAGGCAGTTCCTGTAGAAGAAACCCATTTGTCCTATTGAACAAGAAGAAATATCATTGTGAAAGCTGACTTACAAAAATTCTCTCAGTGTGAGGGACTGCAGAACTCTAAATATTTAGCTGCAGCTGACTTTAAAAGTGTGAAGGCCTTAACTAAGATGCAAGAATTGTTCCTCTTCTGTCAGAGGAAAACAAGCCCTCCCAGCTACTTCATATATCTTGGAAATAAAGTCAACAGAACTGCAGCATTTCAGTCAATTATAACATTTTATAAAAGAGAATCTAGAGGTGCTCATTAAAGACAACCTGATTTACTGACAGACAGACTCACATAATTGACACAGACACACATGGGCCACTTGTTACAGTAACTGGTTGCTTCATGCCACTACCCTCAAAATATTTAGGATCAAGTAAATATTGCCAGAGTTTAGCTAAATTTATTTATAACAGCCATTATTTAAAACCTATGATTCCCAGAAAATTAAATTTAAAAGTATTGTCTATTATTCTAATGATCTTGCTTCTAAATTTTCTCTAAATGGGAAAAGCCAACTTAAAAAAACTTTCAAGTTTATCAGATCAGTGTTCGGCATGAACAGGTGTATCTTAAGCATGGGGTTCAGGACCACAAAGACCTGGCTAATTTTCCCCAATCAGGATTATATTCTGAGAGAAGGGTCATATCAGGGCATGACCAGCTCAAGATTGTCCTGAGATTACTTTTCAAAAGGATCCTGCCACATTAGAAACTGCTTTGAGATTATGAAACCCACACTGAGGTCAGGTTTTAAGGACAGCACTGACAGACTGCTGTAGCAGACCTATGCTACCAGTACAGTCTGTTAGGAGCTCTATACCTATGGCAATGGACTCCTCACTTCCTGCTGTCAATCTGGAGGCAAAACTGTTTCACTCTGAGAAATGCAAGAGTCAAAGCCAATCCTTATTAGCATAGCAAACCTCACACAAAATTCCACTTTATATCTTAAGTGATTCAACTTAGTTCCCTGGGAGACAATACCACAGACTCATTTCAGCTGGAAAAAGACCTCTAAGATAATTGGTCCAGTCTTTGACTGTTCATCACCTTGTCAGCAAGACTATGGCGCTAAGTGCCAAATCCAGTCCTTTCCTGAACACCTTCAGGGCTGGTGATTCCACCACCATGGTGCCTCTCATTTCCTGAGCAGACATTAGAAGCCTTCAGGAATAACTGGCACTCAAGACTTTTTCTTTCCAAGGTTGCTGCTAATCTTTCTTCTCAAACTTACATCTTTGCCAACAGTGTATGAGCTCCACAGAGGCATCCTGTAATCCCTGCTGTACCCGCTCACGTAGCGCTGCTGGTACAGGAGGCAGTAATTGTGCCTTTTCTGCAGAACCCTGGGCCGGCCGTAAGGTAAATTCAGTTCCTCTGTCTTCTTAACTGCAAAAGAAATAGTGCTTATTACTTTTCAATTAATACTGGTTGTTAAGTACCCTCCTCTTTTACACACCTAAGGTTGCCTTAATTTTCAGATGCCAAGCAAACAGAAGTCACAGAAATGGGACCAAAAATTTTTCATTATTATATCAAAGGCACAGTCTCTAGGCTAAGGCAATAAAATTAAGTAACGAAGCCAGTATTAAGCAATTGTTTAAATTTATACTGCACAAATGAAGCTTATATTTACACCAAAACCTTTTGCCATTAAAAACGGGAGATAAATTTAGGTTGCACAGTTAAAGTCCTTGTTGACTTTGTGTTTCAATTTAAAAATGTGGTATCTGCTTTTATGTAACATTTAGATGGGAGATAAACCAATTCTGGTGATTTGAAACCAGTATTTCAGTAGAAATCATATGTAAAAAGGCATTTAAAACACTAGGAAATACAGAGATATAAATAAACAATACAGTGAAGATTGGATTGGATTTGGATTTTCAGCTGTGCAAGGACTCACTACTTCGCCTTTGAAAATTCAAGTATTTTCAATCACTACATGAATAGAATTATAAAAAGAAGGTGTCAAAGTACTTTTTCCTTTAAATAGGTCCCTGGCATCCACAAATTATTATACAATGTTAAGGTGAATGTATTACATGGTGAAAGAAATTGGGCAATGAATGTGCAATTTTCCACAGTAATTCCACAGCGCAAAAAATATGTCAAGATTATGACAGTTATTTCTCCACCCATGAGGGGAAAACAATTCATTTTTTTTATAAAACAAAAAAATTGAGTTAAAATCTTTTGTCCTTACAGACGGTCAAGTTATGGCAATCAATGAGAGAACAAGCAAACTGAAGTAACTAATGAACTCTATATAGTCATAAGGAGCTTCTAGGCTCATTACTAGAATTATTTCATCTGTGAAATGCTTTTCATATCTCATTAGTTCTTAATCAATACAATTCATAATGAAATTATTGCTGTTAAGACTGTGCTATACCAGGTCTCACTGATAATTCAAGACAAAATCCTACTGGTTCAAAAACGTAGGTTTAGAGCCTCAAGTTCCTATTTCTACAAAAGAGAACTGAAGTATGTTATCATGCCTAGCCTTGTCATGTTTCTTCAAAGTCAGGTTAAGCAAAGCCCTCAGAGATCCCTAGCAGAGTCTGTTTCAGCAAAGCCCCTCACACACTTTGGGGAAAACATATCATATCATTCTAACTGGATTTGCTTTTGTTGCTCTCATGAGGGTTACAATACTGAAAGACTTACTTTAAAAGGGTTCAGGGACATGTTTTAAAATGATGACCAGTCACTAGTGAAAAAGATTCAAGAACACTCTACCCACTCTTTGTTTCAGGACAAACCACACAAATCAGCAGAAGCTTTGAATTAGCTCTGAATAAGCAGCAAATCTGGATCCTGCCAGTAACTGGCATTTATGTCTAATTCTTAATAGTGAGCTACAGTGGGGTGTTGCCAAATATAATTTATCTTCATAAACCCCCAAGGTTTCATGAACACACATGGCAAGGTCTCTATGAGCCTGACAGCCTCATCTTCTTGACATCATCTATTAAGGCATGAGCACATGGGACTACATACCATTTTGACTTACAGTTTTCATGATTTACTTGCTGTTTTGCCTATTTCATGCTCAAAAAAGTTTTATTTTTTATGAGTCATGAGCACCTCTACAGCTTGCAAACTGCAGCTTAAATATGGCATGTGTATGTCCAATGAATGGAAATAAAGCATAAGGAAAAGAAGTAACAGCTCAAGACCACATAAAAAAGTGTAAAATACTCCTTATGCCTCATTAAAACTATGCTCCATTTTGGATACCACTGTTTGCATTGATTTCTCATCATGTACTTCCCCATACACCACCTTGTTTCCCATTCTGGAATGCTCGTTACTTCAGTGCTAGAGAAGTTAGAAGTATTAGATAACACATATGCCAAAAGGACACTGGTGGAAGGATAATTTATTTGAGAGCAAATGGCTCATGAGGACTGTATTAAAAATGTGAGAATCATAGACTGGAAGAGACCATAAAGACCATCAAGTTCCAACCACCCTACTAAGAGCAGGGACAACTTCCACTAGATCAGGTTGTTCAAAGCCCCATCCAACCTGGCCTTAAACACTTCTGGGGCAGGGCATCCACAATTTCGCTAGGCAGGACTATAGCTTCTGTGAGAATCTCAAAGAATTTTCACATCATTTACTTGAGAGTTGCTCAGAAGTTCAAAAACATAAAATGTTTGATGACTAATTATTCATATTTTTGTTAGCTTTTTAATTTGATATTATTACCTGCAGTTCTTACCTTCTGTTTCAGTAAGATTTAAACGCTGATGGAAATCCCTTATTGGCAAGCCCTATAATTATAAAGGAAAAGCAGTGAGATTCTACAAAGCATATTATTAGTTTAATACCACACTTATATGTGACTTCTGTCTTGCAAGTTATACATGCAGAGAACTCGCTGACATGTACTGTAAACTTCAGGGAACTTGCAGACACAAATTGGTTTTGCCCCAAGCAAATCTACAGTCTTGAAATCCCCAGACCAAACACAACATTGACAGAACAGAAATTTCAACATAACTAAATGAAGCAAGCAAGAACCGAATGCTTTCCCCATCAAGCTTCTATTCCCTTCAGAGATAAATGTAACTTAATGTAAGCAATCTGCAAAAAATTAATCCACAATACAGGCTAGCACTCTCTAACCCCAAACCAGATTTGATTTTGAAACCAATAGTAAGGGACTGTAAAACTATCTGGAGAATGTGAAGTTTCCCTCTTTGAATACAACACACACTTCTGCCTCCATAACTTTAACCATTTCCATACTTACCCCCATCCTACAGGAGCAGCCAGGGCTCACTGAAAAGACCCTTTCTCCCACCACAGAGCATTCAGAAGGATGACTAGTTTCTTTGGGATGGTGGGGAGTGTATATAGGGTGCTTTAATAGATGGTTTAGGCGTCCATGCGTTCCATTGTTAGGGGCTGGTTTCAAACCAAGCAAATCTATGAAAGAATTCAAGTGATATTAACAGGAGGAGAAAGATTGTAATGCACTGCTGATTATATTGTGCTTACAATGAATGAGTCACTGCTTGCTGCTCATAACACCCAAAAAGAAAAGCCATGTAACCTCGTTAAAAGGGACCATATGTTCTTAGCTAGGGTTCAGTATGGTACTGATCTGCTCATAAGGTTGAGTAAGTTGCTTGAATACAGCCACCAATCTCCATTTGCAGTACTGTTAAGTATTTTCTGGATCAAGTTCTTGGGTCATACTTTGTTTTTCACAGAAGCGCTATAGGTTCAAATGAGAGAGGAAAGTAGGCAGAAAATAATGGAAAACAGGAGAGGACCTCTAGGGGAATAAATCAACAGAAAGTGGTAGATCTAGCGACAGACTTCTGGAGAAGCCATGAAGCACAGAATGAAGAAGGGACAAAAGAACAAGGAGTCACAGTAACATCATGTTTGAAAGAAGTGGGGGAAAGGAGGCTTCCGTTCATGATGGTAGAGAGATTGTGAAGTAGCCATTTTTAGTAGTGGTCAGTCAAAGCACCAGCTCTGGAAAAGCCAGAGAACTACACAGTGTGACCAGTGGAAAAGAGATATACAAGGTAGCCTGACCAGTAGATCTTAAGCTGCTGTTAGTCATTTGGAGATGACCCTTTCTCAGAAAAACAAACAGCTGATTTGTGAAAATCAGCAGCAGGTCTTAAGGATGAGTTTCTGAGGACACTTGTTATTAGAAGATTTACAATGCCCAAAAGACCTCATATTTTACTGAACAAAACTGACCCCCATCCATTGTACTTACCACACATTAAATTATATACTTCAATGTTTTCAAATGGATCAATTTGAGTACCAGACTTGAATCCTGGTCCAAAACCAATAAAGATAGCCTAGAATTTACAGAAAAAAAACTTGTTTAAGACAAGTTGAAATGAAAATTATCTTTATATTCAGAGGGCATTTTCCTCCAAGAACTTAATCCTTGTTTTACCAACATAGTATGTATCAAGTCAAAAGTATGTGTTTTTCTTTCTAAAAAGAGTAGATGTATAAGAATAATTTTTTAAAACAGTAAAAAAAAAGTATTAGGAAATCCAATTATGTCTCATTGTTGCCTTTAGCCATTTATGGCATCCCTTGGTCTTTTCTGCTTTTGAAGAAATTAAAAGGTACGTTCTTAATGCTTTAAAAGATTTAATGGAAATGTTAATCCAAAATAACCATCACATATCACATCCTGTAAACAATTTGGAAGCTTTTAACTTAGGGCTAAAAAAACATCTGTTGTAAGCAATGCTTTAAGTGGTTTATGCAATGGTAGGATCGTAAGCTTCCACGCCTGGTTTGCAGCTGCTCTTTCTTCTTGCACCACTTCCTGAGCTATACTGGACCTGATCCAGAAAAGCTGCCAGCCCAAAAACCTTTCCCTTTTTTTTTTCCCCTGCTGGCTCTTTTCCTTCTGGTTCAATTCCCCAACCTACTTGACAGTGCAGCCATACAAAACTTACACCAGGATACTGCAGGGTTTGCTGCATGAATGAGAACAAGGAGGCGAGGGCAACAAACGCTTAAACTCCACTGTGGCCAAAAACATTGTTTTGAAACTTATCCTCAGTTATCCAGCTTATTTTTAATAAAGAGAAACAGATTGCACACATCTGTGGTATCCAGATACTGAATGGGTGATGGATGTTTTACACTGTACAGCACATCCCTGGGTAAGACCTCCACGTTTTTTGCCAGCAATGCAATTGTCACAGATTTCGTAGCCATGTGGCAAAAACAGAGGCTAAAAACTCAACTCTTAACTCCTTTTTTTGAGATTAAAGCATAACATAGGGCATTATTCTGCAACTTTTGATACTAGAATCTGCAGGCTAATAATGTGCTCAACCAGCCTAATTTGAACCAGATGAGGCAGGAACACTCTACTGCCTTTCTGTTGTTTTGGAAATTACAGGGTATGAAATGCTGTTATGCTGCTATAAAGTTAGCCACAAAAAAAGATTAAATATATCTGTTTTAAGACTTATTAGGGGTGTTTTAAACGACAATCCCAAGCGTGGCAAAAAAGTTTGAACAGAGTCAATCTACTGAAAAAAATGTATACAGTCAAACTGCAACAGAGAGAGATGGAATACGTTTGGCATCACGTGGCTTGCTGATTGCAACCCATTACAACCCATTAGAAACACAATCAACAGGTTTTCCATTGCCAAATCAGGGAAGAAGAGCAAGCCCAGAAGGGTAAACTGATACAAGATTAAGACTTTTTTTTAAAACAGTTTGATGCCAACATTATATAATACTACAAAAAAAATGGGAAAAAAGTCTTTTAAGAGAGAAAGTTATTGAAAACAAGCTTCATGAGAAAACCTACAAAGTCACAAAGATTTCTCTTTATAAATGTGTTTACACATATTCACTGTAGAAGTTCCAAGTACCTCACAATTGTTTGTGGATTTTAATACTGAAAACAGCTTTTTGAAATCAAGAATATTTGCTTTCATTTAATTGATAACAGAAACTAAGGCAGAGGAGATAGATTAAGTGACTTCCCCAAACTAGACAAAACTAAGGACCTGATTTCATGTTTCCCTATGATCTTTTCCCATTTCTCATTAACTTTCAAGACTGCATATTTGTGTGGGTTATCCAGCACATCACAATATCAGTAATACAAATGCTTGATTTCTTTAACTGCAGATAGAACGGTATTATAGATCTTAAGAAAAAAATCTCAACACCCAGCGAACACAACATTTGGAAATAGAAGGAACTAAAAATAAGAGCTATCATAAGTTTAAATCTCACCTGCATATTGGGGAAGCGATTGTCTGAGCCATGGAATCCACCTTTGCAGTTTTTAATCTCAAGTGGTTTTCTATTAAAAATACACAGTTTGTATAACTCACTCTTTTCAAATCACATCAACATAAAGTACATTCAGTGATGACTTATTTACGTCTCTGTTTAAAGATTTTTAGAGGATTGTCCATAGGGAATGAGAAGTGCTTGGGAAGAGAATGCCTTTAAAATCAGAATGGTAATTTTCTCTGCAAATGTAATCCCTTTGGAATTGTCATGTCTTGATCAGAATCTTTTAAAGTCAAAGCACATGACATACGAAAAGAAAAATTTGTTTTCAGGATAACACGTTTTCAATTCCCTGTCATTTGGGTAACAACTTCGCAGGACTTTGTGTAAGCATATTCTCAATATTTTTTCATAAAAACACTGAACTAATTTAGACCATTCAGATGGGAATCTCACAGTCTACTAAAAACAAACATCCAACCTGTGCTAGGTCCATACACACTATTTAAACAAATAGTTCTATTAACCCAAACCTGATTTGGACAACTTGCACATGTCTACAGTGGTACACAACAGGACTTACTGAAGAGGCGCACTGGAAAACACTTCCGTGATGAAAGTCCTGAAGTATCACAGAGGTGCTCAAAATTAATAGTACCATTACAACAGATAACACTGTTCTGGGACATGTAAATTCTTTCTTCAAAATATATAAGATAATTAACTATCACAGGCCCCGTAAGATCAATGACTGACAAGACTGATTTAACCTCATAATTATTTGCATGCTCTGCTTTCATGGACTCACTTTGGAAATTCCTTGGCAAGGAAATTGCATGGCAAGATGTACTCAAGTATCTGACAGTGAGGACCTTAATTTCTAACCTGCCACTACCTCCATACCTAGCAGGGAGAATACCTATAGCTGCCAGTTTAGAATTAAGCCTCCCCAGGCCAGCAAACCCTGCAGAAAAAAAGCATGCATTTTTCCTTTGCAATGACCCTTTTGTATGACGAACAAGAAAAACACACTCTAACAGGTATCATTGAACTCTAAGCACTGGGAAGAGAAAAGCAGTGAGAAAACAAGAAATTATTTGTTGTACAATCAGGCACTTAGAACTGTAACTTACCGAGCCAGCTGCCACTGGGAGTCTAAATAAAAGTGCAGCGGTTCGATCCGGTCATTGTAGGAATAATGGAAACGCTTGGGTAGCAGCTGCTTCATATAAGCTTTGAAAGGCTGATTTGGTTTTATGCACTGAAATGTTTAAATTAAAACATAAGGAAATTTTGGAGAAATGTATTTTATGCCCTGAACAGTTCTTATAGAGCACATCAATTGCAAATGGTCTGCAATAACTTCCACTAAGAACAATATAACTCCATTAGGTTTGAAATCATAGGGTCTTATGACCTTAAGACTTAAATCACAAATACTGACTATGGAGTGCAACAAGTCTACAGCTCTGTAATACAGAAGGCAACAGACTTCTAGGGTTTTTAGACTGGTCACTTGGGGACAAATAAATTTTTCCACAAACTGAGATCCATTAATGATGTTAAAAAGGAAAAAAAATATCCACAACATAAAACCAAGCCAAAATCTCTACTGTAATATTGTAATTTTTGAATAGTGAAGTCATCTATACAAAAAGTATTGCTCTCACCGACAGCAGTGTCTACACAAATGAGAGGCAAACAGATTATGGTGCAGGGATGAGAACAGAAGCCAGAGACATAGTAAAAAAGCAAATTCAATGAACTGACAACAACAACAAAAAATTTCAATATTCTCTCTCAAAGCTGTTTATCCAAAAGGTGTGAACAAGAAAATCTTATGTGTCTCCTGGCAACAGATCTGAGCTTTACACTGACATGACCCTCAGCTACTATGGTCCAGGTACACCAGTTCTCCAGTTGAAAGAGCAACACAATACAGTGGAATGAACACAAAGCCTTAGTTAATGCACAACCCAATAGTTATATATCACCTTCTTCAATTTTCACCTTCCCCTGTGTAGAACTACTTTTGTTGTTGTTAACCAAAGGCCACACACAAAATCAATTAGGTTCGAAAATACCTCTGAGATCATCAAGTATGATTGAACACCACTTTGTCAATTTGAAAAAATTCTTCAAGATGTCCAACCTAAACCTCTCCTGGTGCAGTATAAGACTATGTCCCCTCATCCTGTCACTGAACCAAAGTACAGAAGTAGCCCAGAAAACAGCTAATGCTATAAAATACCTGAAATTAAGCTAGAATAACAGATAAGACAAGGCTTACCGTGAGGTTCCTGACAATGCCTTCATAATTAACTGGAAGAATCATATGTAAGTATTAGTCACCTAAGTTAAAAAAGATTAGATGTAAAATGAAAGCATTCCCATCACATAAGAAAAATTATAAGTTTCAATATATTTCTGGATGTAAGAAATTATTTTTCCAGATTGAAGACCATATAGAGCAAGATAATCCCTAAACTGTCAAGCTATTGCCTTTATGAAATTCTAGTTCAGCCTCTCTTCCCCTTGATTACTTAGTTACAGCTTCAAATTAAAACTATATTAGTTAAACTTTAGTTAATTTTATTAGTTAATAGTTAAAGTATACTTAAATGTTAAACTATATTGGCCACAGTTAGAAAATCAATCCAAGAAGTAAGTTTTTACAAAAAAAGCAACTAAATGCTGTGTTAATCAAGGTGAATTTTTCCATGCTAATTAAATTTATTAAGAAAAAGAAGAAATGCAACTACCAGAACTGCAGTTTTGTCTAGCAAATATCATTAGAAATAAAGCCAAGCACCAGCTGGCTAAGATTCAGATGCTTCAAGCCAAAAGGAACTATTACATCATCTAGTTTGACATTTTGTGTAACACAGGCCCACGACATTTCACAGTTACTCTGTCCTGACCCTGATATCCAACACTTGACTCAAGTACATAAAGGATTACCCTGGCAAGAGAACCATTTACAATTCCTGCACAGATACACACAGTGCTACAAAGACAACTAAGATACTTCATTGTAACAGTGCACACGTCCAAAGGAGATGAGCTACTTTTCTTATTCCAGAACTTCCTTCTCCAGGGAGAACCTGAAACTGTATTTGACTCCCACATTCTCCGGGCAAACATTTAAAACAGTTTAGAATAGCATCAAGCAGTGAAGTAAACAAGACTTAAAGTCACTGGGGTTGAGGTCTACAGGTTTTAAAGAGCACAGAGAACAATAATCTCAACAGGAAAAAATATCCCAACCTACCAAAAAAAATACTAATGAACATGAAGAAAACTCCTGCATTCAATATTAAACAGTAGCAAAAATTGTAGGGATTAAATGTTCACCTAAAATAAGACTACTTAACAAATCAGAGTTTAAAATTCTTAAGCATTTATGGATTTTTTTACTCAGTTTTATTATCTTATTTATGTTTACTTGCAGTTTTCTTAATTACTGTCAGGCCATTAGGCCAAATGTTTTAACTAGGAAACATTACGGTCAAAATAATATGTAAATGATAGTAACAATTTAACATTCCTCTAAGACTGAAATATTGCAAATTTATACAAAACTTAATAAGTAAGGAAATGAGGTGATACAAGGAGGGAGGATCTTTGGGCTGTCTTTGTGCACCAGCGATCTTATTCAAAGGAATGCCATTCACAAGGCAGGAGGCATTTGCACTTGGTAACTCTGAGGAAGGCCATAAAATGTTTTTGTGTGTTTGAAAGTGGGATTCAAATACACTTTCAGACTTGAAAATTCAAATGGTCTTTAAAAACAAAAATGTACACACTACTCAGTATTTCCTGTTCATCATTATCCAGGTTGTCCCTAGCTGGCATTCACTCAGGTATTCTAATGGAACATGTGAATCCTAAGTTTATATTTGTAAAGCAAAAAAAACCATATAGCCAAATAACAAAAGTTAGTTTAGCAACTACATACAAGAGAAATACTCATCTGGAACATTATTAGGTCTTAGGCGAGCTGCAGGACCAGGTACAACTATGAAATCTTGAACATTGTCCAAATAGCTGTTCAGATATGCTGTTTTTCTGCAGCTCCCTGCTTCCATCCCTGTAAAAGGAAATAAATCTTCTTTTTAAATGGGTATATCAGTGTAGAGTAGCCTTGATAAGGAGACATGTAACTACAGTTGTAGAAATCAGAAATGTAACTTCTCTGGTCTTTTTTTCAGCAATCCCAAGGTATCTGACCCAAGGAAACCACAATACTCATGTGCAGAAGATAAAAAGACTTGCACAGATAAACACTAATGTCCATTTCCTCAGCTAAGAATGACTGTCCAATTTAATAAATAGACAAACTTTATTCTCTAAAGGGAAAAGAATTCTTATGAGCCTAAGAACAGCAGTAAGGATCAGACCAAATATTAATTTAGCCCAGGATCCTACCTAATAGTGTTCATTAACATACCTAAACAAATATCCAATAAGCACAGAATTATTGGCTGTTCTTTCTCCCAGTGCTCTTCATCAGTTTTCAGAAGCCAAAGGGGTTTCAGATTACCTATCACATTTAAAGTCTTAGTTTAAATAATTCCTGTCAGGTTTACTGGCCATTGATGTTATAATTTTTTTAAGCCTGTACAGATATTTGGCTTGCATCATTCCCTGTGACAATGAGTTTCGCAAATCAGTTTCTTTGACACATGAAACTGTGCTTATATTTTGTTTGTCAAGAAAAGAAGTAGGAAAAAATAGTTAAATACATATCTTAGAGAAATAATTCCAGATATACAGAAAAGCTAGAAAAATAAATCAAAGTTTCATATTTATAGCCTTCTAATAACATATAAGGGAACAAATAATTAGAAGGAAGTTATGGCTTGTATTTTCAGTTCTCCAGCAGTTTGTAAACTGTTGCTCTGTAATGTAATTAAAAGATAGAAGAAAATTAAATCTACTTTTTACCATTCACATTTTTTATTCTGTTTCTTTTATCATCTGGTAATGGCCAGAAAAGGAATTAGAAAAAAAGATGAAAATAACTTACTTTCCCAACCTTGCCAGAAACAAACAAGTATAAATTCAGAATATTACTTTAAAAAGACAGTTCTTCAAAGTTCCAATATATTTTATAAAATAAAATTTACCATGATCCGATACAAAAATAATGTTCAGGCATTTATGCAAGTTCATTTGCTTTAGACCATCCATCAGCATCCCTACTATTTTGTCCACTCTCAGTAATGCCGTAATGACCTGCAGGACAAAACAGGAATGCAAAGTAAGTGTTTAAAATACGGTTAAATATGGCTAAATAAAATTGAGACCCTCCAGACTGCAGATCACCTGCACTGTTCAGAGCTACCTCCACCTACAGAAGACTGACTATATCTTCATTTGGGCTATATCTACAGCCCTTAGCCCAATTTTTTTTTCTGTCACATACTGTATCATGACACAGCTAATCATTTACATATTACTTCAGTTGCAGATGCTTACAAAAACAAAACAAACAAACAAACCACCGAAAACTCCCCAAAAAAAAAACCCTCTCACCAACCATAACCAGTGAGGGTGGTATTAAAGTATGAAATTGAGGATGTTTGCTGCATTGTGCTTGGGGACAACCAAAGAAAACAGGAAATGCCAAAGGGTGCAAATACTGATGTGTTAGATAGACTAGAGGAAGCCAAGCCTTCAATACCCTTCCCCAAAATGTCTGTTGGGCATTGGAGCAAACTTGAAATTTCTCTGAGAATAAAATCCAGTCAAAATACTTTAAAGAAACTGAAAAAGCCAAACAAGGAACTACCAGTCTAGCACTGCTTGTGATCAGGGGTCTGATGCCCAAGTTCACTTGCAGAGGTACAGCCTGGGAGCTACTTTTGAATACTTGCTAGGTTAAAAAAAAAAAAAAAGCATTTTCCAATGGAGTTATTCTGTCATATCACTGAACTACTAGTACAAGCTGTCCTGCTTTGTATCAACAAAGATGAGAAAGATGAGACGCTCCTGCAGAGACTATATACAAATCCTCAGGGTCTTTTTCTCCAGAGCATTCCTGACATACAGAACTTATTAAGCAAAGAAAAAGATAATCAATTTAATCATGGTCCCCATACTGCAGTTCCAATTATGTCTACTATTGCAATACATGAATAGTAACCGCTCCCAGCTCAAGCGAAATTGGCAAGAGCTTTTTATGTCACCACTGAAGTTTAATACCCACCTATGATACCCAAACTTCTTGACTGTTCAAGATGGGAGAATTTTACAAATTCCTAAATTTCCAAGAACTTTTCCTTAGCATTTTTCACCTTGTTTTTTTTGTTGGTTTTTTTTTTAATGTAAAGCTATTCAGTACTTTTTAAGACAGTCGCAGTCCCAAAGACTTCTTATTTATCTAATAAATCACAGACTGTGATGGGGCCATGGAGACATTTTTATCTGTCTCTTTCTGAGACAGCATAAATTATAAATTCAGAGAGATAAGGCAAATATTCACCTAACCTTAGCACAGAGACTGGGAGGAAATTAATAACAATTGTAACATGAATACTTAACCACCATAACTTGTACATTTTTATGCAAACCTCTGTTCTTGCTAAATTGAAAGTATACAAATTTTCTGTCCCCATTCCCCTCCCCTGTCAAAAGTCAACATTAGTACGAGCCGATAAAAGAACATACAAGACATACCCAAACATGCATTGCTAATTTAAAAGTTATTGAAAGAAAATGAAGACTAGGCTTACAAAATAGACTATCATATCTTTTATATCAATTTTAGTCATAGATGGATTGTCTATTCACAAATATTTTCCCTAAATAGCACACTTCACATGATCTCAGTTAAACTTACATGAAATATGGAAGTTAAAGAGTCAGAGCAAAGCTTCAAGTTAAAAAAAAAAAATTAAGAAACTACAAAACTACTTACTCCGCTGCTTACTGGTCCAAACTTATGGCCCGAGGAATCTGGTTCTTCTAAATACAGAGTGTAAAAGTGTGGTCTATATCAAACAGTACCAAAAATGTAATATTTTACATACATGTTGAGACAGTTTGAAGAGATTATATTTCAGCAATGGAGATCAAATATTGGAAACTATACTGACATTCAGAGGAAAACTACATTAAAGGGAGAGATGCAACTTAATTAAAAAAGCTTTCAATCATAGAAACAGGCTTGCATTAAATAATATTTTAATGT
The DNA here is from genome assembly GCA_025920805.1 of Petroica traversi. Taxonomy (NCBI): domain Eukaryota; kingdom Metazoa; phylum Chordata; class Aves; order Passeriformes; family Petroicidae; genus Petroica; species Petroica traversi. The sequence continues at coordinate 4,640,678 of JAHLSL010000017.1, forward strand.
TGTTAGAATAAGGCATAAGATACTGTTTAAAACAGAAATTATGCTTACAGAGAAATTCATTGCAATACCACTCAAACAGGAACTCACACTCACAAATGTGCACCTACCTTTCATCTTCAGGCAACTGCAGCCAGCGAAGGACAGTCACCACTCTTTCCTCAAAGGGGATTGAGCTGCATCAGAACAAAACAGTATGAATCACCATGTATTCCAAGAGCCATACATTACAAAAAAAAAAATCACTGTACTTTAGCAGAAAAAAAAATTCATTACAGGCTTTTTAGGTGGATACAAATTTATTTATGCTAATTGCCTCTGACTCTAGAGGAGTTTATGGCCTGATCTAAATCTCCCTTGAATATCGTTCTCAATATGATTAGAATAAAGCTCCCTATAGTGCTTGTGCTCATTATACAAAGTAAATAATTGGCCTCAAGGTGCAAAGTCACATTCAGGTTTTCATTCCTGTATTATGTTTAGAAAAAGTCCTGGTTTAGGAGCGGGGTTGGGTATTTTAAATATAAGTAAGTGGTATACAAGTTTCCCATATTATATCACAAAATAGATTTGATGCATCAATTACTGCAGCAGACCAACAATAAGCCTGTTGACCTTTAACAACATGAGGCACCCACAAAGTAATTATTCAGTATTTAACACAAGTTCAAGCAACTGTGCAACATCAGTTCCTAGGGAAAAAATATAGGTAACAAATCAAGAATCAAAAATTCTGTCCTGTATGAAGGGTGTAAGAAGGGAGAATGACTCTAAGATAGAAATGAGAAACCTGATTTCTTGGGCAAGAGTTGAGATTATTAAATAAATGGTGATAAACATTTTCACTAAGCTGAAAATGTTTAATTCCAATGCCTTAATATTTTTTAAATCTTCAATTAAAATAATTTTGAATTGGAACAGCTTACCACAGCCAACAGTAAAACTTTAGTTTTCATGGACAATATGATATCAAAGCTTGATCCATTCACCACACGAGAAGTTTGGATCTAAATATTCCACACCAGCCACAAAAGGTTTTTATACATAGAGAGAGTAAAGCAATAGAGCTTCAAAGCTGGTTACGCTTAAAGCTGATTTTTACATCTTACCATTAAAATATTTCTTGAGGAATGAAAAGATAATTAAACAAAGGCTCTACATTATACTGAAACAAAGTTAATTGGATCCTAGCTTTTTCCCCTATTCTACAAAATTACTTTGAAAAACAGGAAAAAAAATTATGCTTTCTCTGGCATCTGTCCCACCGCAATAGTTAAAGTCAAATATTCCTCTGAGACACAGGCATTTACATACCCATTGTATATTTCATACAGGTTTGGGAAGGTTCCATTCACTGCTACATCAGACCCAGGCCAGAAGAAGGTCCCTGCTTTCAGCCCTTGGTACATAGCTGTGAGCCAGATCTGCCAGAGAACATTCACCATCGTTAGTGCCCGTCACCAAATTGGCTGAGAGACTGCCAGGCACACGGCCACCCTCACCATCCCTGCACCCTTCAGCAAGACCAGAAACTGGAAGTTTCATGGAGCACTCCAGACAATCCTGCCTGCCATCACTATCTGCAGCCCAGATATACCTTGTAGCCTCATTCCTTGTGGCAAACACCCTGATCCCAGCAGCTGCTACACCAGGGAGGGCCAGGAGAGAGGTAGGAACCATTGTAGAAATGCAATGGTAGAACCATGGCTGAACACCAGGAAGGGGAGGTGTCTCAAGAACAGTGACACATGAAGGGGTGGGAATATTCCAAGGACCTATGTCCTACACAGTGGTGAGAAATGGAAACTGTGTTTTGCCTCTGCATGTTTCCTGCCTAGCTCATATATCACTCTGTTCTCAATGGCCTGCAAATTCTACACCTGTATGCTCTTTCCACACAGGGGAGAAAAACAAACAAACAAACAAAAAAAAAAAAAAAAAACCACAAAAAACCCCCAATCAAACAAAAAAACCCCCCCACATACTAAATAGTTGCATCTGGTGCCTTGCTATTCTTCAGGCTAGTGCTCACTCAAATTTTTCCATGCCACTTCATTTTCATGGCAGTCTCATCAGTTTTGCCATAGGTGTATGACTGAGCTGAGACAATTTCTTTTAAAACCACATCTTTAGACTTACAAGTAATTTAAGCAGAGCATAAGCCTTTATTAGTGCTTCTTATTACTCAGACTAACTGGTCTGTTGCTTTCCTCACATAAAGCCAGCTCATATTAAAAACAGACCTAAATCTGGTAGCTATATTAGCTATTTTAAGCCAGAATTCTCCTTAGGGAAGATTCCATTTAAGTTCAACAAAATCTGTTACATTTTGTTTCCTTTGTTATTTTGCAGCTCCAACACTGCAGTTCCTAGTGGTGCTGAGTAACGCTTCTTGGCTGACTTGCAAGTACCCTCTGTACTCTTTCAACACCACCAAGCATCCAAGCGATATTGAGTAACATAACAGGCTGATTAGCATTCTCAGAAGGGTATTAATACTTACAGGCTGGCCTTGGTACCACTGTGGCATAAACTTCTCCTCACTTTTAAGGGTGAAGGATGCATTTCTTTTGGGGTCGTACATCTTGTTATCAATTATACCATGAGATTCGGGATACAGCCCCTGTAATTGAGAGTATGCCTTGTTGCAGTGCTCTAAAGACAAAGAACGTCCCAGCTACTCAAACACGTCCTTCAGACAAATAAATCTATGGAATACTCTATTGGTGACACCCCCCACCTGTTGTTCAGGACTTAAATTTAGCAAATTCACCTACCACTGCTTCCAAGCCCTACCTTCCAACTCTTAATTGCTTCTCAGCAAGATTGAAAAAAAAACATTAGGCACTCTCCTTTGGGATCAAACTGAAAGACACTGTATGAGTTCACACATTTGTTGTATCTTTAGGACAAAGACAAAGCAATTACCTATGCTGGACCTCCATCACATGAGCAAAACTCTAGCAAATCATTACATAAGCAGTGAAGGAAATGCAGGCACCAATTCTTGGGTAGTTTTAGCAGACTTCAGGTCCAGACTAGCAGACTAGCAGACTAGCTCCTTTTTACATTTATAAGGGATAAAACACCGCCACTACCATTAGGACCTTGCTACTTTTCACAAAATGGGGAGTTGAGATAAAGCTCTGTACTGTACACCTCACATGGCTGCAGGGCATGATTAATGCCTCTCAGTTGCATATTCAGTCACAGAGATTTGTGAGGATTACACAATTAAGCATCCTATCCCTAAACCTATGCTTCTCACTTACCAAATATCCTGATAAACTGGGAGGAAAGAAAGTGAAAATCCTAGTACTTGATTGAGTTTTAGTTGTGGCATGATGAAATTAAAAATAATCTCCTGAATTCCAGCCCTGCATTCATATTGAAAACCTTCATATTTCTTTTTCCTCCTATATGCAAGACGTGTCAAATTTACAAGATCAGCTTTGTAACATTTTTATGCAGGCTTGGGTACAGTCCATCACACAGAGTCAATATCAGCATCATGTTCAGATCTTTCCTCTCATTTCATAACTTTCTTTTCATCATGCCAGGCTACCTTCATGAAGTGAAATAAGGTTGGCAACTTAAAGCAGTCAGGCTGCTCTCACTCCAAGAGAGGAAATGGCAATTTGGTGGAAATATTTACACAAATTAGTTGTAAAGTGGTGTGAACTTTTGCCTAAATGGGGTTTCTCACAGCTATTCTTGGAAGGACTGGATTTACTTACTTCAGATCTGGCCACTTAGCTGTAGTGACATATTATAGTTATTAACCTAAATTACATAAATATATTACATAATTTTTCCTATTCTGAAGTGAAATCAAATTATTTTAATGTTGCATCAGAATATGCTATTCCCTTTGAGAAAACTTGATAATGAACAATAGTGGAAACGTATAATATACAAGAATTCTTACTGTGACAATGGAGTAATGGTTGGGAAAGGTTTTTGAAGGATACACTGGTCTCATACTGGAAGTGTATGTTCCACATTTCTCTAGAGGGAGTAACAAAGAAAGTCAGCAAAATTACTGAAATAAAAATCATGCAAGTTTCTCTCATGAAGATGCATACTTATTAAAAAAAAAAAAGAAAAGCCAAAACACATTTCCAGAAAGCTTTCACTCTTCAAAATTGTGGACTTAATACCTAATTTTCCTTCCCATATTCATTTACAAGCTGACTAAATGCCGATTAACAGAAAATTTATATATGCTTAATGGGTGACTGTAATGGCCACTTAAGCAAAACCTACAACCTTTGTGGTAAGCATGTACAGATAAGAATGAAAAATGAAAGAAACAATCTGAATGAATGAAATGAAAGAAAAACCCTCCAAAATTGCCCAGGTATGCAATAAGTGCAGACTGCAGCTTGAGACCAACCAGCCACTTAACCTAGGCTGCTCCCAGAGGTGAAGTGGCCACTGACACAGCAGTGCCTGGCCCTCTAAGTCATCTGTCAAATCACTGCTTATGCTGCAGTCTTCCTTTCTTGTTTGTGGGACTTTTAAAATATAAAAATATACTCTTATTCTAGGATGAATGTCAAAGTTTTCTTTATCTCAATATACAAATCATATGAGTTTAGGGAGATTAACGTACAGTATTTGTTAGTATGAAGATGCATTCGCAAGGCCAAAACAACTGAGCAAACTTTATTTAAGGGGTCTAAATTTCCACCAGCAAATGTGTGGCCCCCAAATTTCAGAAAGAAAAAAAAAAAAGAAAAAAGAAAATGCCTTCATTAACAACTTAAAAAACACCAAAACTGCTTCAACAGATGCTAAAGAACCAAAAGTAATGACCTCTATAGGAAGAACACCACTGGGTCATCTTCACAATGCCTCTGGGTAATTATATACAATATATATGAAATAGAAATCAAATGCTTCATAACATAGAAAGTGTTGCATCAAGGCACTTTGAACTCATTGGATTAGGGCTTCAATTAGATTACAGTTGAAATAATTAATTTGAGCTAATCAAGATAAAAGAAGTCAGGCCAGAAAAATAACTCCTCTCAAGTCACACAGGCATCCCCTCCCACACTTGTGTTTTGTAGTAACAAATAACCACTTGTACCTTTTTTTTATTACTGGAAAACACCTAGGTCATTTCAACTACTTCCAAATCTGTTGTTGAGACTGTTTTCCAAAATCTTAGTTTTTTGGTGTGGGTGGCTGGGGAGGTTGGGTTTTTTTGTTTTGCCTTGCTTTTTTAAGTAATAGAAAAACACACTTTAAAAGTTTTGCCAAAAATCCTAGGGGGTTTTTGCTAGGACTTTCCATAAGACTTATCTTTATTCTTTTTGGCTCGTTGCCTTAGCTGAAGATGATTTAAGACAAAAGGATAACTTATCTAAAACTTAAAATATCACAGCATAATTGTACATGAAAATGTCTTCTCTGAACACCACATGCACACAGTAAGACTATGCCTCGGTTCACTAAAATCTCTCAGCTCCATACGGAATTATCCATCTTTCAAACAGGAGGGAAAACAAATGTATAACAAAACCTGGTAAAAGTGAAACTGTGATAGTTTTACAGGCATCTACTCTGACAGATTTCTCCAAGGAGACGCCAGAATATCACTGTGAGCATGCCTGAATTAACAGGACAAACTAATGGAAATATTTTTACCTATAGGATTTCTGCACTTGTCATCAAATGCTTAAAAGATGAAAATCCAGGCACTTAGCATGGCTCTAATTTAACACAGAACCAGGCAGTCCAGTAAGTTACTGAATGGGGGTAGCTGTTCACTGCTTTGTAAGTGCTGTCATTCTTATATTGTCTCTTTTTGAAAATTTAATAGTCCTATCAATGGATAGCTATGAACTCCAAAATTATTTAATAAAGATTTTCATCAATAGTCAACCAATTTATCCACTATTGTTACCTTTCTATACAGAGGAATAGATTTCATTACCCTTTTCTGAACAGTAAAATACTGCAGGAGTATTTACACACTCATACAGAAGTTTATTTTTGCAATATGACTGCTTTCACCATTTTTGGACACATGGAAAACAAAGCACATAGAGATTTGAAGCCACAGGCCCTCAGAGCATTATGGGATATACACCTCAGTGACACAACTTTTCATTAAAGAGAATATTTTTCTCTTTTTTTAAAAAAAAAATGTGCTTTATCTGAGCACTTCACCAATTTTTTGCTATGAGGGAAAAAAGAAGAAAGCTGAAGATTCTGTAGCACATTGTTTTGCAAAAGTCTTCTCGCATATTACCAAAAAATGTTCCAGAATACTTTAGAATTGTAAACATAATGCAGAATTAATCCTTGCCTCCAGACTGGGGCAAGTATTTTGCTGGGTATAAAAGACGTATTATTAGGCATTCTGGAATTTATTAGAATCTTTTAAAAATATATGTTTTGACCATCAAAAACCTCATATCTGTGAAGAAGTGGAATGACTCATGAAGAAACAAAGATATTTGTAGTCCTCAGTGGTCAGAATTTATCATGGGTTCAGTGCAAAGAGAAGTAAATGTTAATTATAGAAGTCAATGAGAGAAGTCCCACTGTACTCTATCCTGGCCAAAGAATGAAGAACCACTGTGTAAGTGGATGTCACAGATTGGAAGCCCTACAGATGCTTTCTGACACTGCTATCTTGTATCTCAGGCAGAGCTAGTACAATTTCTATGAGCCAGCCTCTCCTAGAAATGTCCCAGAAGTTTTCTCCAGTTTATATTTTTTATACCTTCATCTAATGAAAACTTTGCAAATGCCTCATTTTATTCTAGCATGGAACAAAATTTAAAACAACCCAAAACCTCAAATGCATCTGTGAATTGTTATCCTCTGGAACACTTAAGTTGTAACAACCACTGCATAAAAAAGCAAGTATTTTTATGGATTTATTTTTAGTCAAACTGAAACCAGGCACCCCAGGTAGTAATTTATGGATGTCAAGAAGATTGGCATATTTTTCAGACAAGAAATGCCATCAGTTCTCTACAGACCACAGCCAAAACAGAAACAGGAAAAGTAACTAAAATTATTTAGACACTACCAAATCAAATAAGACACTAAAAAAGCTGGGGAATATTTCTTCAGCAAATGTTTGCTAAATTAAGGTCTTCTTGGATTCATTACATTTCTACCAGCCCTTCTATATCATCTCTTCTTAGTCTCTTCCTTCTCTGCCTTCTTTTTCCAAATATAATCAAATGGTTTCTATCTTGCTTTTCATTTTCCAAAGCCATTCCATCTAAATATGAGATGATATGCATTATAGAGTAAAAAGGATCTACTTCTATTTCAAGGAAATAAAGTAACCTCACAGCAAAAAAATCCACCTCCTAAATATAACAGGGGCTATAATTTGTAAGATTTCACAGAAAATTGAAAGGAATCTTTCCTCATGCCCTCTCTTTCTTGCCCTTCCACTCTCCCACACAACAAGTTCTCTGTGCATGGGTGTTCTTCAGGACAACAATTCCATATTCATGGCAGAAGAATGAGGATTTAAAAAGTGAGTGAAGCTGCATCTGTGTTTTTTTCAGGTAAGATGTCATTATATTTCTTAGACAAGGAAACTACTCACGTAATTTGCTAATAACAGGTAGAAGTCCACCCCAAGTCTGCAAATATTCTGCTCTGAAGCCATCCAATGAAAATAGTAACAGTGGAGACTTGGTAAATCTGAACAAACAGAAATTGAATGTTAAAAGACAGACTCTGAGAAACTGTTTCCTATCACTAATTTCAAGGAAGTTTCCCCCAGACAGTGGGAATGTTCATTATGGGGCTGGGAAGCAGGCCAAGGGAGTCCTGCTCAGCAGAAAGGTTTGCAGGCTGGCACAGTGGTGAGCAATTTGTCCAGCCCCTCTGCCTGAAGGTTGGCAGAGCAATCCCTGCCCAGAGAGGCTGAGGTTTGCAGTAGGGCATGCACAGAAAAGTCATGACAAGCCAAACACACCCACGAAATGAAGAACAAGCCACGATGCTCAGGTGATCCACCTGTTGGGTTTGGTACCCCCTCTCTTGAAATAAGTGCCACTGAAGCAACACTCAGCCCCTCCAACCCCACTCTCCCACCCCTGGGAAAGAGCAGGAAAAGAAACAAGGCAATGCAAAGCCAAACTTTCCTTTATTCACTTTGCTCGAGCAACCTGTAATCTAGCTGGAAATAAAGCATTTTTATACACATATACAGTGCACAGAACTTGTAAGCAAGTCTAATGTACAGGGTTAAATCAGCAACTGAAACATACTTTTCCTTTCACCTACAAATATTATCCAACCAAAAAGAATTTGCTTACTGCTCCAGAAGTACTACTGATCTCCACATTCAAAAATGCGGCCCTGCGACTGGAAACACTGTAACATTTCGGCATTTCTGACAGATAAATTCAGAAATTGCTTTCACTGGAACCAACAAAAATAAAATCTCCCCTTCCAGTCTCCACAGGATCTATGTTTTCCAGTCTTGACTTGCTCACAGATTCAGCCTGTTCAAACAATTTCTCTCCAACTGTAAGTACTTAAAGCATTGCTTCACAGACAGGAATAGTAACTTCTGTAACATCAGTAACTTCTTCCTTGAAGAAAACATACCCTGTGTTTGACCTATAGACATGAGGGCATGTGAGTCTGAAAATAAAAAATCAGTGCACTGCAGCAATAACTATTGAAAATATGGAATTTCCAAAAACAATTTAACATATTTCATATGTTAACCACAAGCTCATTTTCCCTTTTTATATTTACAAAGTTTTTTAAACTTTGTTATACTTTAGTTTCCAAAAATAAGGCAGTGAGGATAGAAGACAAATATTATTTATAAAGTGTTGACAATTTCTTTAGTGATGTACCCCACAAAAAAATCCAGTGATTTACAAATGAAACATTATAAGCTGTGTGTCAATCGAACAAGCTAAAGAACAGTCAGGCAACCAAAACACATCAATCCTAAAAAAATTTTAATCAACAATTTGGACAACAGTTCAGCCCAAATTATTTCATTAGTCAGAACTATTACATAGCCTACCCTACACCCCAGATAGAATAAGACTTCTAGATATATTTCTAGGATGTATTTTTGTAGCCTGCTAAATTCATATGGCACAGGTGGGAACAAAGAATGAATGATTTTCAGGTTAAAACTAAAGCCCTTTGGCAGAACAGAGTAAGGAAACTATGCACTATCTTTACCCATATTACAAGTATTTACCACAGATTCTGATCTCTACAAGTTTTCCAAACACCTTCTCCATGCCCCTTCCTGCTCAGTAAATTGATACACTTCAATGCAGAGGTCTAAAAATTTTCCCTGCAAAATTCTGTGCAACAGCATATGAACTTTGAGGCAAAGGCTGTTCAATACTACTTACCAACAAGTCCAACTTGAAATAAAAAAAGGAAAAACCAAACCAAAACCAGAAAACCCCACCAAACTTAAAACAACCACTTAGAAAGGGACTTTACGCAACAGTTTCTGGTTTGGCATTTACAAGTAAACCAACTGTTAAATACATGTTTTGGTTGTCTGCAAATCTTGCCACTGACCCCATCGCACATGTAAAATTAAACTTGGCAAAATGGGCCATTGCCACAATGAGAGCAATTGGCCATTTCACTTTTTGTATGCTCTACACATTCCAAAATTCATGTATTTAGTGATCCCTGGTGCTCAGGGAAGCAAAGCATGACAGACCATGATAAACTGCACTCCCTTTGGAACAGCTCCAGTAAAATCCCCAGACAAACTGACCCAAGCTGCATTCTGAGGTATATCCTCCACTTCCACACATTCTTCCTGTCAGTAGCCAAGGCTGCACTTGCTACTTCAGGAATGGGCTGTTATGAGCAAGCAAGCCTGGGAGGCTCAAGTTTTGGTCCTGCCAGTGATTCATGCTGGCTGTGTCCAAACAGTAACACAAGCGTGTTTCACAGCTCTTGGATAAATAGGTATGCCACAGTCACATCCTGGCTCCAAACTGAAGGAAATGCAGTAGCAATTATCCCCTCCTATAAACTGGCTTGTATGGAAACACTATGCAGGCAACACAGGCTTGCTGTGGTCTCGTAGGTTCACCAGTCTGGATGATCAAGAGGCCAGAACCACAGAACACATTGCCAAGTTGACCTCCCTCACTGCAGGCAGGTTGAAACATAATTAAAAGAAAGAGAAAGAAAGCAAAACAGGAAGGAAAAGCAAGTTCCCTTGAAAACCTTAACATAGTACACAGAAAATTTCCTATCCCACACACACTCATACTCTACTGCCTATATACAGCCAAAAAGCACAGGAAGAAAAGCTTTCTTTTCCACTAAATGTACAGAAAGCCTCAACAGGAGGCATAAGAGCAATCTCCAGATATACCGAGTGATCAGCAAAGAGGAAAGGAATCAGATTCTCTTCCAGCTCAGAGAAGGCAGAACAAGTAGTGAGAGGCCTGAAGTACAGAAAAAGACATGAGGACAAAAAGATGGCAAAAGTAATCAGTGAAGCCATCTAGGTAAGTACTAGGATAAACTGCTTGAGTAGGTTTGAATTGTCTGAGTATTATTTCGCCCCTAGAACAGGGGGAAGGACTCCTGAGATCTTACAGTCTATTAACTTTTAACACTATTTGACAATATGGAACCCAATTTTGGAAAGACTTGGTTGTCTTAAGTGTACTTAATTTTTAATCATTGATCTGTCTCATTAAAACAATTTCTCAGATTAAGAACCTCATTGAATGCTGTGCTGTCTTCTGTCTATTCTGCATCACAGGAACAGCTGAAACCCAGCTAAAACTAAAACAGATAAAACCAGCAATCTAAACCCACAAAATATGTGATATTACTACACACAGAATCAGAACTGATATCCTGAAGTCTCAAAAGAGCACTGTGACTAAAGTCACCTGCACTCCTGCCTACCACACAGCATAGGAAGAAGTGGATTGTTTACAGAGTTGTTACTTTTTGGGAGAGGCTTGTGTGCTAATAGTCCAAGATGAGCCTTCAGTCAACACTGTTTGATTCAACTTTGACCACTCATCACCCTTTCCTGGGCTGGGTTTTATTGCAACATTTTGGGGTTTACCAGGATTAAAACAATTTTAGAGGAGGAACTATGTATCCCTTTCATGAGCTGAACAGAAAAAACAAACAAAAAACCCCAAAAACAAGTTAACCAACAGGAGTTGCCCTACGGCATTTGCGTCAGTAACTTTGACTCTGGATCTGCACAGGACTCCTGTTTGTTTACCAACCTCTTGGGGGCAACACTTGCATTAGGGAAATCAGCATCCTAGACTCAGTTCCAAGCTCTGTTCCAAAAGGCTCCCAAACTCAGAACAAAAGTTAATGACAAAAACTTCAAGAACCACCTGGCTATCACCTTCCTACATAGGGGATTACTGGGGACTTGGTCTACAAGTTGGACAGAAGGACCAGTTCCTGTCCTGATGAAGGTGCTGATGTGCCAGCATCTGTTAGTGCTCTAAATCAGAATGAAGGGCACTCAATTGGTGTGAAATATTTCAAAAGGAAACATATGTTGTTTGACAATATTATAACTCAAATTAATAAATACAGCATGTTTTAAATAACTTAAGTAAAAAAATAATGATATAAAACCAAAATAAAATGGTTTTACATTAGTAGAAACATCCTACCACACTATAATTTCAAAATAAAAATAAAATAGGTCTGAATTTTTTAATACTTGTTAGACAAGAACATAATTTAATTCAACTTATCCCATAACATGTCTAGCAAGTATTTACTAGTGGAACATAAATCAATTAAAAATTGAAGTCACTTCTATTGATAGCTTAGACATACAATCATAGTTTCTAGTCAACTTCAGCTGTAAAGTTAATTAGAAGAACCCTCAGCAAAAGCGGTTCAAGAAATACAGTCTTTTTTTTCCTGGCTGGGAGCTTTGCTGTACTATTCAAGCCTGAGTGCTGATGCCATAAACCACATGAGTCTTTCCTCACAGAGTGTATACATAACTTGCAGGAGCAGGCCCAGTGTGGAGCTGAGCCAGAGAATACAAGGATCCCACTGCACTTCACACCTTTTAAAGAAAGTAATTTGGACTTGCAAATAACATTGTCCCACTAATGGTGGTGCTGGAACAGAGATCTGCCCACATTTTGCAGTTCTGAGGCTGAAAAATGCAAGCTATTGGAAAGGTCTTTTAAAGAGAGAAGGGAGGGATGAAGTCTTAGGAGACTAAGATTGCTGGATGGGTCCCATAATATTTGGAATGGTGGGTATTGGAGCACATAGAGGTCAATAATACAGCTGGCAACCAGGTAGAGTTGCTCAGGGCACACACATCTGTGAGACACAGCAGGGTTGAGGAATAGGCATGTCTTGCAAGTCAAGCAGGTGCTGGGATAGAGCAACCTGATCTATTAGTAAGCACCACCAAATGCTGGCTGAAAAAGTGTCCATCTCTGTTTGGCAGCTGCTTTTTCTGTGTGTGCAAAAGGCAAGCAGGTCCCAAGAAGGCACAGCAGGGAAAACAACCTCAAAAATGAAATGCAAGCAAAGAGCAGAGCTATGCAAATGTACAATTTCCTCACCCTTTCGGACACTGAGGTTCAGTAATGTTCTCACATTCTTCTTCAACCCAGCTTGCCTCTCCTTAAAACAAATGAGCGCAATTTATTTTTTCAGACAGTACATTCTTACTGATAGATGCAAGGTTTTTTTCATTTTACTGGATGATTTTAAAGTGATATTATGTTCTTTCTCCTTTTATACAACTATGGGCACATATGAAAGAAGGTAATAATTTTTTTATGATATTTACCTTTACAAACAGCTTGGTAATTGACACAGCAATCCTTGTTTTCCACACAGTCTTCTGAACAGGAACAACGATATTCTGGTCGCCTCTTCTCTCCACATCTGAATTTATTGCAGGTCCATATGTGGGCTAAAAAACAGATGAAAGAGAAGGACAGCACAATAATTAATACTGCTGTAAGTCCAGAACTAATAAACCAAGTGTTAAGTTCAGTCTCAAATCTCTGCTCACCGAGAAATAGTCCTATGGTGTAATCGAGATAATGAGTTATCTCATACATGCACAGTATCACAAACTTTGGCACTTCAGGAAATAGAAACACCCACGACTAAGTATCCAAGAACATAGTCATCTGAACACAATTATGCAGCATATGGGCATAAATATCACAGATCAGAAAGAATCCTTTATACAGATCTCCTGAAATATGGTAATTTGTGTAGGTTTAATTGGTAAACTCATACTACAAAAAAGTTCCCAAAAAACTCAGGAAAAAAAAAAACAGATAGCAAATTGAGTCTGAATTTGGAATGCCTAGAAAGCACTGAGCAGCATTAACTTATTCTGAATTGCATTTGAAGCCTCAATGTATTTTACCAGTCATCATCAGGCACTCCTTCCTCTTTCAGCACCTCTTAGGCACAGGCACCACTGCCACTATTTAAGACTCTATACATAAGCTCACAGGAAGACCCACTGACTTCAGCTCCAGCTGTTTTTATTAGAGAACAATGTTGGTTTCTCCGAATGGCATATTCCAGTGCATTGTGTTATCTGAAGACCTGGGTGTCCTGGATGAACCTGAGTCAGCAGTGCCCTGGCAGCCAGGAGGGCCAACCCTGTCCTGGGGGGCATCAGGGAGAGCATCACAGCTGGGCAAGGGAGGGGATTGTCCTGCTCTGCTCTGCACTGGGACAGCCTCGCCTTGAGTGCTGGGGACAGTTTTGGGCACCACAATGTAAGAATGACATTAAGCTTTTAGAGCATCCAAAGGAGGGTCATGAGGATGGTGAAGGGTCTGGAGGGGAAGCTGCATGAGGAGCAGCTGAGGTCACTTCATTTGTTCAGCCTGGAAAAGAGGAGACTGAGGGAAGCCCCATTATGGTCTTCAACATCCTCATGAGGGGAAGCAGAGGGGCAGGTACCAATCTCTTCACTCTCATGACCAGTGACAGGGCTTAAGGAAAGAGCATGAAGCTGAGTCAGGTTGGATAGATTTTTCACCCAGAAGGTGGCTGAGCACTGGAAAAGGCTCCTCAGGGAAGTGGTGACAGCATCAAGCCTGACAGAGTTCAAAAAGCATTTGGACAACATTCTCAGACTGTGACCGTGGGGGTATCCTGTGCAGGGCCAGGAGTTGGACTTCATGATGCTGACAGGTCCCTTCCAACTCATAGTATTCTGTGACTCTGTGATTTGTTATCAGTCATAAACACAAATAGATCCTTTACATTCAATGAGGATAAATGCCAGTGAATTTACCAACTGAGTGAATACTTAAGTGAAGATCTTAACAGACACATGGAAGAGAAATCTAAACATTTGAACAGAACACACTTAAGTGATTCTCATACCTGACTAGCAATTAGAAATCCCTAAAAGTGTTGTCAGGAAGTTAATTCAATTTCTGGTTACTGTACTTCAATAATTCCACTAATATCAAATAGATCTTTATTTCCATGAGAGAGAGAAGAATCTATTATGGTTCTAGTTACATTATACTATTGAGTAATTAGAATTCAATCCTCCACTGATATTACGGCTAATTAAAAAAAAAAAAAACAGAGAACATCACCAATTAATTCATTCACATTCCTAATGCTAAGACAGACTCTTCAGTTTATTTTTAAAGAATCTTTATACTCAGGGGAAGTGATGTAATAAAACACACAGAGTTAAATCATGTGACTATACACCTGGATATATCAACTATATAAGTGTAACTTGACCTTTCAATAGCAGTCAATTAAAGCAGGGACCTGAGCTCAGTTTCACTTTCTGGTTTTCAAAGTCCACACTGGAATTTTAAATGTATCAATGTGCTCTCACCCAGAAGTTAATCAAATGTATGTAAAGAGGAGAAAGAAGAAAAAAAATTTATCTGAAAGGAATGCTTCATTTGAAGCATAAAGGCAAAACCAAAGTAGACAAAATAGTCAAGTGCTATCCTAGGTATGCTACACACACTAACATCTTTCCCTGTAAGATTTTTTCCAAGGTATTTTTCACACGTTTGTCTGTCTAACCCTTGCCTTCTGACAAATCATGGCAGCAGCTTCCCATTTTGCAATCCTTCCCCAGTGCAATCTTTTTTGTCATCCTGCCTTGATTCATGCTCATGACCCTTGCTTCACACTCAGGCTGGGGAGTAGCAAGGCTGAGGGCCTGAGCAGCTGGGTAACGAGAAATGGCAGCTTCCACAGAGCTGCTCTGTCCTTCCCCTTTTTCACTCAGGCGATGACAGACAAATGCAATATGCAGAATCACTTCTATTCCAGGCTTGCCCAAGAACGTAGGAGTTATCCCTGATGCCAGGGACAATGCAGGTCACTGTTGTCTCACCACCAGCAAACAAAAATCTGGCTAAGACCTCGAGTTGCCTTTATTCCTCCTCCTTCCAAGGGGGAGGGCAGCAGCACAGTCTGTTGCAGCCTCTCTCCTCACAGGAGAGCTTTGGGAAAGCCAGCCTACTGGCTGTATCAGCTCCTTAGTCCAGCTGGGTGAAACACAAGCTCTGTTTGTGTGAAACAGCAGCTGCACCAGAGCTATGATGTTTCCACAGGAGTCCCCAGCACCACCATCACCACTGCAACTTCACCCAGGAATGCAACACAGAGGGCACAAAAAGGGGGAGACGAGTGGCATCAGAACCCCTCTGCTGTTCCGTAGCCCCACTTTGCACTCACAGCCCATCTGAAATAAGTCCTGACCACAGCAGTACTCACAAATGCTGAGCAGTCCCTTGTCAAAGAACAGGAGAGATTGCTCCCTCAGCTTTTTTCCATCCTTACCTGGTTGTATACATGTTTCCTGGTAATCTAAGCAGCAGTTTCCAAGCTTGACACAATCTTTATCACAACGGCAGCTTCCAAAGGTCCTTTCAAAGCAACGACCTTTGCAGGTTTTCACTGTAATATTGGATGTTAGATGTTAGATGTGTTAGATGTCAGTGGCTGAGCCCAAATCAGTCAACATGCAAAAGAAACTAATACAGTCAGCATGTCAAATGGCACAGTTGGCCATTCCACAACTTACAGAATGGCTGCAAAAACAGTGACAGCCAAAGAAAAGTCTTGATCCAACCAAATGCTTATTTCCTCCTACTGAAAAAAAATATTTTTTCATCATATTGAACAAAAGGTTCTGTTCTCTTTTAGCAGGAATATGGTATTTCTGTATTGGCAGAAACAAATGAAATAAAAGCCTACAATTCTAGTTGTGACTGTCCTTGCCTTTCTGTGTCACAGGAAGATGTGAGTACACTCACTCAGAAAATGTAAGATCTCAAGACATAAGGAGGGCTGTTCCAAAGCAGACACAAGAGATACAAATGTGAGTATACTACTCACTGGTTAATTTTTGTTCAATTTAAATATGAAAAAATGACATAGCATTCTTCCACTAGATTGGGGTTTCTGAGGGTGGGGATTAAAAAAAAAAAAAACAAACCACCAGAAACTAGTCATGTGAAGGATTAACAAAATTTAAGAAATTGGTCACACTGTCTAATCCTGAGCAAGCACCAGAAAGGAGCGAGGTAAAACCTCTATCATTTGGCTCCTCTTCTGAAGAATCTTGAGGTGTGTGATATTAGGAAAATGAGATATTAATGAACCAATACTTCAAAGCTGTAATAAAATGAGAAGAACCAATATATATTGTGATAGAAATTTTACACACTGAAATTCTGCTAAAAATCATAGTTCATTCAACTTTGAAATTATTCTTCAAAGTTGTTCCCAAAGTGAAGCCTAATTTCTTAAAAAAAGAAAAATCTTTCGTAACCTTCTACCTGAAGAAACTTCATCATTGAAAAAACCACATATTTTTCAGGACAGAAAATAGACAGAGGAATTCCACAAGGAATGTTTTCAGGCTACAATTCTAACCAGAAAAAAAATAACTTTTTTTTTGCCTCCATAATTGACTGGAAAAGATGAAGAACAAATGTTCCAGGACAACATGAAATAGAAGCTGTTGTGTTTTGTTGTTTTGTTTTGTTTTGTTTTTTTTAATGGTGAACTGAGAGAAGCCAGCCATGTGACATCACCACAGTGACAGTTGGGATACATGGAAGCTGCCAGATCAGACACTGAGTACCAGGATCATTTTACCTCTCAAGTGAGTACACACAAGTATTGAGTACACCTGAGGTTTATTTTCTGATATTTTAGTTCCCCTCTTATGGATACTTCTTCAAGAAATGCATGCAATCCTCTTCCTGCAGCAAGAAGGGTAGCATTCTGATAGCATGAAAATTTATTCACAAAAAGAAAAAGGAAAAAAAGGGAGTGCTTAGCAATATTAGACATAAATAAAAGACACATTAATTACCATCTTTTGAACAGCTAGGCTTCAGGCCAAATATACATCCTAGGATTGTCGTTAACATGCAGACACAGAGTACCTGTGGGACAGGAAGGAACAGAAAGTAATATTAAATTACTATTGAATGGTTTTCAAAGCACTCATTTTCTCTATAATGCCATATAATTGTACTGAAATTCACAAACGTGCTGATTTGGAAGCTGATTTCACTGTTTTCATTGGCAGTTTTAATTTCCACAAGTAGTTATCTTGTTTGCAATTAATTAGCAGTGTATGAACAGTGTATGCTTGTCACAAGTGGGTCTATGTATATCATTTCTTCTCAAGTCCTTTAGCATATCATCATGTCTTTTCTTGATTTCTTTTGTACCATTCTTTCATGATGATGTATTTTTATTTCTTTCACATTTTATAGAAAACTTTTTTACTCCACTCTTTCCTTCCTCGTACGTTGTTCTAAGAAGGTTAAGTTTTGCCATTAACCACAGACTGCAAACAGAAGGCAAAGCCCTAAAGGGATACCCATAATTTTCTTAGGCAGTAAAACCTTTTCCCACTTCCTAGTATCCAGTTCATACTAGATCTGGGTCTACACCATGGTCAGCAACTGCGGGATGTCCCATTAAGGCTGACCACAGTGTCTTGCACTGACTGGAAACTATGGCTGGGTTCATCTTGGATTCTGGATGCACTGAAGTTATTGAACAAGCGCTGGATTATCCTTGTCCAGTATTAAAAGGCCCACCAAGATTTAATGCCCACTCAGATACAGAGACAGATTTCTTTTAACCTCATTAAGTATTGGATTTAGTCCATAAACTCTTGAGAAAAATATCAGTGCTTATACAGTAATTAAAGAAAAGCCAACAATGCAGTTATAACAGCTATTCTATTTAAGTGTAGATTGAAATAAAGTAGTTCACCAGAAGTCCTGAAACAGAAGATACTGCAATAACACAGACTTTCTTACACAAAAGAATTTGGGGAGCTCTGGGTAGGGAAAATGTGTACATACCACCTTTCCAGTCACTGTTTTCCGAGAAAAATTGCATTGAAGCAATACTTCAATAACTTCTCACTCATGCCTATCCCTTTTTTCCTCCTTTCCCATCAGCAAAAGCTGCTGAGTCAGCATTGAGTAGGATGCCTGAATCATATTGGGATGTGGCAAAAATTCCTTCCATTTTAAAATGCATCTAAATATTTCTCAAGTTTATTCTTTTTAAAGACTGTGAGCACTTCAGAAACTAAAAATTATTTGTGTTGCTTTTAACAACTCTGCAGTTTACTATTAAATTTTGTCCACTAAGCAGTTAATAAAGACAGTAAGGAAACAATTTCTGGAATAAGTAGCATATCACTCTGACTTTTTGAACTAAAAATTGTAAAAGAACAAATTAATTAATATTAAAAAATTACATTTATAGGATTAATTAAAAAATGGAATAATATACTACACCTGATGAAGCTGTGGCCTAGCATTCTGAACCAGGCAAGTCACTGAAATCTTATTCAATATCATGTACAGCAAAGAAATAAGCACTCTTTCAGTTCAATTTCAGTCTTTGAATTGGCAGGAGTAGAAGAAAAATAGAACGACTGAAGGGGGAAAAAATCTAGCATTATCTATGCCTCTCTGCTCCCACCAAGCCCTGCTACTAAGATCAAGGAGTAGAATGTCCTCTGAGGAGTAAACACCAACATGCTTTAAAACAAGCAAAATCCACAGCTACTCTATTTGTAACAGCTTTATTCTCATATCATCAGATAGCTACATGACCTATGGGACTTATGCCCCCTAAAGCATCCTTGTAGAGAAAACATATTGCAGTGCCACTAAATGGACAATTAATACTTCCTTATGGAGCTTCAGTGTAGGTAATGCAGGAATTTAATCATGACACCAAATTAATGCAAAAATAAAATCTACATAAAACCCACTCCAAAGTGACACCATTATAACACTTCTTAACATAAAACTGGTAAAACTCTGCTAAAATTCTCACAAATATTTGGCACCAAATGTAACAAAATCTCAGTTCTGTATTGTTTTCCAGGTTGTCAGTTTCATGCTTCTATGAACATAATTCCAATAGGCAAAAACAAAAGGATTATGTTCACTGAGGCACATGAGTACTCTTTTAGGTACAAAATGCTACAAAATGTAATAATAAATGCAATTATAAATTAAGATCTTGAAACTCTCAACTCACTACATTAAATCCTTTGTTTTCTTAACCTGAGTCCCACTAGCTTAAATGTTTGTCTTAAAAATATTTTACTGAAAAACACTAAACCTTCCCCCTACTTTTTGGTTTTTTCTTTCTTCCTTTCCCTCTTTACCACTTAAAAAGAAGTTTTACAAAAACAGTAAGTTTACACGCTACACATTTCGCAATGTTCTAGGACAGCCAAATCTAACCCTGTGGAACCGCAGTGCAATTGCAGCTCAGTGTTTAAGGCTTTGAATTGAAGCTTTATCTTGAGACTGAATGACTTCAGTCACATGGATATTATCCACACAAATGGCAAAATGTTCTGCTGGAACAATAAGGGGCAGCTAATACTGGCCAGCAGCAGCACTAGCCCTGACTAGGCACAGCAAGAGCTCTAACACCAGTTGCTGACCTATTGTCAGTGGAAAGATTATCAACTCTGTAGAGATGAAGAATATTCAAACTATTTTTAAACATCAAGATACTCACTGCATCATCCTAAAGATAAACTAGTTTACTTCCTTCTCTATTGCAACATATCTCTGTTGTCCAGTGAAGCTGTGGATGCCCCATCCTTGGAAGTGTTCCAAGTTGGACAGGGCTTTGAGCAATCTAGTGGAAGGTGCCCCTGTCCATGGTGAGGGGGTTGGAAATAGACAATCTTTAAGATCCCTTCCAATGCAAACCATTCTGTGATCCTATTAGAAACCTCACCACAGCAAGTAGGTTACTAATATTATCTGACCTGTTTTACATACAGGTAGGTCAGGTTGGGGATGCTGCAGTCTGTTGCATAAAGATTATATATATATATATATATATATTTAATCTATAGAAAGACAAGTAGCTGCCTGCATTCTTATTTACTAACAGACCTTGTTTGGCACCCTGCAGCAAGCACCAAATTAAAATCTCTAGCTACTACCACACTGTCAACATAACACCTGCCTTGAAAGTTTAATCTGCCTTTTTACCTGTTCTCTCTCACTCATATTCTTCCACGCAAAAGAGAAAGTAAGAATTGAGAGAAAGGTGCAGTTAAAAAAGAATATGGGAATCCAACATTTAGTAGGAAGACAAGTAAAATTAAAAAAACTGGCCTTGTAATATACAAAAGTAGAAAATTAACTTTTTATGATCTGTATCTTATGAGGCTGCTAGCACAAGCTGTCAGATTCAGTTCTAATATAGTATCTGAGAAAAGTTTTTTAAAACAACAGAGCAACAACTGCAGAGAAGAAAGTGTCCTTTTTGGTTTAAAAATAATTTTTAGAAAGTTTGTTTTGGAATCACAAAAACATTGTCATCTAGGGATGAATCTCTGTCCCATCACTGCTTCCTTTACGTGGGAGGAAGCAATAAAAGCTTTGCTTTGTAAACAATTATAATGGTTCGGAATAGGTGGTTGAACGTCTGGAAAACTGCAATCCTGAGAACATTTCAAAAGCCTTTTATTTCAAAAGCCTTTTATTTCAAAAGCCTTTTATTTTGAACTGGGTCAATGGAAATATGATTTTATGGTTAGAGAAAATAATAATTTCTGTCACTCATCTCTAGAACTGCAGCTGAAGAGAATTTCTCAGCAGTGATTTTGGGGAGCTGCTGGAAGGGCCAGTGTCAGCAAGTGTGCAGGCTGCACACATCTGATCCCAAAGAGACTCCTCAGCTGTACAGGTCTTACTGACACTCAAAGAAATCTCTCACCCACCTTTCCTATCATATTTTACTCCTCCTTTACGTGGTCAGTACGACAGTCCTTTTCTCTTCATTCTTCTCTAGCACTGTCCACCTCTCCCACTTCTCTCCTTTACTCTGTATTTTCTTTGGCAAAAAATTCATTGATACTTCTTCTATGGAATTATTATTCTGAATTACATTTCTTTTCATGTTGATCTTCCTCACTCTTTGCCTGCCACGTATCCAGTTGCTTTCCATCTCCCTTCCTTCATCCCTAGTATTCCATGGCAGCAACACCTGTCACTCCAAGGTCTAAGACACATCCATTAAAAATACTCAATTATCAAGGAAACCATGCAAAATAATGGTTTCTCATTCTAATCTCCACTATTGGCTCTCACAGTTGTGTCACATGCATCCATGAAGGTCGAATGTCTAGACAGGGTCTGTAATGCCAGAATTAAGAAAACCCATGGAATTTTCCAAAACCACTGGGATCTGTGAAAGGCATGCTATGTTTTCACTGTTTTGCGCACCTAGAATAGATGACTACTGACCTGAACCTTAACACTGAAATATCTTTGAGAAAGAATTTCACCTGCAAAAGTGTAAAGAACACAATAATAAATAATGAATTTCAAGCAAAAATAGTGTCACCTTCTGTCTCTAAAAGGGCATTGTTAAAAATGCAGAGAGCATACTGTATAAAGAAAAAAAAAACTACACTTATCTAGTGCTTTGCCAGGGGCAGTGGAACAGTTACTCATGCTTGTAAAAATTATTTTTAAACCAGCATAATCCCCTTGCCAACAGCTCAGTTTTATTCAAAAGCAGCGGATACTTAATATGAAGTTTAATAAACTGAAAGGAAGTAGATACTTCACTCTCACCAGCACAGCTACTTAAGTAACACTTAAGTAAATCACTTAAAAAGAAAAAAAAAGTAAACCAGCACTGAATCAAGTGCACCACCTCCTTCTTGCACCAGTCATCTCTTCTTTCCACATTTGTAAATATTTTTATGGTCTTCAAAGACTTGCTCCTGTTGATCTACATTCCACTCCTAGAGGCCAGAAGGAGGAGAGTTGCTGAGGCTCTCAGGTCCTGGCTGCTGTAAAACACTGGAGGTGACTTAAGAATTCTGAAGACAGAGGATGAAAATGCTGGAAATAACACCCAAAACTTTTTCAGAGCTAAAAAGGCTTACTATAAAAATGCATAGATATTATTGTTTTTCTTCTCAAAGCGGCACACAGAAAATCTGCTCTCATTCTTTCTATTGAATGTTCTCAAGACTGTTACTATGTACTGTTGCAACCTAAGGTCATTCAAAGGACAAGATTGTTTTAAAAGTATATTGCTCCACTGTAAGGTATTATAAAAGCCTTCACAAAGATCACTAAAGAGTGATAACTCTTCACTCAGCAGAGAATTATCAACAGAAGACATCATCAAACTATAGCTCTCTAAATACCTTCCAAAACTACTCAAGCATCTGGTTTTTAACAGAAATATACCAAAAGACAGAAGAGTTAACATCTGTCAGGTAGTCAGTTGGAATCTAAAATATTTTTCTTATTTGTTCCTTGCCCAGCTGTATAGGTACATGCTGTCCTGGAAGTCATTAGCACTTGAGCTGTTGTTATGAAAACTTTGCCCAAGCTGTTATCTTTTTCACTGCACTTAACACCATGGGAGAATTTAGAGAGAAATTAAAGTGCAACAATATGCTAGCCAAAAAGAAGGGGAAATAAAACTTCTAGCTCAATTCACAGAAAGTAGATTAGTCTGCTATTTAATCAGCAAGTAGATTTTTGTAAAAACCTAAGGATAAACAGGATTGAAAACTCATATTATGAGAAAAAAGTAAACATCATACTTTCAAATGCAATTCTTTTATTCAACACAGCAGACTAAGAACACAGAACAAAGCCCACTGGATGTCATCTGCTTTAGTGGCAACCACAGATGAATGCACAACTGCATAGAAAGGAAAGAAACTTTCAATAATTATGCCAACCAAAAATTGTTTTCCAAACAAGTTGCACTTGACTCATAAATAAAAGCAAAATTGAATCTAAAAATATGGCCTTGAGCCATCTTCATATCCTTCCTATTCCAGAAGTCCCTTTTCAAGAATAAAGCTAAAGCTGTTTCAATTTAGATTACTGCCATGAGAGTTGTGAGAAGAACAGTGTACAGAGAGCTCAGTTTCTACAAGGTACTGATTATACCAACAAATATATCAAGTAAAGCTATATTCAAATCCATTTTTCTTTGGCTGATACTGTTATTACTGCCACCATGACAGCAATATTAACTTCCACAGGAAGACAAAATTACCTTAAAGCACAAGGGAAGAAATCTAAAACACCAAGGTTATAAGAAGTGTCAAAAACTTGCAGAAAAACAAGCAATATGAGAAGAAGATAGGACAAAGAAGGTTTTATAGAATCATTTAGGCTGGAAAAAACAATTTCAGTTATCCATTATAGGTCTTTATTAAGTACACTGATATCGATCACAGACTCATCTTCAGCCCTCTGTGCTTTGGTCATTTTCCCTAAACAAAGATCAGGGCTGATAAAGAGGCCATTATTTACCTCAGCACCATTTGAATACAGACCCTCAAAAACAAAAGGCAGACTATCAAATTTTGATACCTCACAACATGGAAACATATTTGAGCCAGAAGAAGGTTCAAGAACTGGCCCATTTACCAGAGTTAAACAGCGAAATGAAATACATGTGGCCAGGTTGGTTTATTGATTTTCTTGAAACAGCTATAATCGCATTATACTTTTTGTTATTCTGGGAACAAAAACAACCAGTGTTTAACACAAACTTGTACCCACATACTACCACATTAGAAAGCATTTATATAAGTTGATTTGCCTATATGCCATTACACAGCAGAAATGGGACAAGGCTATGCTCACTGAGTTTCTTCAGAAATGTAAATACTTCATTTTTTCTTATTCCCTTTTCTCCTTACCTAACTTATTGTGTCAAACAAACAATATTTCATTTGCGAAAAGTCCTTACTCATACTACTTTTCTTCTTTCTCCACCACAATCCATTTACAATAAAACTCACTGCTGCCTTATAAACACACAGGAAATTTTTTAGACAGGTGACTTGTGCAACACCTGTGCCGAAACGTACTCTTTGCTTCTCAGTGCAGAAAGTGTTTTTTTGAAAAGAGGCCAGGTAATAAATCAAAACAGTATTAAAATATCATTCCAATATGGAACATTGTAAAATAGCTACTCTTCAAATCACATCTACTACTGTTTCATTCAAATGGGACACTGTCAGGATGATGCACATTGACAGATTCTAAAATAGCATATGGTCATGGAGATAGTTGCCAATATATTCATTGCTAATATCAGCTCCAAGGTGAGAAACTCTTCATACCTTTCATGTTTTCAAAGCCTTTATTTTCTCTGCCCCTCCTTTCAGCCAGAAGCAACAATAACAGCTTCCACTGCAAGTCAGATCAGAACAATTCACTCTGTGTAATTCCAGTGATACTAGTAAAAGAATGCAAAGGAATATTTTTGAAGAGCAGGAGTTGGAAGAAAGCCTTGCATAGTTCTTGTATCTTTGGCCTTGCTTGAAATCTAAGTTTTAGCACAGTAACTAAGTTGTTCTGAATTCAAGATAAAGGATAAAGCAAACCTAACCACTTTAACTGTTGATGTGTTCTTTATTATTTTAGCATCCAAGAGTTTTGTAGAACTACATGAAGGCATTCAGAACAAAAGCACCCTCCACCCTCCCAGAAGTTTGGCTGCTTGTGCTTGGGGCCAGTTCTCCATTATTGGTTCAGTTCCTGATAGCACTATTTGGGAGATCTCAACCAGTCTTGAAGCTAGCTCTTCAATAAAAAGTTAGAGAAAGCCTCAGAAGAGTCACTGTTCCTTGTTTTAGCCAGCCTTGCCTCTGTACCCTGTCTGGAATGTGGTACAGCCACCCTGCAGTCGAGTCCATTCCTGCCATTTGTTCTGTGACGCTAACTCACTGGCCTGCCTTCCCTTACCTTGGACTTCTCTTACCATTATGTACTCACCTGGAAATTCAGGCTATTGGCTGAACCTGGTTGGTGTCCCCAAATTCACTGTGCTCACCTTGCTCACGCACAGCTAGACTGCCCCTTTCCAAGGAGGCCACTGCCCGTGTCTGCCTTGCTGCCACGACTGGATACAGTTTTACCTTCTCTTTCAGCACGACCTGCCTTCACTTGGTGCCTGACAGGTAGAGATTTACTGCAAATATTACTGCAAAATTCAAGAAATGGAATGGAAACCCTAAGGCATCGATGGAGTCAGAACTCTGAATGCTGGAGCAGTAAATCTGAGCACACAACATCAATCACAATCCCAGTCACTCGTTTTGCCTGAATGGACCAAAGGGCTGATCCAAGCACAGTGTGCTTAGCCATTTTGCAATCACCCCTTTGACTCTGCACCCAAATTCAACCTAGCTGGGCAATAATATTTAAACTGAGTTCTGAGTACAGTTTTTAACAAAGATAGACTTTACTCTCCCTTTGTTCTCATAAAAGTGGAATTTGGGGAGCTGTATTTTTCTGTTGTTATTTTGGTTTTGTTGTTGTTCAGTTGGTGTTGGGTTTTGTTTGTCTGTGTTTGCTGTTGTTTTGATTTGGGTTTTTTTCTATACTTAAAAATCTCCAACCAAATGGAAAGACTCCATTCCTGCAAGTGTGTCTTTGGACAATGTTTTTTACTTCATATCAGCTTCTGCCTTTTAGGATAGGATATGCCAACTAGCTCTATGAATCAAGAAAGAATACAAATTAACCCTGGAAACCCTTCAGAATTAAAATATTTTTTCTTTTATTGTATAAGAGCAAGATTATGATTTTTGTCTTCAATACCCAGCACAGAAGTCCCCATTTGAAGTACAATAAAGAAATTTTGGGTTTACAGTTCCCTGTGTATAATGAGAATTATTTGCAAAGTCTTCCCTAAAAAATATTAGACTGATGAGAAGCATTTAGTTATAACAATTTTTAAATTCATCAAACCCCAAACTTTCTTTTGATAGCTTAAATTGGATAACAGTGCCTTTAATTTTTGTATGTGTAGTTACAGTTTTATTCTAATCAATGCATTTAAGCAATATCAATAGCAAGCACAATAAAAAAAATGTTTTGCCAAATACCATGTGCTCAGACTTAAGACCAAGTCACAAGAGAGGCTGGAGAGATGTAACACTGGCAGAAGACAGCTGTAAAATATCTCTGTTTCCCAACACTGGAAGAGATTTTCCAACAAATTATTAAGATATTGGAGATTGGTCAAGAACTCTTTTAATATTTCTAAACTGAAAGTGCCTCAAAGTCCATTAAAAACATGGCAATCCTGTCACCATCATTTTTTATTTCATATTTCACCAAAGGATGTTTAAAGCCAAAAAAAATTAAATCACCCAACAGTCAGTCACTTTAATATTGCTGTTAAGCTGTGTGGTGTTTCTTGGATCTCAGAAGTCACATCTAAGCTCCATCCAGCACTGTCACGGGTGCAAGTAAGCTCAGCAAGGACCCCTTTTCCCTACTGAAAAGTAAAAAAAATTACAAGGTGCATAAAGCAAAATAATACAAAAAAGGCTGAAATTGAATGGTTTGCTGAGGGCCAAAAAAAGATTAAAGGCTGAACATGGCTCCCAGGCCTCGCAGATTCAGACAACAGCATCCTTCAATCATGTGCTTAAGAGCTGACTGATACCCATAAAAATACCCACACTGAAGTCAATAACCATGGTCCAAATCACTAGGTTTGGGTAATGAAATACATATTCTGCCTTTTTTATGGAAAAAAGAATGTAGACATGCATTATTAATTTTTTTAAGTACTGATCTATACAAATGTTTGGGCAACTTCAAACGTATTTAGGAGGAAAACCATCAGCATGAAAACAACCAAACAGGAATGCAATATTCCAGATAATTTCGTAAGAAAAGGTTGTTCCCACACCTTTATCTATGTGAAGGAAGAAAAAGAAACCAAATAAAAAAACCAGACAAACTTACAGAAGTCTCCAAAGTCCTGATGTAGCACACCCACCTTTCCCTGCCTGAGCAGAAAGTCAGCAGCTAACGGTTGTTTTCCAGTGAATGGTGAAAACCTTTCAGGACTCACATAGAATATCTCGACATCCATCTTTTTGCTATAGTTAGACTCTCTCCTGACTGCAGCAGTGGCAGAAATGAACTGGCAATAGAAACTCTCCCTTGGGCAGAGACTGCCTCATTTCTTTATGATAAATGGGGGTTATGATTCATAAAAGTGTAACATAGCAACCAATGGACAACTGAAATCAGATTCATAGGAGCAGATGTTCCTGAAAACTATGCTAAGGCACATGAAAAATGAGGTGATAGTTTACATGGCTTCACTAAGGGCAAATTCTGTCTGACAAATTTGATGGCCTTCTAAAATGGGATTACAGCAGTAGAGGAGGATGGAACAGAAACTGAAATCATCTACCTGGACTTGTGCAAAGCATTTGGTGTGTTCCACATGACATCCTTGTCTCTGCACTGGAGAGACATGGATTTGGCAGAGGGACCACCCAGGGGACATGGAATTGGCTGGATGGCCACACTCATGAACTATGCTCAGGGGCTCAATGTCCCAGTGGAGACCAGTGAGGAATGGCCTTCCTCAGGGTCAGCATAGGGACCAGCACTATTTGACATTTTGTCAGTGACATGGGCAGCAGGATCAAGGCAAGTTTGCCAATGACACCAAGCCATGTGGTGGCTGGAGGGAAGGGATGCCATCCAGAGGAGCCTGGACAGGCTTGAGAGCTGGGTCCATTGAAAGGCCGAGTGTGTGGTCATGCATGACAATCCCAGTATCAGCACAGGCAGGGCAGAGAATGGTTTGAGAGCAGCCCTGAGGAGAAAGACTTGGGGGTGGATTAGTGGATGAGAAGCCCAGTCTGACCCAGCACCACCAGCTGTTCTGCAGGTGACACAAAGCTGAGCAGTGCAGTTGACATCACAGAAGGAAGAAATGCCATCCAGAGAGACCTGGACAAGCTTGAAAAGCGGGACCTTAAAAACCTCAAGAAATTCAACAAGTGCAAGACACTACACCTGGGTAAGGGCAATCCCCAAGGTGAGCACAAATTAGGAGAAGGATTCATTAAGAGCAACCCTGCAGAGAAGGACACGGAGGTGCTTGTAGATGAGAAGCTGGACACAGGTGGTCAATGTGCACTCGCAGTCCAGAAGGCCAACATCCTGAGCTGCAACCACAGAAGTGTGACCAGCAGGTCAAGGAAGGAGTTTCTGCCCCTCTGCTCTGCCCTTGTGAGATCCACCTGGAACACTACATCCAGTTCTGAGGCCCTCAGCATAAGAGGAATTCTTAAGACTTCTTGAAGCAGGCCCAGAGGAAGGTGACAAAGATAACCAGAGAGGTAGACCTCCCCTTCAGTGAAGATAGTCAGAGAGAGTGGGGCTATTCAACCTGAATAAGAGAAAGCTCTGGGAAGACCTTACAACAGCCTCCCAGTGCCTGAAGGGGCCTATGAAAAAGCTGGAGAGGGACATGTTACAAGAGCATGTAGTGATAGGATAGGGGAAATGGCTTTAAACTGAAAGAAGGTATGTTTATATTAGGAATTAAGAAAAAAATATTTATTGTGAGGTTGGCAAGACTGAACAGATTGCCCAGAGACTCTGTGGATGCCCCATCCCTACAAGTGACCAAGGCCAGATTAGGTGGGCTTTGAGCAACCTGGTCTAGTAAAGTCCCTGGCCATGATAGAGGGGTTGAAACTGGCAGGTCTTTAAGGATCTCTTCAGATCCAAACTATTCTGGGATATAAGGCCAGAAGAGATCTGAAGAGGTTTTCAGTTCCATCCCTTGCCCAAAGTTGGCAGTTGGTTAGTTCTTGGGCCATGCCTTAAAAAAAACCAACCAAACAAACTGGACAGCCTTAATAAAAAATAAAAAAAGGAAAAAAAATAAAATCCAAACTTACAGACTATAAAAATATTGTGTACTCCACAGCATTTTTTAAAAACTTTAAAATTTATTATCTTCGTGCACTCTGAAATACTGGAATTACTGTTTAGGTGAGACTAACATACTTTTAGTGTCTCAGTCTGGACCTTACCTTGAATTTTTTGGTAATTTTTTTTTTTTTACTTAGGAATTCTCAAGCTGCAAGAACTCTTTAAGGTTTTTTCTAACAAAAGTGTTAGTTTAAATGAGTTTTCCAGTTCTGACAAACTAAGTCTGAAGCCTTGAAAAGGAACATTCTCTTATGTTATTACTTTTATTTCTCTCAACGTTTCAGCTGTTATACTGGCATGGAAAAACTTATTTTAATGGAATGAATGAATCAGACCAAAATGCAACGCCTGAGAGTTCCTGGCAAGTGGGGATAGAAAACCTCAAACATAAGCAAAGGTTATGCTGCTCTTGGGCAGCACCATACTGCTCACTCACACAGCCTGGGGAGAATACAGACAGTTCACTGGGCTTTGAGGGACAGAAGATTGAGCTCAGAAAACCAGCAAACAGTAAATGAAAATGTGTGTTTTAGGTGCTTAGGGAAGAAATATGGATTAGTAAATACCTGTGGGCCTGTCCCACCACACAAGGAATCCTCCCTGTGCAGCAGCAACAGCTGCTCTGTAACAGGGTAAGATTGACTTTGTGGACAAAGGCTGGGAGTGTTGGGGTTGTGTTCACAAACTGCACAGACATCTGCAAGGGGGAGGCACATGTGAAGGAAGAGGAGAATACAGGCTTTCCAGAAAAATAAGAAGATCAAGTATTCTCTAATCAGCAGAAATGCATTCTTGAGTTTTTAAAAAATTTCATCATAAGCTCACTTGAAAGCAGTTGTTTGCGTTTTTTATCTACATAAATAAAGGAAGCAATAGCTCATATAGCTAGGATAAATGCAGGCAAATGAGATTTACCTACCTCTGGACACTTTAATAGTTTCACATTACTATAAAACTATGAAAACCAGGCAGGTAAGTCTACTTACTTGTTTATTACATTGGGATATCATCAGTGCTTTATAAATATATTGGTTTGTGAGAAAGAACAAACTTGCATTTCCAATTCCAGTTTTCCACTTTCTGACATGTTTAGGTTAAATACATTCTTGTTTTACTCAATCTAGTATCACCTGCAGTATATAGAAAGTTTTCCAAGTTCTCACTGAATATCCTACATTAACTCAGTGTTTGCAGTTGCACAAAAAAAGGCGCATGACCATGAATATTTAGAATTTTTTTATTATTTCTGTATAGATTATATGTATTTCACTCTGACACTTTAATCAGCATAGGAGAAAACTTCTGCCAGTTCTCAATGAATGGCTATGGTTTGGAAAATAACAATTCTGAAGAGTAACTGCAAACTAGTGCTCAACTCTGGTCTCTAAGTGACTGTGTACATCTAATAATTTTGTTGCACTAGAGCCTAAAAAGCTCAGAGCAATAACATCAGGTTTTGAATAGGATAACATTATTTCCCAGTATTAGTATCTAATTTCTAAACCTGAAAAGAGCCAAACTGCTTTCACCATCCAACTGCAGTGGCTTTTTTGGTACAACCTTAACCTCCCCAGAAGACAATGAAGTAATAAAACAAGCTACAAACCGCAACCTTTATTTAAGGGGACATTTCATCAGAAAAGTTGCCCAAAAAGCTTCTGCATGGAAACTACAATACACCTCTGCATGAATTTTCATATTTTTTTCATAACATTCTGACAAATTTAGAAACATTATTTACCATCCGCTGTGTCAGAAAGTATGACCAACCTGTAGTCACAATGGTATGGGTGGATGATTCATTTGAAACAGTAACTAGACTACAAAGATAACAGTAAATTTGGAAAGGCACCTTGACCTTTATGCTTTAATGTACTGAAAGAGGTCTACTTATGCATACGTATGTAGTGAAGCCTGCTGCAGCTCCACTAAAGCCTCCTTCTAAGGACACCACACCACAATTCCCTCACCTTGATAATGATTTTAGCCTCATAATGATTACTCCAGGCAGTTTGGAGAGTCTTATTTTCACATCTCTATGGGAAGGATAATTATAATACAGCAGCGTGGCTAAAATTGGAAACTGATGTACCTGCTAACAATGGCTTTGGCAGCTGGGGATTTTGAACAAGGGCCAAAATTGCCTCCCAGCAGTACTTGAAGACAAACTTTCAACCCACGGCAGCTCAAATTCAGAGAAAGGCAAGTTTTTACACTTCCTCTGTCCTTTCGGCTCTTGAACTCTTTTTTAGTTTTTCCAGGTATATTGTCCTATTTTAACCTGGTGGCCCCCCTACAGCAAAGAACTAAAACCACATGATGGAAGGAAAACGAGACAACCACTGACACCACAAAAAAACCCCACAAGTTTTTGAAAGATTCAACGCTGAGGACTGTCAAAAGAGTAGAATAAACTAAGTGTGACAAATCCCTCTTTGAGGCAGGTCGCTGTCTACAGGCAAGCACCGCGCTCCTACCCAAGGCTGACTCCCGAAGCGGAGCCGTCCCGCAGCACTGCTGCCCTGGGCATCCCATGGAGCCCGTGCTGCCGAACGCGGTCTCCCTCTTCCAACACCGCCGAGAGGCTTTTGAGGTCCCGCCACGGGTTCGTCTCCCATCTCCCGAAGCT
Organism: Petroica traversi; assembly: GCA_025920805.1. Taxonomy (NCBI): domain Eukaryota; kingdom Metazoa; phylum Chordata; class Aves; order Passeriformes; family Petroicidae; genus Petroica; species Petroica traversi. The sequence continues at coordinate 4,672,604 of JAHLSL010000017.1, forward strand.
TGGAGCCGGGCGCAACACCTGCGCCAGCCGCACCGCTCCCCGCGCTCCCGCGGCGAGGC